>OX359290.1:28935499-29340499 GCA_947179395.2 Pulicaria dysenterica | reverse complement strand
TGACACATACAATCTCATTTACCCATTATGACTCATTACATTACATATGTTCACATACAAACCTATCTACAAGTAAAGATGACTCATTTATACTCGATATGAGTATATGACACATATAAACACATTTACAACTGAATTCTAGTTGTAAGTCATTGAGTCACACTTCAAGGAATTGCAAATCTTACAATTGCAAACGTCTCTAAATCGAACACTAGAAAATGGCAAATTACAATGGTAAACAACTCCAATTTGCGATCCTGTAAATCACAAAACAACCAATCGAAAGCCTCACAATCTAAAACCATCATCAATCATAATTCTGTAACAATAAACTAGGGTTATATCGTAAATTCCAATCGTGAATCAACAATCGCAAATCGTTACATCGTAAAACCACTTACAATCGAAAACTGTCCTCATCACAAATTACAATCGTAAATTGACAATTCATAAATGGGCAATCGAAAACCTCAATCGCAAATTTCATGGATTGTAAACCGAGGCTCATTCATACCCAATATGACCAATTTCACTACATATGGCACATATAAACCTATTTACAAGTAAAAATGATACATTCATTTCCAATATGAATACAATTGGTACATATAAACTCATTTACAAGTAAAGATGACACATATATACCTATTATGACCCATTACACTACATATGATATATATAAACCCACTTACATGAAAAGATGACCAATGCATACCAAATATGTATGCCTCTTATAAACTCATTTGAGTAAAGATGACTCATTCATACCCACAACAAAACATATGACACATATAAACCCATTTACAAGTAGACATACATACCTAATATAATTCATCACAACTAAATATGACTCATATCAACCTATTACACTACATTTGACACATATAAATCTATTTATAAGTAAGAATGACCGGCTTATACTCAATATAATCCATCACAACTAAATTATGAGCCATTTTATGGCGTGTTTGGTCATTTCTAACATTGGTCGTTAGTAGTCTCCTTTAATTCAAGGGCATTTATGTCTTTTTCCTAATATTAAAAAAAATTAATTAGTTTTTAATATTTCATCTTTTATCAATTTAAAGATTAATACCTCTTTTTCTCATATATTTTTCTTACTCCATCATATCTCTCTCTCCCTCTCTCTATCTCTCTCTCTCTCTCACTATTCTACTTATCTCTCTCATGCTTCTCTGTACCTCACCGCCACCAGAAATCACCATGCACCCCAGAAACCACTCATAACATGCTCCAATGATAAAAGAATCCCCCCTCCCCACAACGAAAACTCTACCACCCCAACACCACCCACCACCAGAAACCACCCCCACCTTACTTTGACGATGAAAGAAAATCCCCAAAAAAATCTCCCTCAACGACTCCACAACCCTACCACCGTCGCTTCCAGAAATCCCAAATGAAAAGGATTTCGGCTTCAGAATTGATACAGAAGATAAATGCAATTAAATGCTCTCGATATTAACGTTAATTGGTGGCAGCGGCTATCTATAGATCTCAATGGAGGGTCGTAGAAACCCAAGATCTAGCGGTGGTGACGGCGTTGAAAATCCTAGATCAGGCGCCGGGGAGGCACTGAAAACCCTATATCTGTTAATAATTTCTTCTTGGTGGTGGTGGCAGTGTTAAGCAGAGAGAGAGAGAGAGAGAGGAGGTTAGAGAGGTGGGGATGGTGCCCAGTTGGTTGTGGTTGGTGTCCATGGTGGTTTCACTAAAGTGGCAGTGAGTGTATTTTTGTGTTTGTGTTTGAAGATGAAGATGAAGGTTGGCTGGAGTAGGTAGCGGTGTTTGGGCAAAAGAGCTGGGTGGAAGAGAGAGGAAAATAGAAAGAGAGAGATAGGAGGAAGAACCCTGTTTTTTTAGGCGGTGGTGAGGTAGAGACGGTGAGAGTGATAAAGAGGAGAGTGAAAGAGATATCTACGAGAGAGAGTGTGGTATTATTTAATCCTTAAATTGATAATAGATAAAATATTATTAAAAATTTTAAAATTTGGTAAAAAGACGTAAGTGTCCTTGGCTTAACGGAGATAACTAACGACGAATGTTAGAAATACGAAACACATCACAAAATGGTTCTTAGCGGATTGTCTTCACCACTTTTGTAACTATAGGTCTAAATCGACGGAAACAGCCCAGTTAAATGACGATTTGAATAATTAACTCTTTTTACTATATGGTTTTGATACTTTGTCATTTGACTACTTGGTATGTGGTACTTTAGTATTTAATATTGAATTGGCTTCATAATTGTATTTAATGATGTCTTATCTAATTTTATTCGGTTGGCTAATAATGTTATTTATCATTATTTGGTAGAAGCGTAGTACATTATTTGTTTAGAAAATTTATCTATATAAATTAAATAAAAGATAAAATTAAATTTCGAATCAAACTAAAACAAACACCGAATCCAAAGTTTAAATCCAATCAAATAAAATATTAAATATTAAAATTAGAATCTAAAGAGGTAAACTTACTCATTGAGTCATGATTATCAACTTGTGACCATTGACCAAGAATCCAAGATCCAAATGTGGCAATGTTGACACTTATCCATTCCTCAGTAAAATATTTAGCTCCACAAATTAACTGTATATCATTATTAGACAGTGCGGACTATACACAAACACACGGCAACATAGGTTATTTTTAACGACTTTTAAATATATCTTAAATTTGTCGAGAACGAAACTCGAACTCATGATCTTAAACCATGAGCAATACTAACTTGAATTATCCCAATACCACTAGATCAGAGACGTTGAATATACAATGACATAGGTGAGTGGTTGAAGTGAAGATTTTAGGTATTTAACAATGGATTATACAAACAAACCTACGATAATGAATATAAACATAAAATTAGCGTGGATGTTTTTAAAATATTAAGTTATTCCGTACTGAATCAAACAAGGAATTAGAAAAATAAAAAATGAAAATCGTATATGAAAATCGAAAAATATATCCTGAAAACATTTGACCGAAAATGGGTCTACACGAAACATGACCCAAACCTTACATGAAAAAATAGGTCGGAAATGCTTCGTCATAAAACTGAAATGAACACGATAACATGAACCCAACCCGAATTGACAGCCTTAAGTCATTTAGTATATGTATTGTTAAAGGTTTATATGAGTCATGAATGTTTTATCATACAAAGGTTTATTTCGTATTAAGCTTATATCGATATGGTGTATATCCCACGAGTTCTTTCACATTTGACTGTTGCCGAGGAAAAGGGGAAATTCTATCGTGTTTAGATGTCTCACAAGATTGTGGTTCAATGTAACACCCCGTAATATGGCCTAGTATAATTAAGGTAATTAACATAATTGAATTGGATTTTAAGTTTGATTAATTGAATTGTTATTATTATGTGATATTTATTATTATTATTGTTTATAATGTTATTATTTTAATTAGAATATGATAATTAATAAATGAAGATGGATATGATGATGATGTCCTTTTGTTTACTTCACCACGCCACTATGTCACCAACTCTAGCCCATACCCTCTTTTTCTTTAGAAAATAAACATTGTGTGTGTGTGTGTGGGTTTTTGTGTCTCTCGGCCGAACAAGAAGAAGAAGAAAAGGAATTCTATAGTTGGCAATTGATCTTGTTTGCAATTAGTAACTGAGTTCTTAACATCATAAGAAGGTTAGATTTCAGTAACATTATGTTAATTGATGATAATCTCGGTTTTATAGAACTTTATTTATGAATTATGATTAAATGCTTTACATGATGAATTGATGATCTTAGGTTGTTGCATGCTAGAGATTGATGTTTAAATATGTTTATAATATGCTTATAATCATTTCTGGAAAGTATGAAGGTATGCATGTTTGATTTCAGTTAGAATTATAGTAAGAAATCTAAAGTTTGATTTAATCGGATTCTGGATGATGAATCAATCGGATTTGAGTATTGAATCAGCCGGATTGGTGAAATCCGACTGAAGTGATCGGATTCCGAGAAGATTTAATCGGATTTGGTGAAATCCGGCTGGAAGGGTCGGAATCCGATAAGTTTAATCGGATTTGGTGAAATCCGAGAGATTTGATCGGAATTTGCAATATCCGACTGGTTGGTCGGAATCCGATAGAGTTAATCGGATTTCAGGTTTCTCGGAATTGAACCCTTTACTCGGATTTGGGATTTTTAATCGGATTTGTCTATGCTTGGAATTGGGATTCAATAATGAACTTAAATGAAGGACTGAACTAAGAACACCTTGATGAATATGTAAGGTAGATTATGGATACATGTTATATGCAGATATGTGTACTTGCTGATTTTATGTAAAAAAATGATAATTGTAGTATTATGCTTATTGACCATTATTAAGCAAATACTGATTTGTAATTGTCTTCTCATGAGGTGACAAGACTCGGTAAATAGATTACTGAGTGGTCAGAGTTGGAAGACCTTGGTGAGTGGATTGATATCTTCGGATATGCAGGATATGATAGTCTGATAGTTATTGTGTTATGAATAACTGTATATGTGTTTGGATGGGAGATCAGCTTTAGCGGGGCGGCTGGGCTTTTGCTTAGGGATTTACCGTATCAGATCTTGAGTTGCATTTGTTGCAATCAAGGGTGCTGGTATTGTTATCCAAGTAGCAGGGCTATCGGTAAACCTTGGTTTTGGTGGCCGACCTTGGTTAAGGGTGATTGCAACTGTGAACCTTGGTTTTGGTAGCCGATCTTGGTTTTGGGTTGTTGCATCACCGCCGGTTCTCTTTGACTGATGAGATATATGTGTTTGGATTGATTGTTTTGTATGTGCTTAGATGTTAGTTCCCTCACTTAGCTTTGTGCTAATTCCCCACTAGTTTGTTTTGCAGATAAATTTTGTAAGTTGGTTTATATGGAAGGCTGGGAATATGGACGGACCACAACTCTGATTTCCAAGATTTTGTTAGAGCTTGTTTGTAAATTAACACCGTAATAGTATTTTGTAATTATAAAATTATGAAAGTTTGTAGTTAACTTTGGTTTACAAATATAATTAGCTTTCGCTCGTGGTAATTTGTTTTATAAAAAGTACGGTGTTACAAATTGGTATCAGAGCCCCGGTTTGAGGATTTGCATTTGGTGGCCGTGCAATACTCGAACCAAGGCTCTGGTCAGTCCAGTATTCCCAGGGTAGTTAATTAGTAGTGTAGCTTTGAGGTGGCTAGTACTAACAGATTATATCTAACAACTGGTGAGATGTTGTGTATAGAACAGAATTATGACAGATAACGTAAACCAGACAACTACCCCTGCTTCCCCTAGAAGAAACAACCAGTCTTCCACCGCAGCAAATGAACAACTTAACAGAGCGGGTACTTCTCACAATGGGGAGTCAGATCAACAGGATTATGTGTTACAGCTGGAGGATACTTTACAAACCTTGAGGGATAGAATACAAGAGCTAGAACAACAGCAGCATCAAACTCAATCTTCACAGCCAACTCAGACGATTCATATGCCAAGAGAATCAGCAGTATTTACTCAGTCAATACCACCACCAGTGTATTCAGTTGCTCCGTTCAGCACAGTGTCTATACCTTTTGGTACTTTGCCATATATGCCCTTTCCACCAGTATCACAACCTCAGCAACAGTACCAACCGCAACCAAATTTCTTTATTCCTTTGTACCCTAATCAAGGAGGTTTTAGATCAAAGGCTCAGTTTAAAGATTTTATGGATTGCCAGCCACCTAAATATTTTGGAAGCTCAAACCCTACAGATACTTTGAATTGGTTAAGGGAAACTGTGAAAGCTTTAGATGCCTGCAACTGTGAGGAGTCTGACAGGGTCAAGTTTGCTACCAAGAGACTTAAAGGTCAAGCTGCAACTTGGTGGGATTCTCTGACAGCCCATTTATCTAGAGAGGTGCTCAACTCGATAACTTGGGATCAATTCCAAGTCAAGTTTGGTGAACAGTTCTGCAACACTTATGATCTAGCAAAGGTAAAGCGGGAATTTTTGGATTTAGCTCAAGATGATAAAATGTCAGTTGATGAATTGATTGTTAAATTCAATGAGAAGTTAAGGTTTGCTAAACAGTGGGTACCTGATGAGTTTTCTCAGATCGATCATTTTGTACAAGCCTTGTTGCCTGAGTACCGAGGTAACACTCGTATGGCAACATCATTAGTTCAGGAATTCACCATAGCAGATATGTGTACTTGCTGATTTTATGTAAAAAAATGATAATTGTATTATTATGCTTATTGAGCATTATTAAGCAAATACTGATTTGTAATTGTTTTCTCAGGAGGTGACAAGACTCGGTAAATAGATTACTGAGTGGTCAGAGTTGGAAGACGTTGGTGAGTGGATTGATATCTTCGGATATGCAGGATATGATAGTCTGATAGTTATTGTGTTATGAATAACTGTATATGTGTTTGGATGGGAGATCAGCTTTAGCGGGGCGGCTGGGCTTTTGCTTAGGGATTTACCGTATCAGATCTTGAGTTGCATTTGTTGCAATCAAGGGTGCTGGTATTGTTATCCAAGTAGCATGGCTATCGGTAAACCTTGGTTTTGGTGGCCGATCTTGGTTAAGGGTGATTGCAACTGTGAACCTTGGTTTTGGTGGCCGATCTTGGTTTTGGGTTCTTGCATCACCGCCGGTTCTCTTTGACTGATGAGCTATATGTGTTTGGATTGATTGTTTTGTATGTGTTTAGATGTTAGTTCCCTCACTTAGCTTTGTGCTAATTCCCCACTATTTTTTTTTGCAGATAAACTTTTGTAAGTTGGTTTATATGGAAGGCTGGGAATATGGACGGACCACAACTCTGATTTCCAAGTGTTGGTCCCGAATGGATACTACAACAACAAATGTTTGTAGAAGGGGGGTTGAATACAAACTTTAGCAAATTAAAATTTAAGAGACACACGGTTTACTTTTATATAATTATTATTGACGTTAATCAAGAATTACATGAACTAGATGCGGAAAATCTAAGTTCAATAAAAGGTGGCAACTAACTTTGTCTTACACATAGACAATGCTAATCTTAAACAACTAATGTCTAAGACGTTCAACACATGAACAAGTTTGTTACACTGAAAGTAAAATGCTAACTCTTCTAATTCTCAACTTATGAGATTTCAGTGCTTTTCAACGCATTCGCATTTTTAGCGTGTTTTCATGCATGAATATATATAAGCAAAGTGTGTCCGGGTTGATTAAGAGAGAAGGAGACAAAGGTACTTGGTTTAATAATATTATAATAGATAAAGTGTGTCCGGGTTGATAACTTGTGATTATGTCAGCTGATCCTTGACTGCTTAGCTGACCTTGAAGTCTTCATCAGCTGATGGTTCTAGGCCGTCAGCTGATCCAGTGTGATTCCTCAGCTGATGCTTCTTTGACTGATATTTTCTTCTCAGCTGATCTTTCTGAAGCTGGTCCTTTGCCTGATACTCAGTGTTCAGCTGACACTATGATTCGTCAGCTGACATTTCTTACTTAGAAATTCTTTAAGTCTCAGATAGAAAAACAACACATGTTTTTCATCAATCTAAGTCCAAAACTGAATATATGGTTTTGTTAACATCAAATCCTATTTTACTTAATAGATAGGTTTGATTAAGGTTTGATATTGCTATCTCACCAACAATCTCCCCCTATTTGATGATGACAAAACCTTATCTTGTTTAAGAAAAATCAGTTTGACTAGGATTTGTAAAGATATAACTTTTAAGTGCAATTTTGGTTACCTAGCTATCTGTTTTTGGTAACTCTTTTAAGTATGTTCCCTGATGTTCTGTTTTTGGGAATCTTTTCATTTATGAAGTACCATTGTTCTGTTTTTGGTATCTTTTCTATCCTTTTTCTGTTTTTAGGATTTTTGATCTTTTCTATATTTACACTATGTAAGCTATCTACTAAGAGTCATCTATACTAGCATTTTAGCTAAGTAGTCCATGATCAAAGTTTCAAGCTTGATTACAAAACAAAGCATTTACATAAGAGTTTGTACAGTGAAATCTAACTAAGAGTTAAACAAAGTACAGAAGTTGAACTATTCTAGGAATTGAAATTACATCTACTCTAGTTATGAAGTGTGATCTTCATTCCCACCAAGGTTCTTCTTTTACATCCAGAAGTCTGTTCAGAGGATTGGCAGCCAACAACTCTTCAGCTCTTGCTTGAATCAGATTTTCAAAATGTTCACTTCCTGTCTGTCCCCTTGTTAAATGTGCAGCTTGAAAGATTAATTCTCCAGGGGCTCTTCCTAAGTCAGTTTCTCTTAGGAATCTCCAAACACCAGCTCTGTCTTTGAAGAAAATCCCTCTCTCAGGTTAGTTATGTACTTAAACATTTCTGGCTCAATGTTGGAGGGCAAAGCAGTGTTGAAATTTTCATATGCAGACAGGTAAGGATGATTAGGATTAAGTATAATCCGTTCAGCAGGTACAAAAGCTTTGGAGGATTTCTTGAAGACATCCTCAATCACATCAATGTGTTCCACAAATTGATCATGAGTGCATATCGTGTGGTAAACAACCATTCTGATCCAGAATTCGAATTTGTTTATGAACCTTGGGGCAATTTCACTTTTGGATTTAAGGAGGTGGTACAGAGTCTCAATCATCTCAGTGAAGGAAAACAGTTTGCAGTGATGGATATAGGCATTCTCATGTGTTTGTCTTTCATCTTTTCTTACTAATCTGAGATATGGCCCTTCATTTGTTCCCTTATATGGAGTGACCAACTGCAGCAGCAAGATCCTCAGTGGTAGTGAAATCCTGGTGTCTCTCTTTGGCTTTTAGAACTTCTTCAATGGTTGAACTAAGAGCAGCAGCCAGTTCACTTAACTCTCTGAGATTCTCATCTTCTTGATTTAGCTCTTCCTCTCTTTTTTCTTCTTCTTCAATCTCCTCAGCAGTCATTATCTTCTTTCCTTTTTTTCTTGATGAACTGCTGGGAGTTGGTTAACTTGATTGAACTGGAGAGGAAGCTTGGACCGGTGGAGCTGTAGTGGAGGAGCTCTGCTTCCTTATGTTGAACATAGAGGACAAAGGCATTTCATCTTCATCATCATCATCAGAATCCTCAGATGGTAGTTCAATTGGAGCACAGGATTCACCTTGCTTTGATTTCTTTGTCCTTCTAGCCATTTGCTTTAGCCTTCTCTTTGGCCTCTGCTCTTCTTGAGTAGGTTGCTCCCCCTCAGATTTATTCTCCCCCTCAACAGCTGATCCTATTTCATCGGGGGTTGATGCATTCTCTGATTGTAAAACTGACTTTGTCCTAACTGACTTCTCCCCCTTTTTGTCATCATCAGAGAAGGGAAAAACAGCAGGCTTTGTAGGGGCATCAGGAGTGGTGAAAGAATAAGGAGTTGGGGTAGGTGTAGAGGTAAAGGGTGGTATGGTTGAGAATGAAGGTGAGGCAGTGGGTATGAGAGGCTGAGTGAAAGGTGATGTTGAGTGTCTAAGGTGAGAGGGAATAGGAGAGAAAGAAGGAACGGAAGTTGATATAAGAGGTTTTAGGCTGTTGATAGCTTCAGTGAGATTGGAGAATTCTCTCAGAGTATCACTGTGCCTTATCTTGGCAGAAAAGCTGGACCTAGTTACCTCAGTATCAATGTCTTTTAAAAGAGAGGGGATAGTGAGAAGAGATTCAGGAATGGTAATGGAGATATCAGGGGGTGAGGGTCAAAGGGTTTTGAGTTGGCAAAGGAGATTGGAAATGGTATGGTTTAAGTTAGAAATGGTTTGGGCAGGTATAGGAGGGGAGGGTGTAGGAATAGGAGTATAGGTTTGGTTTAGAAGTTGATCTAGTTTGGTAAGAATAGGGGAAAGATCAACAGAGGCAGGGGTGGGTTGGGGTTTGGGTTGGTTGGATTTAAGTGACTCAATCTCATTAGTTAGGTAAGAGATTTGAGTTTCTGTTTGAGTTTGGAAAGAGGTAAAGGAGGCTTGAAGACTATCCATCTTTTGAGAGATAGATAATAAGGTTTGAAGTAGTTGGGGTGAGGGTTCAGAAGTAGTAGAGGTAATGGTTTGGGTTTGAATTGATTGAGAAATTGTGCTTTGAACTAGAATGGATTGTGGTCCCTCACTTAGACCTTGGTATAGAGGCCTAAGATCACTAGGAACAGAAGTTGTACCCTGTACTAATGACTGGTTTATGCCACCAGTATTGACAGGTAGTGCACTAGTATGTGTAAGAATTGAATCAAAAACATGTGCAAGTAAGTGAGTGTGAGTGAGGGTTGCACTCAAAGGGGTATCCCTTATTACAGTAGCAAGTTGTTGTGAACTTACTAGGGGATAGACTTGACTCAATTGAGGTGTAGACACAGTATGACCTTGGGAGAAGGTCTGTCTTTCAATGGTATCACCCTGTTGGGAGGGTGACCCAGATTGCAGCAATCCCATATTTACAGATGTGCCCTGTTGTGAGGAAACACCCACTGGTTGTAGGGTTATATCGACTTCCATGAGCTCCCCCTCAAAATAAGAGGTAGCTATAGGAGTTGAGGTCAGAGGTGCAGTGTGCATTTCCTCTGAGATAAGTGCAGTATGCACCGTCTCTTTTGACCTTGTTTCTATTTGGGTTACTAAGGGAGTAGAACTAGCAACTGTTGGGAGTTGACTAGAGCTTGGCAGTTGTGGGGGTGTTACAATTAGAGATGAGGATGGGTTCTCATTGGTGGGGTCAACCAAATGAGTGTCCTCAGAGATTGATAGTGTACCTGTGATGTGTCTTGTTTTGCTGATCTCAATGAGTTCCTCCAGCTTATCAGAGACTTCTTCATCATTAGGGACATCTTCATTTCCACTACTTGGTGCTCTATGAACAGAGTCACTTGATCCTTGTTGTTTATCAGGGTTGGGATAGGCAATAGTACCTCCAAGAGTTCTACTTGGAGAATCATCATCAGATTCTTCATCACTTTCATCAGTGCTTAGATGTCCGGACCTCTTTGAAGTAGAGGAACTAGAGGGAAACATTTGTAATGGCATTCCATGTTGACTGGATGAGGTAGAACTAGATTGATAAGGCTCATCTCTCATGTAAAATCCACCAGTATCATCATTATGGCCATTACCACCATCACTGTCATCTAAATTTTCTCCTTCAAATATGGCTTCATCATGAGTAACGGATTGAGCCACTTCCTCAGTTACAACATCAGGGGACTCAGAATCATGAGCCACTTCTTCTTCATGCACTTCCTCCTCATCATTATCATTAGCAATATCAATGAGCTCTTGCATCTGTGCAGTGATTACTGGACCCTGATCTTCCCTTATCAGATGAAAGATCTTTTGACCCATTTGTGGTATGGTCATTGTGTCCAAAACAGCAGCAATCCCAGTGTATTGTTCCCATTGAAGATGATGAAGTACAAGTAAGCTTAGGTACCTGATATAGGGAACAATAGTTCTGGTGGATTTCTTTGCAGTGCCAAGAGTGATCTTGTCCACCATCTCCGAGAATATGACTTGAGCAAAGTCAATATTCCTCCCTGTGACCAAGGCGTGCAGAATCATCAGTTCTGTTTGATTCATTTGGTCAAAGCTTCCAGACTTATGGCCAAAGCACCGAGTGATTACACTTGCCAGGTACTTCCATGGGTGTCCCAGCACAGACAACTTGTATTGACCATGGGTGACAGCTTCATTGTAGCCAATCAGGGGTAAGACCTCCAAGACTTGATCCATTTGAGCAAAAGGTTGATATGGAGCTAAGTTGGGCAGAGAGATGGCTTGACGAAGAGTATTGATATTGATGTTGATGTTGATTGTGCCATTTAGACATGTACAGGTAATGAGTTCTTGATCCGTATGGTACCTTGCAGTGTACCACATTTCACCGACGATGTTTGGAAAGATGAAGAACGGATGGGCAGAGAGACATGGAAACAGGGGATGAGCATTTAAGAATGCTACCATTGGTTCGTATCCCTGGTTTGATTTATTTGTGGGAATTTCAGTGTTGATTATAAAGTTATTTGGACGAATGGTGATTTCTGAGTTTGGTGTGAAATTTTCACCAGCAATGGCGTTTGGAGAAGTTGCAGGGTTAAAGATCACCATGATTACAGAGTGAATGAAGTTTGAGCAACGAGAGTTTAGGGTTTGAAAGTTTGAGAGAAAAGAGTGTTTTGGGAATTTTGAAAGCTTAAGAAATGAATAACCGCTCGAATACACCTTTAAATCTTCCTTGGAAACCTAAACTGTTACACAAATATTTTGCAAAAAGTAACTGTCACTTCTGCAAAAAGGTAATAGACGGAATAGAAATTAAATACACAGACAATAAACGGACAAATAAACTAAATTAAATAACCTAGTAACACAATAAATACACATGAGAAATTAATAAAATAGGTGTGGGGACACAATATTTTTGACTTTTGAAAATCATCAGCTGACAGATGAGAGTGTCAGATGATCCATGTTGAGATAAAATAAGTGTCAGCTAATGAATTCACTTAGCTGAGCTTCTAAGTCTTAGCTGATGGTTTATCAGCTGAAGTATAGTGTCAGCTTATGATCGTCAGCTGACATAATTCTGTTAGCTGATCTACCATAAGTAAAATATGTAGAAGCTTAGATAAGTATTTCATTTCACACACAAATAAAATTATTTTCTCACACACAATTAACTACCTAAGAAGAGAATATATTACAAATTTAACATGCCAAGTTTGGATATTAGGAAGTTGAACCGAGACTCATCCAAAGGTTTTGTAAAAATGTCAGCTAATTGAACATCAGTGTTGATATAATGCATTGAAACTTTCTTTTTCTGCACATTATCTATAAGAAAATGATGTCTGGTTTCAATATGCTTAGTTTTTTAATACAAAACAGGATTATTAGAGATAGATATAGCACTTGTGTTGTCACACAGAATTGGGGAGTTTTCAAACTGTAAGTCATAATCCAGTAGTTGATTTTGAAGCCATATCAATTGAGCACAGCAGCTTCCAGCAGCAATGTATTCTGCCTCAGCTGTAGAGGTTGAAACAGAGTTTTGTTTCTTGCTTGACCAGCTGACTAATCTTCCACCTAATAACTGACAACCCCCAGATGTACTCTTTCTGTCTAGTGTGCAACCTGCAAAGTCAGAATCAGTGTATCCAACTAACTCAAAATCAGAGTCTTTGGGGTACCAAAGACCTAGATTAGGAGTTCCTTTGAGATACCTAAAAATTCTTTTAACTGCAGCTAAGTGAGATTCTTTGGGATCTGCTTGGTATCTAGCACAAAGACATGTAGAAAACATAATATCTGGTCTACTTGCAGTGAGGTACAAAAGAGACCCTATCATACCTCAATAAGCTATAATGTTCACTGATTTACCATCAGTGTCCTTTCCAAGCTTTAAGGCAGTGGACATGGGTGTTTTCATTGAAGAACAATTTTCAAACTCAAATTTATTAAGTAAGTCATTTACATACTTTGTTTGATGAATGAAAATTCCATCAACCTCTTGTTTAATTTGAAGACCTAGAAAATAGTTTAATTCACCCATCATACTCATTTGATAGTTATCAGACATGAGTTTGGAAAACTTTTTGCAAAGATCAACATTTGTAGACCCAAATATTATATCATCTACATAAATCTGTACAAGAATCACATCACCCTTGAATTTTCTTATAAATAAGGTGCTATCTATGCTTCCTCTTATAAATCCTTTATTGGTCAAAAAGGAAGAGAGGGTATCATACCAGGCTCTTGGAGCTTGCTTCAGACCATACAAAGCTTTGTTCAAGAAGTATACATGATCTGGTTTGCTTGTATCCTCAAAACCTGGAGGTTGTTTGACATACACCTCTTCTTTCAATTCACCATTTAAGAAGGCACTCTTAACATCCATTTGGAATACTTTGAAGTCTTTGAAGGCAGCATAAGCAAGAAATAGTCTTATTGCTTCAAGTCTTGCAACAGGGGCAAAGGTTTCATCATAATCAATACCTTCTTCTTGACAGTACCCCTGAGCAACTAATCTTGCCTTGTTTCTGATGACCAGCCCTTGTTCATCCATCTTGTTTATGAATACCCACTTAGTGCCAATGATGGATTTGTCCTTTGGTCTTTGCACCAAAGTCCATACATTGTTTCTTGTGAATTCAACCAATTCTTCTTGCATGGCACTTATCCAGTGAGGATCAGTTAGAGCTTCATCTACCTTCTTTGGTTCAATCATAGAAACAAAACCTGTATATAAACAGAAGTTACAAGCTTTTGATCTTGTTAGTACAGGTGCTTCTATGTTACCTATGACCTGATCAATTGGATGATTTCTGAGGTCCTTGTAGGAATTTTGGATTCTGGAAGTTGAAAATCTTTGGTTTGGGTCAGCTGATGAGACTTCTTGTTGATCAGCTGACAGAATTTCTTGATTACAATCTGATGAGACTTCTACTGATGAGGGAATGTTTGATATGGAATTAGAGTCCATTGATGTTGAATCATGATTCCCTTTATTTAATAAAAGTGTGGGTTGGTTTAGGATAGAATGTGCAGAGGTATTTTGTAAGTTTGGAACAGGTTCATCTAAGTCATCTATGTCAGCTGATGAGATTGGATCAGCTGATGGGAGTGGATCAGCTGATACTGGAATGTTGTCTTCAGTATTCAGCAGATCATTAAATTCCTCACCTGTAGATGGATTAGTAGAACAGGAAGCAACAAAGTCATTTTCATTAAAACTTACATTGATTGATTCTTCTATGACCTTTGTTTTGATGTTGTAAATTCTGTAAGCTTTGGAGATCACAGAATATCCAACAAACACACCTTCATCAGCTTTTGGTGCAAATTTTTGCAATTGATCTTTTTGGTTCAGAATGAAACACTGACACCCAAAGATGTGTAGGAAGCTGATGTTGGGCTTCCTTCCCTTGAGCACTTCATAGGGAGTCTTCTTGTGCCTCTTTATTATAAGGGATCTGTTCTGAGTAAAACATGCACAGCTGACAGCTTCAGCCCAGAAGTTGAATCCTAACCCACTCTCACACAGCATGGTTCTTGCAGCTTCAATCAAAGTTATGTTTTTTCTTTCAGCTACCACCGTTTTGTTGTGGAGTTCTTGGAGCAGAGAAGTTTTGAGATATTCCTTTCTCATCACAGAAACCTTCAAGAGTTTGATTTCTAAATTCAGTTCCATGATCACTTTTAAGCATCCTTACCAGATTGCCATTAAGCACTTCCATCTTTCTAATAAAGCTTATAATCTCTTCAGCAACCTCACTCTTTGCTTTTAGGAAGATGACCCAAGTGTATCTTGAAAATTCATCAACCATTACCAATGCATACTTACTTCCACCAAAACTAGAAGTAGCAACAGGACCAAATAGATCCATGTGCAACATGTAGAAAGGTTCAGTAATGGAGAAGGCTTGCTTAGATGGAAACAAAGTCTTGTGCTGCTTTCCCTTCTCACAGGCAGAGCAAGGTTTAGGCTTAACATACGTCAGTGAAGGTAGTCCTGACACTAGTTCACCCTTGCTCAACTTGTTAATGTTTTTTAAGTTTAAATGGGAAAGCCTTTTGTGCCATAACCAGTTTGTGTCAGTAACAGACTTGGTATACAAACAGGTTAACTTGGATGGATCACCAGAGGACATATCAAGAGTATATACATCCTTGGTTCTCTTTGCACAAATTATTGTTTTACCTTCTTGATCTAAAATGGAACCACCTGTCTTTGTAAAGAGGACTTAATGATCACCAACACATAACTGACTTATGCTGATGAGAATATACTTAAGTCCTTTAACATATGATACCTTGGATAAAGTTAGGTTCCCATTATGAAGTTCTCCGTAGCCTTTTGTTTGCCCACAATTATTATCACCAAAGGTTACTCTTGGACCTTTTTCCTTCTTGTAGTTACTAAGCAATGTTTTACAACCTGTCATGGTCCTTGAACATCCACTGTCAAGATACCACGTATTCAGACCATGATACATAGAAGAAGGATCCCAGTCAGGAGAAGTACAAGCTTTAGCAGCTTTCTTCATATCCTCATCAAAGGAACTTGTACTTGCTGTGTTGGCCATCAAACTGAACTGAGCTGTGAGGACCTCATCTTCATCACTTGAGAGATCTTCCTCAGCCCAATCTTCTTCTTCAGCAACCAGCACCCTGTTCTGAGCTTTCTTCTTCTTCTTGTCAAGGACAGCAGCAAGAAGCTTCTTATATTTGGCTTCATAATCAATCTTGCTGTCTGAGCTTGAGGAACCCTTGAAGTCTGTGTTTCCTTTGGACTTACATTCACTGGCATAGTGACCAGTCTTGCCACAAGAGAAACAACCTTCAGAAGCCTTTGGTTTTGACATGGCTCTTTCTCCTTTTAAGGGTTTCCTTTCAAACCTCTTGACACCCTTTCTTTTCAAGAAAGGTTTGAACCTTTTAACCAACATGGCAGCCTGCTCAACAGCAGCTTCAATGCTGTCCATGTTCTCCAGAACTTCAACCCCATCAGCCACTTGCTCTTTATCAGAAGATTCATCCTTTTTCTCCTCATCACTGGACTCATCCACAACTGCAGCAAAACTCCTAGATCTTATATACTTAGATACAAGGGCAGTAGTTGGAGCTTTTGCAGCCTCCTTCATATCCTTGGTAGAGAGTTTCCTTTGTTTCACTGATTGTTCATGATTCATAAGATTTCCATATAAACCAACCAGTGAAAGACCCTTGATTTTCTCACCATGTTTAAGCACAGTGATAAAATGATCCCAAGATTCTGGGAGAGAGTCTAGAAACTTGTTTACAAGTTCCTTATTGCTTTTGTGAACATCTGCCCTTCTTAAGTCATTAATGAGGCAGTTGAACCAGGTGTAAGTCTGAGTGAGACTTTCACATTTATGAGCAAAGAAGAACTCATATTCTCTAACCAGAAGGAGTTTCTTGTTCTCTTGCACTTCTTCAGTGCCTTCATATGCAACAGTCAAAGTGTCTAGCATCTCTTTTGCAGATTTACAGTTAAGAACTTGATGATAGACATCATTTGGTAGTGTTGAGACTAAGGCTGTTCTTGCTTTAACATCAAGATTAACAAGCCTTTTGTCTTCATCAGACCACTGATTTATAGGTTTTATAATCAGTCTTTCAACAGCAGGAGCTTCATCAGTTGCTTCAGTTACTTGGATAGTTGAGGAAGGAACATAAGGACCTTCAGTAACAGTTTTAAGCATCACATCATCAAGGCTTGACATATAGAGAAGAACTCTACTCTTCCAGAGAGAGAAGTTCTCTCCATCAAATATAGGACACCTTGTGAGTGAACCATTGTTAGAAGAACCATTAGAGGCAGCAACAGAAATGGCCATTTTGTAGTGTGGGGTAGAAGCAGTTGAAGAGTAAGCAAAACAGATCTTAGATATGGATTATCTAGCCTTCTCTGATACCAGTTGTTGGTCCCGAATGGATACTACAACAACAAATGTTTGTAGAAGGGGGGTTGAATACAAACTTTAGCAAATTAAAATTTAAGAGACACACGGTTTACTTTTATATAATTCTTATTGACGTTAATCAAGAATTACATGAACTAGATGCGGAAAATCTAAGTACAATAAAAGGTGGCAACTAATTTTGTCTAACACATAGACAATGCTAATCTTAAACAACTAATGTCTAAGACGTTCAACACATGAACAAGTTTGTTACACTGAAAGTAAAATGCTAACTCTTCTAATTCTCAACTTATGAGATTTCAGTGCTTTTCAACGCATTCGCATTTTTAGCATGTTTTCATGCATGAATATATATAAGCAAAGTGTGTCCGGGTTGATGAAGAGAGAAGGAGACAAAGGTACTTGGTTTAATAATATTATAATAGATAAAGTTAGTGGGTGAAAAAGTGAGTTAACTTTATACAAAAAGTGTGTAAAGTGAACATACTTTTCAGTAATGAGTATACCCACTATCTATTATTATATTATTAAATTACTACCTTTATGTCTTGAGAAAGTAATCTTATCCTTCCATGCTTGTGCTTTAATCGACACCATGCTTTCTGAAGATTTGACTTTACCAAATATGGAGTTGTCAGCCATACTTAACATCATATCTTCGAGATCTTCTTTTCAAGAGTATCTTTCTCCTTTTCCAGGGGATAAAGATCTATCCTTTTTGTATCATTGTAGATCCAAAAAGTGCTAAGTACTTTTACAAAAGAAAGATCTAAGGCATAATAAGAACAACACATGTTCTGCCTTTGACTTTAAGAAAATATTACATAGAAAAGCTATTAACTGAGATATACAATAAAGAGTCAGTTAACAGACACTGAACTACAAATATAATTTTGCTCAGCTAAGGATAAGTGTGAAAGACTCAGCTGACTAGACTTGCTCAGCTGATCAAATTGCTCAACTGATAATACAAATCGTAGCAGCAGCTAATAAACTGATTAACTCAACTGTCAGCTGTTCCCAAGGGCTCAGCTAATCATTTGAGGATAGTCAGCTCATAAAAGAGAAGATTGGATAAGTAGTAAATACCTTATCTGACAGATGGAAGGCATCAGCTGATAACTTGTGATTATGTCAGTTGATCCTTGACTGCTTAGCTGACCTTGAAGTCTTCATCAGCTGATGGTTCTAGGCCGTCAGCTGATCCAGTGTGATTCCTCAGCTGATGCTTCTTTGAATGATCTTTTCTTCTCAGCTGATCTTTCTGAAGCTGGTCCTTTGGCTGATACTCAGTGTTCAGCTGACACTATGATTCGTCAGCTGACATTTCTTACTTAGAAATTCTTTAAGTCTCAGATAGAAAAACAACACATGTTTTTCATCAATCTAAGTCCAAAACTGAATATATGGTTTTGTTAACATCAAATCCTATTTTACTTAATAGATAGGTTTGATTAAGGTTTGATATTGCTATCTCACCAACAATCTCCCCCTATTTGATGATGACAAAACCTTATCTTGTTTAAGAAAAATCAGTTTGACTAGGATTTGTAAAGATATAACTTTTAAGTGCAATTTTGGTTACCTAGCTATCTGTTTTTGGTAATTCTTTTAAGTATGTTCCCTCTGTTTTTGGGAATCTTTTCATTTATGAGGTACCATTGTTCTGTTTTTGGTATCTTTTCTATCCTTTTTCTGTTTTTAGGATTTTTGATCTTTTCTATATTTACACTATGTAAGCTATCTACTAAGAGTCATCTATACTAGCATTTTAGCTAAGTAGTCCATGATCAAAGTTTCAAGCTTGATTACAAAACAAAGCATTTACATAAGAGTTTGTACAGTGAAATCTAACTAAGAGTTAAACTAAGTACAGAAGTTGAACTATTCTAGGAATTGAAATTACATCTACTCTAGTTATGAAGTGTGATCTTCATTCCCACCAAGGTTCTTCTTTTACATCCAGAAGTCTGTTCAGAGGATTGGCAGCCAACAACTCTTCAGCTCTTGCTTGAATCAGATTTTCAAAATGTTCACTTCCTGTCTGTCCCCTTGTTAAATGTGCAGCTTGAAAGATTAATTCTCCAGGGGCTCTTCCTAAGTCAGTTTCTCTTAGGAATCTCCAAACACCAGCTCTGTCTTTGAAGAAAATCCCTCTCTCAGGTTAGTTATGTACTTAAACATTTCTGGCTCAATATTGGAGGGCAAAGCAGGGTTGAAATTTTCATATGCAGACAGGTAAGGATGATCAGGATTAAGTATAATCCGTTCAGCAGGTACAAAAGCTTTGGAGGATTTCTTGAAGACATCCTCAATCACATCAATGTGTTCCACAAATTGATCATGAGTGCATATCCTGTGGTAAACAGCCATTCTGATCCAGAATTCGAATTTGTTTATGAACCTTGGGGCAATTTTACTTTTGGATTTAAGGAGGTGGTACAGAGTCTCAATCATCTCAGTGAAGGAGAACAGTTTGTAGTGATGGATATAGGCATTCTCATGTGTTTGTCTTTCATCTCTTCTTACTAATCTGAGATATGGCCCTTCATCTGTTCCCTTATATGGAGTGACTCTGGAAATGAGATTTGGATCCTTTCTTTCTATCAAGTTCTTCTTGTTATCCAAGACCTCTTTGATCTCCCTTTTAGATTGCTGAGTTGTAACTCCAAAGTTGAACTCATGCAATTCTTGAATGGCTTCTCTGTGAGTTCTTCCTCTTTTAGGAACTTTCTTGACAGAAGGATCATCTTGCTGTGATGCAACCTGTGTTGGATGTGATTGAGAGGATAGCATGATGATTTCTTCTTCTTGTAATTCTCTCAATTCATCATCAGTGACACCAACTGCAGCAGCAAGATCCTCAGTGGTAGTGAAATCCTGGTGTCTCTCTTTGGCTTTTAGAACTTCTTCAATGGTTGAACCAAGAGCAGCAGCCAGTTCACTTAACTCTCTGAGATTCTCATCTTCTTGATTTAGCTCTTCCTCTCTTCTTTCTTCTTCTTCAATCTCCTCAGCAGTCATTATCTTCTTTCCTTTTCTTCTTGATGAACTGCTGGGAGTTGGTTGACTTGATTGAACTGGAGAGGAAGCTTGGACCGGTGGAGCTGTAGTGGAGGAGCTCTGCTTCCTTATGTTGAACATAGAGGACAAAGGCATTTCATCTTCATCATTATCATCAGAATCCTCAGATGGTAGTTCAATTGGAGCACAGGATTCACCTTGCTTTGATTTCTTTGTCCTTCTAGCCATTTGCTTTAGCCTTCTCTTTGGACTCTGCTCTTCTTGAGCAGGTTGCTCCCCCTCAGATTTATTCTCCCCCTCAACAGCTGATCCTATTTCATCGGGGGTTGATGCATCCTCTGCTTGTAAAACTGACTTTGTCCTAACTGACTTCTCCCCCTTTTTGTCATCATCAGAGAAGGGAAAAACAGCAGGCTTTGTAGGGGCATCAGGAGTGGTGAAAGAATAAGGAGTTGGGGTAGGTGTAGAGGTAAAGGGTGGTATGGTTGAGAATGAAGGTGAGGCAGTGGGTATGAGAGGCTGAGTGAAAGGTGATGTTGAGTGTCTAAGGTGAGAGGGAATAGGAGAGAAAGAAGGAACGGAAGTTGATATAAGAGGTTTTAGGCTGTTGATAGCTTCAGTGAGATTGGAGAATTCTCTCAGAGTATCACTGTGCCTTATCTTGGCAGAAAAGCTGGACCTAGTTACCTCAGTATCAATGTCTTTTAAAAGAGAGGGGATAGTGAGAAGAGATTCAGGAATGGTAATGGAGATATCAGGGGGTGAGGGTCAAAGGGTTTTGAGTTGGCAAAGGAGATTGGAAATGGTATGGTTTAAGTTAGAAATGGTTTGGGCAGGTATAGGAGGGGAGGGTGTAGGAATAGGAGTATAGGTTTGGTTTAGAAGTTGATCTAGTTTGGTAAGAATAGGGGAAAGATCAACAGAGGCAGGGGTGGGTTGGGGTTTGGGTTGGTTGGATTTAAGTGACTCAATCTCATTGGTTAGGTAAGAGATTTGAGTTTCTGTTTGAGTTTGGAAAGAGGTAAAGGAGGCTTGAATACTATCCATCTTTTGAGAGATAGATAATAAGGTTTGAAGTAGTTGGGGTGAGGGTTCAGAAGTAGTAGAGGTAATGGTTTGGGTTTGAATTGATTGAGAAATTGTGCTTTGAACTAGAATGGATTGTGGTCCCTCACTTAGACCTTGGTATAGAGGCCTAAGATCACTGGGAACAGAAGTTGTACCCTGTACTAATGACTGGTTTATGCCACCAGTATTGACAGGTAGTGCACTAGTATGTGTAAGAATTGAATCAAAAACATGTGCAAGTAAGTGAGTGTGAGTGAGGGTTGCACTCAAAAGGGTATCCCTTATTACAGTAGCAAGTTGTTGTGAACTTACTAGGGGATAGACTTGACTCAATTGAGGTGTAGACACAGTATGACCTTGGGAGAAGGTCTATCTTTCAATGGTATCACCCTGTTGGGAGGGTGACCCAGATTGCAGCAATCCCATATTTACAGATGTGCCCTGTTATGAGGACACACTCACTGGTTGTAGGGTTATATCAACTTCCATGAGCTCCCCCTCAAAATAAGAGGTAGCTATAGGAGTTGAGGTCAGAGGTGAAGTGTGCATTTCCTCTGAGATAAGTGCAGTATGCACCGTCTCTATTGACCTTGTTTCTATTTGGGTTACTAAGGGAGTAGAACTAGCAACTGTTGGGAGTTGACTAGAGCTTGGCAGTTGTGGGGGTGTTACAATTAGAGATGAGGATGGGTTCTCATTGGTGGGGTCAACCAAATGAGTGTCCTTAGAGATTGATAGTGTACATGTGATGTGTCTTGTTTTGCTGATCTCAATGAGTTCCTCCAGCTTATCAGAGACTTCTTCATCATCAGGGACATCTTCATTTCCACTACTTGGTGCTCTATGAACAGAGTCACTTGATCCTTGTTGTTGATCAGGGTTGGGATAGGCAATAGTACCTCCAAGAGTTCTACTTGGAGAATCATCATCAGATTCTTCATCACTTTCATCAGTGCTTAGATGTCCGGACCTCTTTGAAGTAGAGGAACTAGAGGGAAACATTTGTAATGGCATTCCATGTTGACTGGATGAGGTAGAACTAGATTGATAAGGCTCATCTCTCATGTAAAATCCACCAGTATCATCATTATGGCCATTACCACCATCACTGTCATCTAAATTTTCTCCTTCAAATATGGCTTCATCATGAGTAACAGATTGAGCCACTTCCTCAGTTACAACATCAGGGGACTCAGAATCATGAGCCACTTCTTCTTCATGCACTTCCTCCTCATCATTATCATTAGCAATATCAATGAGCTCTTGCATCTGTGCAGTGATTGCTGGACCCTGATCTTCCCTTATCAGATGAAAGATCTTTTGACCCGTTTGTTGTATGGTCATTGTGTCCAAAACAGCAGCAATCCTAGTGTATTGTTCCCATTGAAGATGATGAAGTACAAGTAAGCTTAGGTACCTGATATAGGGAACAATAGTTCTGGTGGATTTCTTTGCAGTGCCAAGAGTGATCTTGTCCACCATCTCCGAGAATATGACTTGAGCAAAGTCAATATTCCTCCCTGTGACCAAGGCGTGCAGAATCATCAGTTCTGTTTGATTCATTTGGTCAAAGCTTCCAGACTTATGGCCAAAGCACCGAGTGATTACACTTGCCAGGTACTTCCATGGGTGTCCCAGCACAGACAACTTGCATTGACCATGGGTGACAGCTTCATTGTAGCCAATCAGGGGTAAGACCTCCAAGACTTGATCCATTTGAGCAAAAGGTTGATATGGAGCTAAGTTGGGCAGAGAGATGGCTTGACGAAGAGTATTGATATTGATGTTGATGTTGATTGTGCCATTTAGACATGTACAGGTAATGAGTTCTTGATCCGTATGGTACCTTGCAGTGTACCACATTTCACCGACGATGTTTGGAAAGATGAAGAACGGATGGGCAGAGAGACATGGAAACAGGGGATGAGAATTTAAGAATGCTACCATTGGTTCGTATCCCTGGTTTGATTTATTTGTGGGAATTTCAGTGTTGATTATAAAGTTGTTTGGACGAATGGTGATTTCTGAGTTTGGTGTGACATTTTCACCAGCAATGGCGTTTGGAGAAGTTGCAGGGTTAAAGATCACCATGATTACAGAGTGAATGAAGTTTGAGCAACGAGAGTTTAGGGTTTGAAAGTTTGAGAGAGAAAGAGTGTTTTGGGAATTTTGAAAGCTTAAGAAATGAATAACCACTCGAATACACCTTTAAATCTTCCTTGGAAACCTAAACTGTTACACAAATATTTTGCAAAAAGTAACTGTCACTTCTGCAAAAAGGTAATAGACGGAATAGAAATTAAATACACAGACAATAAACGGACAAATAAACTAAATTAAATAACCTAGTAACACAATAAATACACATGAGAAATTAATAAAATAGGTGTGGGGACACAATATTTTTGACTTTTGAAAATCATCAGCTGACAGATGAGAGTGTCAGCTGATCCATGTTGAGATAAAATAAGTGTCAGCTAATGAATTCACTTAGCTGAGCTTCTAAGTCTTAGCTGATGGTTTATCAGCTGAGGTATAGTGTCAGCTTATGATCGTCAGCTGACATAATTCTGTTAGCTGATCTACCATAAGTAAAATATGTAGAAGCTTAGATAAGTACTTCATTTCACACACAAATAAAATTATTTTCTCACACACAATTAACTACCTAAGAAGAGAATATGTTACAAATTTAACATGCCAAGTTTGGATATTAGGAAGTTGAACCGAGACTCATCCAAAGGTTTTGTAAAAATGTCAGCTAATTGAACATCAGTGTTGATATAATGCATTGAAACTTTCTTTTTCTGCACATTATCTCTAAGAAAATGATGTCTGATTTCAATATGCTTAGTTTTTGAATGCAAAACAGGATTATTAGAGATAGATATAGCACTTGTGTTGTCACACAGAATTGGGGAGTTTTCAAACTGTAAGTCATAATCCAGTAGTTGATTTTGCAGCCATAGCAATTGAGCACAGCAGATTCCAGCAGCAATGTATTCTGCCTCAGCTGTAGAGGTTGAAACAGAGTTTTGTTTCTTGCTTGACCAGCTGACTAATCTTCCACCTAATAACTGACAACCTCCAGATGTACTCTTTCTGTCTAGTGTGCAACCTGTAAAGTCAGAATCAGTGTATACAACTAACTCAAAATCAGAGTCTTTGGGTTACCAAAGACCTAGATTAGGAGTTCCTTTGAGATAACTGAAAATTCTTTTAACTGCAGCTAAGTGAGATTCTTTGGGATCTGCTTGGTATCTAGCACAAAGACATGTAGAAAACATAATATCTGGTCTACTTGTAGTGAGGTACAAAAGAGACCCTATCATACCTCTATAGGCTGTAATGTTCACTGATTTACCATCAGTGTCCTTTCCAAGCTTTAAGGCAGTGGACATGGGTGTTTTCATTAAAGAACAATTTTCAAACTCAAATTTATTAAGTAAGTCATTTACATACTTTGTTTGATGAATGAAAATTCCATCAACCTCTTGTTTAATTTGAAGACCTAGAAAATAGTTTAATTCACCCATCATACTCATTTGATAGTTATCAGACATGAGTTTGGAAAACTTTTTGCAAAGATCAACATTTGTAGACCCAAATATTATATCATCTACATAAATCTGAACAAGAATCACATCACCCTTGAATTTTCTTATAAATAAGGTGATATCTATGCTTCCTCTTATAAATCCTTTATTGGTCAAAAAGGAAGAGAGGGTATCATACCAGGCTCTTGGAGCTTGCTTCAGACCATACAAAGCTTTGTTCAAGAAGTATACATGATCTGGTTTGCTTGTATCCTCAAAACCTGGAGGTTGTTTGACATACACCTCTTCTTTCAATTCACCATTTAAGAAGGCACTCTTAACATCCATTTGGAATACTTTGAAGTCTTTGAAGGCAGCATAAGCAAGAAATAGTCTTATTGCTTCAAGTCTTGCAACAGGGGCAAAGGTTTCATCATAATCAATACCTTCTTCTTGACAGTACCCCTGAGCAACTAATCTTGCCTTGTTTCTGATGATCAGCCCTTGTTCATCCATCTTGTTTCTGAATACCCACTTAGTGCCAATGATGGATTTGTCCTTTGGTCTTTGCACCAAAGTCCATACATTGTTTCTTGTGAATTCAGCCAATTCTTCTTGCATGGCATTTATCCAGTGTGGATCAGTTAGAGCTTCATCTACCTTCTTTGGTTCAATCATAGAAACAAAACCTGTATATAAACAGAAGTTACAAGCTTTTGATCTTGTTAGTACAGGTGCTTCTATGTTACCTATGACCTGATCAATTGGATGATTTCTGAGGTCCTTGTAGGCATTTTGGATTCTGGAAGTTGAAAATCTTTGGTTTGGGTCAGCTGATAAGACTTCTGGTTGATCAGCTGACAGAATTTCTTGATTACAATCTGATGAGACTTCTACTGATGAGGGAATGTTTGATATGGAATTAGAGTCCATTGATGTTGAATCATGATTCCCTTTATTTAATAAAAGTGTGGGTTGGTTTAATTTAGAATGTGCAGAGGTATTTTGTAAGTTTGGAACAGGTTCATCTAAGTCATCTATGTCAGCTGATGAGATTGGATCAGCTGACGGGAGTGGATCAGCTAATACTGGAATGTTGTCTTCAGTATTCAGCATATCATTAAATTCCTCACCTGTAGATGGATTAGTAGAACAGGAAGCAACAAAGTCGTTTTCATTAAAACTTACATTGATTGATTCTTCTATGACCTTTGTTTTGATGTTGTAAATTCTGTAAGCTTTGGAGATCACAGAATATCCAACAAACACACCTTCATCAGCTTTTGGTGCAAATTTTTGCAATTGATCTTTTTGGTTCAGAATGAAACACTGACACCCAAAGATGTGTAGGAAGCTGATGTTGGGATTCCTTCCCTTGAGCACTTCATAGGGAGTCTTGTTGTGCCTCTTTATTATAAGGGATCTGTTCTGAGTAAAACATGCACAGCTGACAGCTTCAGCCCAGAAATTGAATCCTAACCCACTCTCACACATCATGGTTCTTGCAGCTTCAATCAAAGTTATGTTTCTTCTTTTAGCTACACCGTTCTGTTGTGAAGTTCTTGGAGCAGAGAAGTTTTGAGATATTCCTTTCTCATCATAGAAACCTTCAAGAGTTTGATTTCTAAATTCAGTTCCATTATCACTTCTAAGCATCCTTACCAGATTGCCATTAAGCAGTTCCATCTTTCTAATAAAGCTTATAATCTCTTCAGCAGCCTCACTCTTTGCTTTTAGGAAGATGACCCAAGTGTATCTTGAAAATTCATCAACCATTACCAATGCATACTTACTTCCACCAATACTAGAAGTAGCAACAGGACCAAATAGATCCATGTGCAACATGTAGAAAGGTTCAGTAATGGAGAAGGCTTGCTTAGATGGAAACGAAGTCTTGTGCTGCTTTCCCTTCTCACAGGAAGAGCAAGGTTTAGGCTTAACATACGTCAGTGAAGGTAGTCCTGACACTAGTTCACCCTTGCTCAACTTGTTAATGTTTTTGAAGTTTAAATAGGAAAGCCTTTTGTGCCATAACCAGTTTGTGTCAGTTACATACTTGGTATACAAACAGGTTAACTTGGATGGATCACCAGAGGACATATCAAGAGTATATACATCCTTGGTTCTCTTTGCACAAATTATTGTTTTACCTTCTTGATCTAAAATGGAACCACCTGTCTTTGTAAAGAGGACTTTATGACCACCATCACATAACTGACTTATGCTGATGAGATTATACTTAAGTCCTTTAACATATGATACATTGGATAAAGTTAGGTTCCTATTATGAAGTTCTCCGTAGCCTTTTGTTTGCCCACAATTATTATCACCAAAGGTTACTCTTGGACCTTTTTCCTTCTTGTAGTTACTAAGCAAAGTTTTACAACCTGTCATGGTCCTTGAACATCCACTGTCAAGATACCACGTATTCAGACCCTGATACATAGAAGAAGGATCCCAGTCAGGAGAAGTACAAGCTTTAGCAGCTTTCTTCATATCCTCATCAAAGGAACTTGTACTTGCTGTGTTGGCCATCAAACTGAACTGAGCTGTGAGGACCTGATCTTCATCACTTGAGAGATCTTCCTCAGCCCAATCTTCTTCTTCAGCAACTAGCACCCTGTTCTGAGCTTTCTTTATCTTCTTGTCAAGGACAGCAGCAAGAAGCTTCTTATATTTGGCTTCATAATCAATCTTGCTGTCTGAGCTTGAAGAACCCTTGAAGCCTGTGTTTCCTTTGGACTTACATTCACTGGCATAGTGACCAGTCTTGCCACAAGAGAAACAACCTTCAGAAGCCTTTGGTTTTGACATGGCTCTTTCTCCTTTGAAGGGTTTCCTTTCAAACCTCTTGACACCCTTTCTTTTCAAGAAAGGTTTGAACCTTTTAACCAACATGGCAGCCTGCTCAACAGCAGCTTCAATGATGTCCATGTTCTCCAGAACTTCATCCCCATCAGCCACTTGCTCTTCATCAGAAGATTCATCCTCTTTCTCCTCATCACTGGACTCATCCACAACTGCAGCAAAACTCCTAGATCTTATATCCTTAGATACAAGGGCAGTAGTTGGAGCTTTTGCAGCCTCCTTCATATCCTTGGTAGAGAGTTTCCTTTGTTTCACTGATTGTTCATGATTCATAAGATTTCCATATAAACCAACCAGTGAAAGACCCTTGATTTTCTCACCATGTTTAAGCACAGTGATAAAATGATCCCAAGATTCTGGGAGAGAGTCTAGAAACATTTTTACAAGTTTCTTATTGCTTTTGTGAATATCTGCCCTTCTTAAGTCATTAATGAGGCAGTTGAACCTGGTGTAAGTCTGAGTGATACTTTCACCTTTATGAGCAAAGAAAAACTCATATTCTCTAACCAGAAGGAGTTTCTTGTTCTCTTGCACTTCTTCAGTGCCTTCATATGCAACAGTCAAAGTGTCTAGCATCTCTTTTGCAGATTTACAGTTAAGAACTTGATGATAGACATCATTTGGTAGTGCAGAGACTAAGGTTGTTCTTGCTTTAACATCAAGATTAACAAGCCTTTTGTCTTCATCAGACCACTGATTTATAGGTTTTATAATCAGTCTTTCAACAGCAGGAGCTTCATCAGTTGCTTCAGTTACTTGGATAGTTGAGGAAGGAACATAAGGACCTTCAGTAACAGTTTTAAGCATCACATCATCAAGGCTTGACATATAGGGAAGAACTCTACTCTTCCAGAGAGAGAAGTTCTCTCCATCAAATATAGGACACCTTGTGAGTGAACCATTGTTAGAAGAACCATTAGAGGCAGCAACAGAAATGGCCATTTTGTAGTGTGGGGTAGAAGCAGTTGAAGAGTAAGCAAAACAGATCTTAGATATGGATTATCTAGCCTGCTCTGATACCAGTTGTTGGTCCCGAATGGATACTACAACAACAAATGTTTGTAGAAGGGAGGTTGAATACAAACTTTAGCAAATTAAAATTTAAGAGACACACGGTTTACTTTTATATAATTCTTATTGACGTTAATCAAGAATTACATGAACTAGATGCGGAAAATATAAGTTCAATAAAAGGTGGCAACTAATTTTGTCTAACACATAGACAATGCTAATCTTAAACAACTAATGTCTAAGACGTTCAACACATGAACAAGTTTGTTACACTGAAAGTAAAATGCTAACTCTTCTAATTCTCAACTTATGAGATTTCAGTGCTTTTCAACGCATTCGCATTTTTAGCATGTTTTCATGCATGAATATATATAAGCAAAGTGTGTCTGGGTTGATGAAGAGAGAAGGAGACAAAGGTACTTGGTTTAATAATATTATAATAGATAAAGTTAGTGGGTGAAAAAGTAAGTTAACTTTATACACAAAGTGTGTAAAGTGAACATACTTTTCAGTAATGAGTATACCCACTATCTATTATTATATTATTAAATTACTACTTTTATGTCTTGAGAAAGTAATCTTATCCTTCCATGCTTGTGCTTTAATCGGCACCATGCTTTCTGAAGATTTGACTTTACCAAATATGGAGTTGTCAGCCATACTTAACATCATATCTTCGAGATCTTCTTTTCAAGAGTATCTTTCTCCTTTTCCAGGGGATAAAGATCTATCCTTTTTATATCATTGTAGATCCAAAAAGTGCGAAGTACTTTTACAAAAGAAAGATCTAAGGCATAATAAGAACAACACATGTTCTGCCTTTGACTTTAAGAAAATATTACATAGAAAAGCTATTAACCGAGATATACAATAAAGACTCAGTTAACAGACACTGAACTACAAATATAATTTTGCTCAGCTAAGGATAAGTGTGAAAGACTCAGCTGACTAGACTTGCTCAGCTGATCAAATTGCTCAGCTGATAATACAAATCGTAGCAGCAGCTAATAAACTGATTAACTCAACTGTCAGCTGTTCCCAAGGGCTCAGCTAATCATTTGAGGATAGTCAGCTCATAAAAGAGAAGATTGGATAAGTAGTAAATACCTTATCTGACAGATGGAAGGCATCAGCTGATAACTTGTGATTGTGTCAGCTGATCCTTGACTGCTTAGCTGACCTTGAAGTCTTCATCAGCTGATGGTTCTAGGCCGTCAGCTGATCCAGTGTGATTCCTCAGCTGATGCTTCTTTGACTGATCTTTTCTTCTCAGCTGATCTTTCTGAAGCTGGTCCTTTGGCTGATACTCAGTGTTCAGCAGACACTATGATTCGTCAGCTGACATTTCTTACTTAGAAATTCTTTAAGTCTCAGATAGAAAAATAACACATGTTTTTCATCAATCTAAGTCCAAAACTGAATATATGGTTTTGTTAACATCAAATCCTATTTTACTTAATAGATAGGTTTGATTAAGGTTTGATATTGCTATCTCACCAACACCAAGATTTTGTTAGAGCTAGTTTGTAAATCAACACCGTAATAGTATTTTGTAATTATAAAATTATGAAAATTTGTAGTTAACTTTGGTTTACAAATATAATTAGTTTCCGCTCGTGGTAATTTGTTTTATAAAAAGTACGGTGTTACATTCAAGTTCTAATTCTGAACAAGCACTAGTAGAAAAACGCGATTTCGTCACATCAAAAATGTGTGACGGTATGCATATAGTCACACATGCTTTTTCAACGCGTGTGTGACCAAAGGTCGAGTGACCATATATCGTAAATGTGTGCACATATGCTTTTTAAAGTCAAGCATAAATGTGTATGTGTGACTAGTGTTCATGTAATGACCACATGAATTTAATGTTTGTGTGGCGTTTTGTAATATTCAGTCACATAGATGTAATTATAACGTGACCAAAAGTGTTAAAATGTGTGACCATATGCTTTTTAAATTCAAGTAAATGCGTATTTCGTGTGACTATTGTTCACCCAATGGTCACATTAATTTAAATTTTGTGTGGCGTTTTATAATATTCAGTCACACAAGCATTTTATTTTTGAGGATTTAGTCACATAGATGTAACTATAACGTGACCAAAAGTGTTAAAATGTGTGATCATATGCTTTTTAAAGTCAAATAAATGTGTTTTATCATACAAAGGTTTATTTCGTATTAAGCTTATATCGATATGGTGTATATCCCACGAGTTCTTTCACATTTGACTGTTGTCGAGGAAAAGGGGAAATTCTATCGTGTTTAGATGTCTCACAAGATTGTGGTTCAAGTTCTAATTCTGAACAAGCACTAGTAGAAAAACGCGATTTCGTCACATCAAAAATGTGTGACGGTATGCATATAGTCACACATGCTTTTTCAACGCGTGTATGACCAAAGGTCGAGTGACCATACATCGTAAATGTGTGCACATATGCTTTTTAAAGTCAAGCATAAATGTGTATGTGTGACTATTGTTCATGTAATGGCCACATGAATCTAATGTTTGTGTGGCGTTTTGTAATATTCAGTCACATAGATGTAATTATAACGTGACCAAAAGTGTTAAAATGTGTGACCATATGCTTTTTAAATTCAAGTAAATGCGTATTTCGTGTGACTATTGTTCACCCAATGGTCACATTAATTTAAATTTTGTGTGGCGTTTTATAATATTCAGTCACACAAGCATTTTATTTTTGAGGATTTAGTCACATAGATGTAACTATAACGTGACCAAAAGTGTTAAAATGTGTGATCATATGCTTTTTAAAGTCAAATAAATGTGTTTTATCATACAAAGGTTTATTTCGTATTAAGCTTATATCGATATGGTGTATATCCCACGAGTTCTTTCACATTTGACTGTTGTCGAGGAAAAGGGGAAATTCTATCGTGTTTAGATGTCTCACAAGATTGTGGTTCAAGTTCTAATTCTGAACAAGCACTAGTAGAAAAACGCGATTTCGTCACATCAAAAATGTGTGACGGTATGCATATAGTCACACATGCTTTTTCAACGCGTGTATGACCAAAGGTCGAGTGACCATACATCGTAAATGTGTGCACATATGCTTTTTAAAGTCAAGCATAAATGTGTATGTGTGACTACTGTTCATGTAATGGCCACATGAATCTAATGTTTGTGTGGCGTTTTGTAATATTCAGTCACATAGATGTAATTATAACGTGCCAAAAGTGTTAAAATGTGTGACCATATGCTTTTTAAATTCAAGTAAATGCGTATTTCGTGTGACTATTGTTCACCCAATGGTCACATTAATTTAAATTTTGTGTGGCGTTTTATAATATTCAGTCACACAAGCATTTTATTTTTGAGGATTTAGTCACATAGATGTAACTATAACGTGACCAAAAGTGTTAAAATGTGTGATCATATGCTTTTTAAAGTCAAATAAATGTGTTTTATCATACAAAGGTTTATTTCGTATTAAGCTTATATCGATATGGTGTATATCCCACGAGTTCTTTCAAATTTGACTGTTGTCGAGGAAAAGGGGAAATTCTATCGTGTTTAGATGTCTCACAAGATTGTGGTTCAAGTTCTAATTCTGAACAAGCACTAGTAGAAAAACGCGATTTCGTCACATCAAAAATGTGTGACGGTATGCATATAGTCACACATGCTTTTTCAACGCGTGTATGACCAAAGGTCGAGTGACCATACATCGTAAATGTGTGCACATATGCTTTTTAAAGTCAAGCATAAATGTGTATGTGTGACTACTGTTCATGTAATGGCCACATGAATCTAATGTTTGTGTGGCGTTTTGTAATATTCAGTCACATAGATGTAATTATAACGTGACCAAAAGTGTTAAAATGTGTGACCATATGCTTTTTAAATTCAAGTAAATGCGTATTTCGTGTGACTATTGTTCACCCAATGTTCACATTAATTTAAATTTTGAAATAAAAACACCCACGCTAATATTATGTTTATATTCATGATCGTAGGTTTGTTTGTATATTCAAACCACTCAACCACTCACCTATGTCATTGTATATTCAACGTCTCTCTAACTTAATGGTATTGAGATATATTAAGTTAGTATTACTCATGGTTTAAGATCATGAGTTCGAGTTTTATTCTCGACAAAATTAAGATATATTTAAAAGTCGTTAAAAATAACCTATGTTGTCGTGTGTGTGTGTATATAATCCGCACTGTCTAATAATGACATATAGGTAATTTGTGGAGCTAAATATTTTACTATGAGGAATGGATAAGTGTCAACATTGCCACATTTGGATCTTGGATTCTTGGTCAATGGTCACAAGTTGATAATCATGACTCAATGAGTAAATTTACCTATTTTACATATGACTTGAATTTGTTCGAGTTTTGGTTTAAGTTTGATCTTTTTTTTTTCTTTTTTTTTTTTTATGGAAAAACAGATTTAAGTTTGATCATTATGTTCATCTTTATGTTGGTAACGATGGTTTTGATGCTTAATTTGATGATTGTAAATAGTGTAGTAGTTTGGATATACTAAAGAAGATCTATGTGTTGCGCTCTCCATATAAAATCTAATATCAAACTTACAATTATGCGTAATACATAAAGTACACACCCCGAACCAATAATCAAAGTGACCAAAACCCGGCAAACCTTAAAATTCATTTAGTTATCGGTTAACCTTTTCAAAATAAAAAAAAACCCGATTAATATATGATCAAGTAGAACCAGAAAAATAGACCCAAACAACACCCCTACACAGAGTTGGAGAAATTGTCAATCAAGGTCATAAACAAGTCTCTTATCCTAAACATCTTAGTCACTAATATACAAGAAAACTAAAATTAATAAATTATGCAAGCAGGTTCTCGAGGAAGCCCACGCCCCAGGACATATTGGCGGCGTATGGATTTTATGTATATCTTTGAAATTTTTTGATATTTGAGCAAGGTCGCCTTACCCATATATGTTTATAGGGTAGTTGTGCCCCTGTTGATGGATGTTTTTTTTAAAGCAAACAAGGTTATTCGGAGAGAGTTTGGCATTACCATCATTCTCACCTAGAAAACCAGAATATATTAATCACAAATCTAGCAAGATGCTAGATAGATTTAAATACAAGACTAGAAAATAGATAAAGGATTACAAATCCACATTCCCCAAATTAAATCTCTACATTTTCCGGCATGAGAACAAAAGGTTTGAAACAAATTCTACTCAGGGGCGGACCCAAGATTTCTGGGGACCGGTAACACCATATAATGCGAGAATAAAATTAAATAAGTTTGAGTGTCTGGTTCGGGTTTTTTTTTTTCGGTTTCCGGTTAATCGGGTCGGATTAACGAGGTTTTGGCTGTTTTTCTGGTATTTTAAGGCCAAATTTTAAAACAAAACACAATTTATATGAAGACCTGTTAACTAAAATGCTATTTTAAAGGTAAATTAAAGTATTTTAAAGGTATAAACCGAAAGATTAAACTATTTCTTATCATTTTTTATAAAAAGTTTCTTTTTTTCTTTGATTTTGGTGGCATCACCGGTAGCACCCCGAAAATTTACCGGTAGCACCGTCTCAAAAAATCGAAAATTAACACTACGAACCGTCAAAAGACCGGTGTCCCGTGACCCCCCTCCAACAATACACTTGGGTCCACCCCTGATTCTACTGATTCTAGCTAAAAGAGATTTCGACGCGTAAAACAATAATCACGTCTAGTTTAATGGTTAGCCCGATCCGCAATCAAGTACCATCATATCATCCAAATGCAGCAAACCATCCTCCAGTTTCTGTCGGAAAAGCAGCTAGCTCATAGGAACCAATCCTTCAACAATTGAGATGAACACCTTAACACAGTAGCAGTGAACATAGCTTTTTAACCCCACCAAGCACAAATGGGTACCAGAGAAAAGTTGTTTTACATTTGGATATTATAAAGGTAAATCAATTTAGATTTACTTGCAATGACTAATATTGTTATAAAACATTAAAGTTGGCACCACGTGCAGATAGTCCTTTTAAACACACATTTGATCGGTAAGAATCCAAGATTTTGTGGCTAACACATGCCCCATGGTGGCATTGATGATGATATCGACAACGCCCTGCTGAATCATCACTTTCACAACGGAGAATGACCGCAACAAAAGAAGCCGTTTTGAAATTATAATTTTTCTTTTTTTGGTATGTTTTCAAAACATAAAAATAATTTGCACATCACTCTCATTAGACCACAGTATTGATATATTGCACGTTTTCTTGGGGATATTTACCGTGTTTTCTTGGGAGTGGTGTTCCTTCTTCCCCCCTTTGCCAAGTAACATGTGTGGGGTGAAACGATTAATTTACCACAACTTGTTCTTTTCAAGTTTTCAGTGCAAATTTAGTTTCATAAAACCATAAGCATGAGGAAATTATATATGTTTCTAAATGTTTTACAGTATTTCGATTATTTGATCATTTTTAATGTTTCTTGGCATTACATAGGCACAATAAAATAAAGTTTCATGTCATCGATCCCATATACAAGCATCTTCTTTTTGATAATCAATGTACTAGACTACTAGATAAGGAATAGAAAAATAATCGGAATATAAAGATGATAATAGGGGCATACATACAATCACCAAGGAATGGCAGTATGGGTGTAACAAGTAGAATTAATGAATTAGCAAAACTTTAATGATGCTTTGAAACTCTCAATGCTTATATATATATATATATATATATATATATAATCTAGCTTTAAACATATAACTTAAAGAACCAATCTCGATCATTGGATAATCAAAATCAATAGATGAAATTTAAAATGACATAAATATAATTATAATGTATTAATTAACATGTAACTTTAAATTGTCATAATTTTTTATGTATTGTGAATTTAAACAAAAAATAAAATACCAATCTTTTAGTTTTTTTGTCCTCTTTCAATCCAGAGACTCTTCCCATATTTTTCTAAATTTTTATTGAAAATGCAAAATTTTGTTTGCATTTTGGTCTGCATTTTCATTGAATCATTTTGGGTTTGCATTTTGCATTTTCATATTTTGTATTTTCTGAAGCATCTCCATGACTTGTATGTTCATATTTAGCATTTTTCGATTCTTTGCATTTTGCATTTTACAATGAAACCAGCTAAAAATGCAAACTTTGTATTTTCAAAAAAAAATGTTTCAGAAATATGTCAAGTCTGGTCTTGTTTGAATAGGACGAAACTGAATCTAACGATATACTTTTTTTTGCTAAAATTCTTAAAAATAAATGAGTTATGATCATTTAAATATTGAGGGTTTTTTTTCAAAAAATTTGGTGAATCTCCATGACATGCGTGATTATTTATTTATTTGAATGTCATGTGTCATCAGCTGAGTGGTTCTTTAGGTTCTATGTTCAAGGAAAGTTCTATATGGAACATTACCATATATATATATATATATATATATATATATATATATATATATATATAATCAGGTTTAAATAAAAAGAAATTTAAGGTAAAAAGAGTAAGAAGAAATTATGGTTGTGATATGTGGCTAACTAATATAAAGACTTGTTTTTTTTCTTTTGTTTTTTACTTTACAAACATAACTATATATATTTTTATAAAAGCTTGAACAACAAGGATTTACAAAATAGAGATCAAATTTGATTACAAAAGTTTGTTTAAATATTATCAAGCTTCAAAATACTGACAACAATTGTTCAGAAGATGTGAAAGTTAAATATTATTTAGGAGCCATCTTAAATCTTCAAACCATCGGGGCCTTGCCTTTATTCTTCCCCGCAGTACCTGTAATTATTTAAATAACAACGGATAAGCGAAAGCTTAGTGAGCATACTTAATATCTGTTCACGTAAGCATGTAAGATCCAATATAGCGTCAAACTTCGGGATCAATAACGAATACTGAACCCAAAATATGCAAGGTACCGAGCAAGCACTCCCAACGTAAGCGTCCCCGAAGCATGATGGATCATAGAAGCACATACACACATTACATTCACAAATAGGCATAAGTATACTCACAGTGATTATCTGATCAATATAATACTTCTTTTCTGCTTACAAGTATTGCGTTAACCTAATCACATAATCAAATATTACAATTACCATGAAAATTTTGAAGTTGGAAATCAATATACACGGCCGTTAACCTAATATACAAGGCCGTGTATAGTTTAGGGCTTTACGCGGGCCGTGTATCCTACACGAGTCATGTACCTCAAATCTACACGACCGCGTAAAGAGCTACATGCCTTGTGTAGGTTAGGGTCCTACACGGGCCGTGTACCCCTACATGCAGCGTGTTTAGCCTACACGGCCTGGCTACACTACATCCCATAAGCTACACGGGCCATGTAGCTAGAGGTGCACAAAAAATCCGAATATCCGATTTTGTGCAAAAACTATCCGAACCGATTTTTTATAAAACCGGATTTTTTTCAAACCGGAGCGGATTTAACCGATTTTATCCGATCCGAAACCGGTTACACTTTTGTCTGAGAAAATCCGGTTTTAATCCGTACGAAACCGGTTGCACCTCTGTCCGAGAAAATCCGGTTACAATCCGAAAATCCGGTCCCAAAAAAACCAAAAAAATCCAGTCCGGATTTTATCCGATCCGGATCGGATTAAAATCCGAAGATGTGCACCTCTACATGTAGCCCTCGTACACAACCTGTGTACTCTACTTGAAGAGCAATGTTCTATCCAATTTCACCACAATTTCGAGTTCAATGTTTCTAATAGTGTATACCAAACACTAATAACAACTTATGTAATTGTTTTTTTAGAATTAAATCATCATCAAAATAAAAATCATACACATGCAAGATCATCTAATCTAAATTAGGCTAACAAATGACTAATTACATGTTCTTAACATAAAGCTTACACTAAAACTCTTCAATTTTTGCTGCAATTGAACATCGTAAAGTAAATTGATTTCTTTATCATTTTAGTTCATGTGTATCAATTTTGTTTTAGTAATCGATCTGTAAAAAAACGAGTTATATATTTTTTGTTGTGCATCAAATGTCGGACATTAAATAATGGGTTACTCATCAATCTGTATGGTTTATACAACAATTTGTATCAATTGTTGTTCTATTTATCAGTGGATTAATTTATAATTGATGAATTCTAAATGTGCATCAATTTATAATTGATGATTTGTGTTGTGCATCAAATAATCCATAGTTTTTTAAATTTTGAATCCGTGTTTTTACGTGAAATATGTCTACATGATTTTAGGAGGCGGTTAATAATCAATAGACTAAAATACCCTTAACTAACCGATTTTAAGTAATTTAATTAAAAAAAAAGTTAGTTATTATTATATAAATCTAACGGCTCACGTTTCTCCTTACTTTTTGTAGCATAACTAATTTTTTAGTATATATATCTCTACCCCCCTATATATATATATATATGTGTGTGTGTGTGTGTGTGTGTGTGTCTCTCTCTCTCTCTCTCTCTCTCTCTCTCTATATATATATATATATATATATATATATATATATATATAATCAGGTTCAAATAAAAAGAAATTTAAGATAAAAAGAGTAAGGAAAATTATGGTTGTGACATGTGGATAACCAACAAAAGGGTAGATTAGGTATTTAATGACTTTATTTTTCTCTCTAGTCTTTCACATTCCCCTCTATACGCTACTTAAATCCAACCCCCTTTTTTAAACTCTCATTCGCCGGAGATTAGAGAGAGAGGGGGAGAGAGAGAGAGATGCAGCACAATTCCAGCGTTGATGATGGATGAAGGTCACCCCTCACGCTCCTTGATCCGACCCTAAGGTAATCGCGAATCACATGAAACCTACTTCTATTCCGATATCAAATTATCTCTGATGTAGGGTTTGAATCGTGAGAGAAGCCTTAATCTTCCGTGAAGTTGTTACTGGTCTGATTCTCTCGTCGCTGGCCTGCTTATCCTCCTTTGTTAGATTATGTGCAGAGATAGATAACACGTGTCATCGTGTCCAATGCTATGAGACACTAAAGGATCACACTACTACACATCAAATTAGAACCATTTGGATTTTACCAAGTTGTGTGTAAGAATAATTAATTAGTTAATTAATTATTGAGAAGGAAAATAATAATAGTTATTTATTATTTTAAAGGAGAAATTAATATTTAGTTTAAATATTGATTGGACCAATTAATTAATAGTTATTAGTTAATTAGAAATGTCGGAGGGTGTTTTCTGCAATTAAGTAATAGTTTTATTAAAGATGAGCTTTAATTAAACGGGCTTAGGCCTTAATAAGGTTTATTATATAAATAGCCTTATAAGCCTTGGAATCACATAAGGATAATTACAAATTGCAAGTAAGAAACCCTAGCCTCTCTCTCTCTCCCTCTCTCTGCGTCGAACTCAAGGCAACCCCGGGGGGGGGGGGGGGGGGGGGGGGTTCTCGGCCTTGTCGCACAACACACACACGGATTTTTGGTGTGATCGTTTTTGGTGATATCCTGTGGCGGTCTAGCAGTCAGTTCGTGGTGGTGCAGTAGCGGTGTTCTACCTTTAGCTATCTAGATTAAAGTATCAAGATTTTTGCTGAAAAGTATAACCTTTAATCCTCTACTCATGTTTAGTTTCCCGTACGAGTTACGATTAGATCACTGGAGGGGGTTTTTGTTTTTATTCCGCTGTGCATGTTTATAATATGTTTTTATACCCTACAAAACCCTTCATCCTTCACCAGTCACCGGTAGTTTGCTTATCGCCGCCGGCGAATCATATGATGCACCGCCACTAGTTTGCTTCTCCTTGCCGCCAACATCTCCTTTTCCTCCGCCATTTGATTAATTGCAGACGGTTGTGACCTCCATGGGATTTGTAAACAGGGTCTGGCCATTTTCTTCTTTTTGAAAGATAATAATTGTGGAATTTGCTCACTGAGTTTAACATTAGATTTGGTGAGTTGTGTATAAGGAAACATTTTCTAATAGATTTTTGTTTTGATTCTATCAAATTTATTGTTGTTCAAAATTGGGTTGTGTATCATTTTGTAGTGGACAGTGGTAATTGTTTTTGTTCATCGTAAAGTAAACTGATTTCTGCATCATTTTAGTTCATGTGTATCAATTTTGTATTAGTAATCAATTTGTAACAAAATTGGTTATTTATCATTTTTGTTGTGCATCAATTGCTAGGCATTGATTAACGGGTTATTCATCAATATGTATCAATTGTTGTTTATTTATCAGTGGATCAATTTATGATTGATGAATCCTCTATGTGCATCAGTTTATAATTGATGAATTCTAAATGTGCATCAATTTATAATTAATGATTCGTGTTATGCATCAAATAATCCATAGGTTTTTCAATTTTGAATCCGTGTTTTTACTATGAAATATGTTTACATGATTTTAGGAGATGGTTAATAATCAATAGACTAAAATACTCTTAACTAACCTATTAATTAATAACCCTAAAAAATAAGTTATTTATTATCTTATAAATGTAGTGGCTCACGTTTCTCCTTGCTTTTTGTAGCATAACTAATTTTTTAGTATATTCCTACCCTATATATGTGTGTGTGTGTATATATATATATACACACACAAAAGTTCAAATAGAATTGAATTTCGTACGCGAACTGTTTTAACGCTATTAATGACTCATTATTAGGGGTAATTTGGTCATTTATATATTCTCTCAACTGTGAATTGTGTCCGGGTGAGCTGTTATTAATTTGCAAGACTTGATTTTTCGAAATAACGCTCATTAATACGTCATTAATTAGCTATTAATGTACCACTAATGAGTCACATTTTAGAAAGTAAACTTAGACTTGTAAAAGATAGTCACATTTTATTAAAAGAGTGATTAATTTAGAAAAAGAATTAATTTATCTACCGAAAATAATAATTCACTAACTATAAATTAATTTCAATAACAATATATCTTACTTAGAAAAATCATCTCGTTTTGTTTTGGTTTTAGAAGCCAACAACGTTTGGTGTGATGAAAGAGAATATGATATTCTCTAATTAATCAAAGTGCCCATTAACATTTTGTGACCATACATACATACATCAATGCATCAAAATTATATGCTCTTGTAATCATGATACCATGAGTGCTAACCCCATTTAAAGTCTTTAAAGATCAATGGTTCTCCTTCAAAACTTTGGTCAACCCTTTGATTGGGGATATTATTACAACAATAACTCAAGTAAATTTGTGTGAATATGATAAAAGAATAATTATTTTCTGTTTTTGTTAATTAAATTGTTATATTTCTTCTTCTATTTATCATATTACAACAAATGTTAAAATAAGAGAGTACATAAGGAATAGAATTAGTGAATTACAAATATAATCATATAGTATATAGAATGATAAAATAAAAGAATTTTACATGACAATGTAAAATTTCCGTAAGGAAATTATAAAGTCACTAGTTTATTACCCCGTGTATAAACACGGGGAATGTGTAAAGTAATGTATAAAATTTGGTGATGTGAAATTGTAAGAGTTATAATAAAATAACTGTAAAACGTACATATGAAGTATTTATCATCCGTCTTTTTTTAATGAGAATTTGATTTGTAATTTTAATTCTAATTAATTTAATATTGAATCTATATTTGATCAAAGAAAAATAAAAATTCAATTTTATTTTTTCACGTAAATAAATGCTTTTAATTTAGTGATTAAATATTTTTATCTAATAGGATTGTACAATAAATTTATTCAAGTTCATCTTTTAGTTATAAACCATTAAAATCGTAATACTCTTATAAATATTAAATTATTTATAATAATTTTAATTAACTTAAATAAAGAGTTAATTAAAGGTTCTCTTTATTTAATTTAAATTAGTTTGACTCTAAAAAGTCAAAATCAAAATTTTAAAATTAAAAGAATTAACGGTTAAGATTAAATCTTTTATTAAATAAAGGGTTCAGATCATCTAATAATTTTTTCCAAATTAGTCTTTTATATATATTAGAAGATGAGAAGTCACATTATAACACCTATGATAAAGTCATTATAACACCTACGATAAAGTCACATTCCATTTCCGTTCAATATTAGCTCCAGGGGCGGTACATCTGGTTAGTTCAGATATATCGGGTCTTTATTAGGAATATTATAACACTTATAAAAGTAAAAAATTATAAACAAGTGTGAAAAAAATTCTAATTCGACAAATTCTATCAAATGATTATAGTTAAACATATCAAAATTATAGTAAAAATATCATTTTTATTAGTATTCACAAATTATCTTAAATCTTGACACTTTGTCGTGAATAATTTTTTTTTTGATAGAAATGAATCCAAAGTTACAAAAATCTATGTTTCTAATTAAGTGTGAATTATCCTAATTTTATTAAATCTAAACATTTAAAATTATGGACTTTTAAAAACAACGTTACTAATGTATAAATGCAAGACTTTGCTATTTGTGACAAAATCTCTGTCTAACCTATTTTTACACGTACAATTTGATAACCTTTAAAATCCTTACACACTTTTTAGTAGGGTTTTGCATGAGTACCGGAAATACCGAATCGTATCGGTACGGGTATCGAATTAGAGTTTTCAATCCAGTAGTTGGTATTTCATATATTGCTAAATCGGTATTCGGGACTAGTACCGAACCAACTAGTTCAAATAGATACTTGGTACCGGTACTGGTAGCGTATATGAATACTCGGTACGGTATTCGATATCATCTTGAAATCAAATTCGATATTCGGTAAAATTGATACCGGTACCGGTCGGTATCAGTCCGGTACCATGCTCACCCCTATCTTTAAGCTTGGAAAATTAACGTATTTGTTCTAGAGTCATGATGTCAAAAAGATACGTTATAGCAATCAGTATTCTATATTTAATATTTAATTATATTCTAAAAAAGGTAGAGTTTACTCTACTAAAATATAATAAACTTGAATAATTATCATTGTATGTAATAATTTTTTTTAAAATAAATACAATCGAATTTCATATTCTTACTAGTGTATACAAACAATTTTTTTATGCTTCATTTTAAGTTATTACTCTATATAATTGACCTTTGCATAACTTATCATTGTATAAAAAACTTCCATGAGAAGATTATGAAAGTTAATTGTATATATCAACAAAAATCAAAGTTTCTATATACAATGATAATTTATGCAAAATTTAGTATATTTTTGTGCAATAAACCCATAACTTAATTAAAAGTGTAACATATGAAAATTGAAGAAAGGCATGACAAAGTCTTTTTTTTGTTTTTTTTAACAACAAAAACACACCCACTAACTTATTCCTAAATCTACTATATTGTTCACAACGGAACTTAAACCCACAACATACAAATCCTTTGGTATAAGAATACAAAGATAATCGGTTCATATATATGAATTGAGGAAAGGTTAAATTGTTGTCTATTTTATTATATATTATTAAGCTTTATTGCAATGCATTCTTTATTTATTTATTTTTTATTTTTTATTACATTAATTTTATTATAAAAGTCTTTAGCAAGAGAACCAAGAACATATATAAAAGAGAAGGAAGGAAAACAAAAAATTACACTTCTAATATAGAAAAAGTACATCAATTTATCCAATTTAGTTTCTTTTGTCGATTTCCCTTAACGTTTATCCTAAGAAAGATTAGCTTTGTACCATAGTGAATAGGTCAAAAGCCACCAAGACGCCATTAGTAGGAAAAGCTTTGTCAATTGCCATTACAAATATGCCAAAGCACCCAACATAATGCAATACTTGATAATATCTAACAAAATTTTCACCAATTAAGTGATTTAGTAGGGCGGCCCTCTTTTCCGGCGATCAAGCCCTTCGGCCGAACCCTCCCTTTGCGGCGGGGGTTCTCGGCGGCGACCCACACACACACCAAAGCCGGCGGCTTTTTGTGGTGTACACACGGGATCCTTTTCTCGGGTATTGTTTGCGTAGGCAGTCTAGCAGCCTGTTCGCGTGTTGCAGTAGCTGTGTATCCCCCTCTAGCAGTTCAGGGTATAATTCTATGTTTATTTTATACTGCTATGGACTTGTACATATATTATATCTGTTATAGTTATGATTTATTGTTCTGTTTCCCCACCTGATCCAGTTATGATCTTGGGATGAGATTTAAGTTAATATTATTCCGTTGTGCTTGTTGTACCCTGTAAATCTCAACAGTGGTATCAGAGCCTTCTTCTAGGCTCAGTGGGGAACAAGTTTAATTATGATTATATATTGTTTATATAAATAAATAAATAAATATATATATATAGGGGAGGGTTCCATTGAGAACCGATTTTATTGCGAGAACCGCGAGAACCAATCTTAGCCGTTGATTTGATAAGTGGAATTCATGGATGGGGAGCGTGGGGGGATCTAGTGTGACAGGGTGTATGTGAGGAATTCATGGGTGGACAATGATATTGAAAGAGGGGGAATTGGACGGCTCAGATTGGTTCTCGCGGTTCTCGCAATAAAAATGGTTCTCAATGGAACTTCTTCCTATATATATATATATATATATATATATATATATATATATATATATATATATATATATATATATGTGTGTGTGTGTGTGTGTGTGTGTGTGTGTGTGTGTGTGTGTGTGTGTGTGAAACTTATACTTTGGTTAGGATCAAGTTCTGATCTGTAACCTGATAAAGTTTCCAGCTTTACTGCTTTAATATATATTTTACATATGTGTGAAACTTTAAGTTTTGGTTTAGGATCAAGTTTTGATTTTTTTTACCAATCAAAGTTTCTAGTTTGTTATTTATATATGTTTATATATATTAACTGCGTGAAACTTAGTTTTTGGCAAAGTCAAAGTTTTTGATTTTTAGCCAATTAAAGTTTTCAAGTTTATCTGTTTTAATATTTATACATATATTATGTGTGAAACTTGCTTTTTGGCAAAAAGTCAAAGTTTTGACTTTTAACCAAATAGAGTTTTCAGTTTACAAGTTTTATATATAAATATATATATAAATTGTGTGAAACTTGTAGTTATTAAAAGTTCAAAGTTTATGAATTTTTTAAATCAAGTTTCCAGCTTTATTATTATATATTTAATAATGTTGACGTTTAACCTATGCGGCGGTTTTTGTTTTTATCCAGTTTGAGATATAAAACAAAAGGCCCAGTTTAGGCCAGGTTGAATAGTTGGGATAGACACAAGACCAATTGTGTTTTGGTGTTTAGATTCAAGTTTTGAATCCTTCCTGAATTACATATTTGTATTATGGTTATAATGCGTGTATTATTATCGCGATTAGATGTTTATTATTGTTTATTAAGCCAAACGCCTAAAACCTAGTGGATCACCTTGTGGTTGTTTTTTTTAATTTCTTGCTATGGTTGGTTTAAATTTATTATTTATCCGGAGTGTGGAGGCATGCGTGCCACTTATAACACCTATTCAATTTTGTAAAAGTATTAGTTTTAGCAGGTCTGTGTGCCTTTGAATTATAATGTAACACGACATTAGTTTTATCAAAATTGTAATAAGTTAGTTTGATATTTTTAAATGTAACACTATTGGAGGCTATCAAGCAAGACAAGAAGCTAGACAAGGAGAGAGGATGCCATGGATGCTGGAGCCAGTGGGAGCATCAAGTTTTCCATCCCATGTGTGTTGTTTGTGATCCACTTAGGGTTTGACTACATGAGTACTTGATTTTTAATCAGGTATCAGTGGTGGTCAAATGCGTTATGTGTGTTGGCTTATTATTATTATTAATTGCGTGGTTGTGTTTTAATTAATTATTTAGTGCACGCTCGTCATTAAAACCATACACATATATAAAGTATATTTTTAAGTTGAATATTTTTTCACTTAAAAAGGATAATAGTTCTACAAGTTTTGTAAAACGATTAAAACTGAAAAAAGTTTTCGAAACAAATTAACCGTTTTAAAAATATTAGACCAATAGTGCTACCCATATAATGGTACACTTTTCCTGCTCCATGTACCTTGATGTGTTGTAGTGCCCAAACTATGCACACCAGGGTTCAAACCGATGTCGGGAGGGGGTGAAAGACTTTGCGATTCCCTGATGTGACGGGCCAGAGTTCACCCCGTCATAGATGATGAGGTATATTTTGGTGATTCCCTGATGTGACGGGCCCAAAGTGAGCTTAGGAGGACTAAATATGTATGAATTATGATTCATTCGATGTCCCAAGATACAGGAGTCGTGTTTTGGATTAAATGCGATCGGTATGGTTAATACCCACCAGAAATAGCACGGGGTCGGTGTTGTCGTGCCCAAACCGTGCACCGGCACGTGTGAAATATGGATCCTATTCTAAAATAAATTTATTTAAAGGGTTATAAACTATTTTAGAGGAATTAATAACTGAAACGTTTTTTTCTTGCTTTTTACTGTAGATGTCAATTTTATATGTTATACCGTTTTATTCACTTGAGGAGTCTCTTAGTTTAATCATGCAAAAGTGGAAGCTTTCAGGTCAAAACTTCGCGGTTTGGAAGTTGCACTTTAGGAATATCCTAAGGGCACAGGGAAGACAGTACACAGTCGATAAGCCATCTCTAGCACGACCCGATTATTCTGCTCAGGATGAAGAGTATGATACATATTATAAGTATCCGTCTGATGAATCTGACGTCATGTCAATTGTGATACTCTCCACATAATTTGATTTTTCGAATGAACTCAAGAGTAAGTCAACTTTTGAGGTCGTCCAGGACCTAGAGGAACGCTTCAATAGTAGTGAACGCTATGGACGTTTTCTGCTTATGAAAGACATTCTTTCACAGGGGATGAAAGAAGGACAGTCTTTGAGTGCTCATCTCATTAACATGAGAAGGCTATTTGATTGCTTAATGATTCTAGGGTCACAAGTTAGTGAACAAGAACTTGTGATGCTTTTGGTCGGGTCTCTAACAAATCACTATTAGGCAAAGGTAGTGAATAAAATCAGAGAATAGGAATCAAGAGTAGTTGGTATGAACGAGTTTCTAATATGCATGGATGACCAGATGCACCCAGACTTCCCGGATGCAACAGTAGTTCAATCAATGGAAGAAGATGACTGGATTGATGAGATATTAGACATTTTTTTCCCAGTTTACGGTAGCAAGGATATTTGCGAGCATTCACTCGACATTGATCAACTGGACGTCGGGTCTACCGACGAGTCAGATATCTTTATGATAGATTGCTTAGTTACTTCTTTTGAATCATGGGTACTCGATACTGGATGTGGTCATCACATTTGCAATCACTTGTAGGGATTCAAGAGGATTAGGACACTAAGGAAGGGGGACATAGACCTACGGGTTGGCGAAGGCTCCATCATTGGTGTTGAAGCTGTAGAAACTTATTGTCTCAGGCTACCTTCAGGATTAATCATAGAACTAGAAGATTGTTATTGTGTTCCTAGATTAATCAAAAATGTAATCTCGTATGATTTATTAATAGAAAGTGGTTTTACCTATCAGTCGGTAGGAAAAACAATTTCGTGCTCTAACGATAATTTATTTTATCTTAAAGCAAGTTCACAAAATGGTCTATACACAATAAATCTACAAGACGACAAAGAAATTTATCATATAAGTAAAAGGTCAAAGGACACCTTGAACCAAACTTAACTATGGCATTGTTGACTCGGACATATTAATAAGAAATGCATAGAGCAACTTCATGAAGATGGAGTTCTAGGGTCATTTGATATCGAATCAATTGACAATTACGAATCTTGTTTCTCTGGAAAGATGACAAAGAAACCTTTCGACAGTATGAATGAAAGGTCAAAGGAACTGCTAGGAATTATACACACAGATGTGTGTGGTCCTTTTATTCAAGAAGCCAGAGGAGGATACCAGTACTTCATTACCTTTACTGACGATTTCAGTAGGTATGGTTATGTGTATCTTATGAGACACAAGTTTGAAAGTTTTGATTTCTTTAAACAGTTTTAGAATAAAGTATAAAACCAGCTTGACAAGAAGATAAAGCTCCATCGTTCTGACCAAGGTGGTGAATATTTGAGTCAAGAGTTTGACGATCATCTAAAGGAATGTGGGATTTTTTTCATAACTCACACCTCCGTATATGCCACAGTGGAATGGTGTATCAGAAAGAAGGAATAGAACCTTGCTTGACATGGTTCGTTCTATGATGAGTCGAACTAGTCTACCAATGTCGTTCTAGGGACATGCACTCGAAACGGCTGCTTTTATGCTGAATCGAGCTCCAACAAAATCTGTGGAGAAAATAAAGACACCGTTCGAGCTATGGACGGGGAAAAAACCCAAATTATCTTTCATGAAGATTTGAGGTTGTGAGGCGTTCGTAAAACGACCATTCTCGGATAAACTCAAACCCAAATCAGACAAGTGTATCTTCGTGGGTTATCCTAAGGAAACCTTAGGGTACCATTTCTACAATCCCGATGAGAACAAAGTATTTGTTGCTCGATCAGAGACTTTTCTAGAGGAAAATTTTCTAAGTTCAGAAACTGCTAGAAAAGAAATAGATCTTCAAGAAATTGAAGAAAATGAAGGTATGCCTCCACCATTTGTGGAACCAATAATTCAATAGAGAATTGTTGAATCCCAACCCGAGTCTGTGGTTAAGGAGGAAGTGGAAACACAAGACCTTCACAGGTCCAGTAGGATTCAGACTGAGCCAAATAGATATCTAGGATTTCTAATTGTTCAAGAAGAAGGGGATCTTTATGAACCCACTTCCTACGGGGATGCTATATCAGGCAGTGAGTCTGACAAATGGCTAGGCGCCATGAAGGCAGAGATGATATCCATGTATGACAACCAAGTTTGGGAGTTAGTAGACTTGCCACAACTTAGTAGAATTGCTGGATGCAAGTGGGTCTTCAACAAGAAGACGTACATGGAAGGAAATGTGCATACTTTTAAGGCTAGACTTGTTGCAAAAGGTTACACTCAGACTCATGGTATTAAATTTGATGAAACCTTCTCTCCGGTAGCTATGCTTAAGTCCATTAGGATTCTTATGGAAATATCTGCATACTTCAATTATGAGATATGGCAAATGGATGTTAAAACCGCTTTCCTTAACGGGAAACTAACAAAGGATGTGTATATGGAACAACCAGACGATTTTGAGGATTCCAAGAATCCAGAAAAAGTATGCAAGTTGCGAAAATCCATTTATTGACTTAAAGCAAGAATCTAGAAGCTGGAACTTGCACTTTGATGAGCGCATCAAAGAATTTGGTTTTACCAAAAGTGAGTTCGATTCCTGTGTTTACACGAAGTTTAGTGGGAGCGTAGCAATCTTCCTGGTCCTGTATGTGGATGACATACTGATCATAGGAAACGATGTACCAGCACTACAAGGAGTAAAATCCTGGTTGGGTAAATTTTTTCAAATGAAGGACCTAGAAGAAGCCACATATATACTTGGTATAAAGATCTATAGAGATATATCTAGGCGGCTAATCGGACTTAGTCAAAGTACATACATTGATAAAGTGTTAAAACGCTTTAAGATGGAAGATTCAAAGAAAGGATTCATCCCTATGAGATCTGGTATAACATTGAGCAAGGATCAATGTCCTACTTCTCCAAAAGAGCAGAAAAGGATGAAATCAGTTCCTTATGCTTCGGCAGTAGGATTGATTATGTATGTCATGCTATGTACTAGGCACAATGTTGCTTACTCCATAAGCCTTACGAGTATATATCAGCAAAATCTAGGTAAAGCCCATTGGGTGGCTGTCAAGAGCATTCTCAAGTATTTGAGAAGGACAAAAGAAATGTTATTGGTCTTTGGAGGAAGCACGGATGAAATCAGTGTAACTGGTTACACAGATGCGAGCGTCCAGACGGACAGAGACGACTTTAAGTCACAGTCAGGGTTTGTCTTTACCCTAAACGGAGGAGCTGTATCTTGGAAAAGCCAGAAGCAAGATACAATATCAGATTCCACTACATAGGCTGAGTACATTGCGGCAAATGATGCGGAAAAGGAAGCGGTTTGGCTGAGGAATATTATCTTGGATCTAAGAGTTGTTGACAGTATCTCTAGACTGATTGATATATTCTATGATAACATTGGAGCTTTAGCGCAAGCAAAAAAACCAAGAGATCACCAGCGGACTAGGCACATACATAGAAAGTATCACATCATCTGAGAGATCATCGGAAAGGGAGATATGAGGATATGCATGATACCAACAGATGAGAACGTGGCTGATCCGTTAACTAAAGCGCTTGCTAGAGATAAGCATGTGAGACATGCTAGTTCTTTTGGAATGCAGTACATGAGACCTAGCAGCTAGTTTTCAGTATTTAATTAAATTGTATTGATTGAATTTTAAAAACTTATGATTATGTATTAAACATTCCTGCATGATGGAAATATGAGGTTTAATATAATCGTTTTTAAATTTCTCCATTTTTAGCATATTTATCTATCCATAATATACAAGTCTTGTTATATCAAAATTACTCCGTAGGTACTTGATGCGGTGGGAGCCACATCAGGGAGATACTAACGCTATTATAAATACTTGATGGATTATTCGTGTAGAGAATAACAGCATAAGTTTTGTGACCAAGTGTTTATAGATATGTGTCAGAGGTACAAATATTGGAGGTGATCCGCATCAGACTAATTTCATGGAGCCTTTTGACATGAGTTAGTTGATTGGTTGTCCTTAGACATGAGATGTTTGGTTTGGGGCAGGACTTCTGTACTTTTGAACGTTCTAACATTATGCCGTAACAGGGTAACTATAACGGGTGTATCTGGGTGCAGCGGAAGACGTGTGCTCAAATGCAAGCAGACAAGATAGGATTTGCACCTTCTCCTAAAGAGAAGAGATATTCCAGGACCCATTGACGGTTAAGACTAAATGAAATGTGTGGCCACGCTCGGATAGAATGATGGACATCATTTGGTAACTTCGTAACTGCAGTTAGTCGAGATCAGAAGTCAAGAAATATAATCTGGATTTTTCAGAATAGATTACGTGCTCCATGTCTGAAATCCACATTACAGAATATCGCGATGCAAAATGAAAACTCGGGTAATTGAAGAAGACGATTACAGAATCTCTAGACATAAGAGAACTTATAGTGATGGTTAACCTAAGTATTTGGCTGGGGACCTCCTTAAGCCCATGATGAACAAGGGAGTGTAACTATCGTGCAGAAGTGAGAGTCTGATAGATTGTGTGCAGGGATAATGTACACTTGTCATCATATCCATGAACACTATGAGTCACTAAAGGGTCACACAGCTGCACACCCAACTGATGTACCAGGAAACAATACAATGTGTGTAAAAGAGATAATTAATAGTCAATTAATTATTAAGATAGAAAATAATAAATAGACATTTATTATTAAATGGAAATATTAAATATTAGTTAATATTTAATATAATAAAGTTTGGTTGGAATATATTAATTAATAGTTAATTGATTAATATTAAATCAAACGAGAGAGATTGTTTTTGCCAATTGATCAAAGAGTTTGGTCCGGACCGGGATTCGAGTCCAAAAGCCTTAGTCCAATTAAATGGTTATTTAAAGGGATTAAGTTTTACATTTTTAACCTAATCACAATTAAAAAAAGGAAAAAAACAAAAAACACACACTCTCTCCCCCTTGTTCTCTCCTTCTCGGCCGACGGCACCACCACCACCTCCGAAGGTGGTCGACGGCGGTTCCCTGCGGCGGCGGCTTGTGGTCCTCGGCGGCGGCCCTCTTTTCCGGCGATCAAGCCCTTCGGCCAAACCCTCCCTTTGTGGCGAGGGTTCTCGGCGGCGACCTACACACACCAAAGCCGGCGGCTTTCAGTGGTGTACACACACGGGATCCTTTTCTCGGGTATTGTTTGCGTAGGCAGCCTAGCAGCCTGTTCGCGTGGTGTAGTAGTTATGTATCCCCCTCTAGCAGTTCAGGGTATAATTCTATCTTTATTTTATACTACTATGGACTTGTACATATATTATATCGGTTATAATTATGATTTATTGTTTTGTTTCCCCACCTGATCCAGTTGTGATCTTGGGATGAGATTTAAGTTAATATTATTCCGTTGTTCTTGTTGTACCCTGTAGATCCCAACCGATTCTATATAAGCCCCCTTAATAATCTAGACGATCTCTTTGATGTGACATATGTGAGTGTATGACATAAATTGAAAGTTGTAATGGAATGATTTGATATGTGTGGTATGTGAGAGGAGGGGACCAAATAGTAGCACTCGATTGAGTATGCAAAAGTATATGAGTGTAGGGATCGACTAGACTTGAGAAAGGGTTGTCGAGAAGGCGCTTTTACGAGAGTCTTAATTTTCTAGTTGATCATTAATTTTAGACGATATGTTTAACTTTAAGGGTAACGTTTAAAATTATTTCTCGCACAAAATGGTAATCGACTGCAGTGTGCTTCACCCCCACTATAAAAGACTAGGTTCGCACATAGGCATATATCTCTAACATTATCACAAATAATTTCTAAAGCAACATTTGCAATGACTTTGAATTCAGCTTCAACTGAAGAGCAAGAAACATATGTTTTTTTGTTTTTTTAGGATGATTTTCGAGTGATCGATAATATTACCTTCATGATAAATATTTTATTTCTGGTGATTTTCGAGTGATTGATAATATTACCTTTGTGATAAATAAACATAGGCAGTAGTAGTCGTAGATATGTCATTCTTTGTGTCCCTCCCCAATCAAAGACATTAAAAGCATTTAACAGATATTTTCAACACAATGAAAAAATAATCTAAAGTAATAGTACCCTTAAAGTAACACAACAAGGGTTTTAAAGCTTGCCAATGTGTATCTAGTGGATTATTCATATACTAGGAGAGTTCATTTGTAGCATATGATGTAAGAAACGCGGAATGGACCCAAACAATAATCACTACAAACACAAGCAAATAACAAACGAAAACAAGAACTTGATAATTTACGTAGTTTATTTGATAGATGTGATAAGCTACGTCCACGGTCGAACTCTAGATTTTTAACATTTGGTGCATAAGAGTTACAATTACATGAGATGTATTTATAGGAGAAATTAGAGCTTTCCTAATGCAAATACAATACTATAATTCTATCTTTACTCAACTAACTTGTGGATTTGAACTTTAAATCATGATTTGAGTAAATTAATTATTATTTGAACAGTTTTAATTAGCCTCCATTTTATCCTTGGCAATCTCCCACTTGGAAGCTGATCAACTCAACTACTATCTAAGACTCGTAATCTTTGTAACCTTCCTTTCTATCTCTAGCTTCCAGTCTTCATTCATCACAGAATCTGAAGACCAACTTAGGCCAAGCTTCAGCTTATCTTTTGTCACCACCTTAGTGAACATAACTGCAGGATTCTTGATACGAAGGATCTATTTCAAGGACAACGTACCACCACTTATTAACTCTCCGATAAAATGATACCTCATCTGAATATGTTTCGTTCTGCTGTGAAACACAAGATTCTTAACAAGGTGAATTGCACTTTGATTATCATAATAGAGAACACTGTCATCGTGTTTCATGCCCAATCCTGACAAAACATTCTTCAACCAAATAAGCTCTTTACTTGCTTCTACAATTTCCATATATTCTGATTCTATGGTTAAGAGAGCAGCACTTAATTTTGGTAACCTAGACATCTAATTGACTGCTGTTCCACAAACTGTGAACACAAAACTCGTAGTGCGTTTGCCTGAATTTGAACAACCACCCAGATCTGCATCAGTGAAGCCTTTTAAATAATACTCTTTTGAAACACAAAGAAGTTTTAGAAGTACCCTTTAAGTAGCGTAACAACCCCTTAACCGCCTTTCAATGCTCTTTACCAGGATTAGACATAAACTTGCTAACAATTCCTACTGCATGAGCAATATATGGCCTGGTGTAAACCATTACATATATTAAACTGCCAACCGCTGACGCATAAAGAAATTTAGCCATTTCATCTTTGTCTTCATCCGTCTGAGAGGATTGATTCTTAGATAATTTTAATTGAGTAACCATAGGTGTGCTTCTTCCTCTAGTGTCATTTATCGTGAACTTATCTAAAACTTTCAAAATATATTTTTCTTGAGAAAGATTTAAAGTACCTTATATTCTATCTTTGATAATGCTCATGCCAAATATCTGTCTTGCGACACCCAAATCTTTCATCTCAAAGTCTTGAGAAAACTGTTTCTTTAAGCTGTTGGTTTCTGTCATATCCGATCCTACAATCAATATGCAATCAACATATAACAATAATATAATATAAGATATTTGAATTTCTTTTGGTAATAGGAGTGATCCATTTCACATCCCGAACCGTTCCTTTTCATAAAACTGTCAAATTTCAAGTACCAATTTCTCAGTGCTTGTTTTAACTCATACAAACTTTTATTTAATTTACACATCAAGTTTTCCTTACCAGCAATCTAAAAACCCTATGGATGTATCATATATATGTCTTCATCTAGATGACCATGAAAGAATGATGTCTTAACATCTAGCTAATCTAGATGTAAGTTTTCTGCTGCATAGTAAGAACCAGTCTGATTGTAGTCATCTTCACTACTAAAGAGAAAAATTTATTATATTCAACCCCTATTTTCTATTGGAACCACTTTGCTACTAATTTCGTCTTGTACCATTTACTACCATTAGATTAACTCTTTAACATTGAACACCCATTTATCCTGCTAGTAACTTGACCAGGGACCACATCTGGTTCTTTGCAAGTGGACACATCTCATCCTTCATAGCCTTCTCCCACTGTATCAATTATTTAACTTTTCAAGCCTCTGAATAAAAGTCTACTTCATCATTTTCGGTCAGTAGAAAATAGTTTGTTGATGGAGAGTATCTAGTTGGAGGTCTTCTTTCTCTTTGGATCTTCTCAAAGTGGATGCATCATAGTATCACTATCATCTAAGCTCCCACTAGTTCCAAGTCCATGACTGCTTTTTGAACCATGAATGGTTTCAGAATTCTCAACATTGTCTAAAATCTTACTTGGATCTGCAACGTCATCATCTAAGTCATCTTCAAACATTATATTGTTGGATTCATTTACAGTCTTTAAATCTGCTCAAGACTTGTCTTTATAAAGCGAGTTTTTATTAAAGATGACATCTCTACTTCTGGCGACCTTCTTGGCTTTTGCCTCAAGTTTGTCTCTATCAGCATATTTGACTTTCACATAAACATCACAACCAATACCTTCTAGTGTGAGAGACTAACCTATTTACCTTGCCATTCTTTTTCTTGAAACTTGAACCCCAATGGGACTGAGGATCCACTATTTATCAGATACACCGCTGTGTTAACTGAATCTGTCCAGAACATATTAGGTAACCCTGCATGTAATCTCATACTCTTTGCCTGTTCATTCATAGTCCGATTCATTCTTTCAACGATCCCATTGTGCTGAGGAGTTTCTGACACTGTTTTGATCATTCTTATCCTTACAAAACTTAACAAACTCATTGCTGCTGTATTCTCCTCCATTATTAGACTTTTAACATTAACTTGCAGATTAGTTTCATTCTTAACAATACTTTTCCATCTCTTAAAGGTAATAAAAACATCAAATTTATTTTTAAGAAAATAAACTCATACATTTCTAGTAGAATCATCACTGAAAGTGACATAGTACCATGATTCGCCTATTGATGCAACTGATGTAGGCCTGTACACCTCAGCATGAATCAGCTCCAACTTCCCAACCTTGGGTGACTTTCCAGACTTTGCCAAAGTAACCTTTTTCTGTTTACCAAGTACATAGACAAGCAAACAGGTGATTTAATTCAAGCAAACAAGCAAGTAGGTGAAAAAAAACACATACGTGAAACAAGAAAATGTCGATCCAGTTCTTTTCTTTACTCAACCTTTTGATTAAAAACTAAACTTCTTATTCACTTTTGTCTCTGATACGAATTGCATGTTCCCAATTGTATCAATGATATTGAAACAAATCCACAATGATGATGATGAACTTAGTATGAAGGTAGGAGTAGACACCAACACACAAAAACGTTTTTAGAATAATAAAATGCTTAAATGAATTAGGATGTTTATACATTGTTTATATATCTATAAGATATTTCCACAACATACCTTAACTTATAGGATATACGACTAGAAGCAAAACCTAACTAAAATAATAAAATAACCACAACTTAGGTCTAATTGTTTCTTTATTTCATTAACATCCTTTTGGAAGGCATCTTGAATTTCTTCAATTTTTCTAAATATTTTGAAGTTTGTCTCACTTGTCTAGACTCAAGTAGCTTGAATTGATCTACAAGATATGTAATCAATATACTCAATTTTGTGTCAAGTATACACACGGATCGACCTAGGGTTGAACTCAAAGTTAGCCTTAGTTGATGAATGGATTTGATTACCTTACCTTGTACGGGTGGTGCTAACTTTGTAATGGATCCTCTAACAATTTATGTAGGTCAAGAATGTGGCACCTCATCAACGGAGTTGTTGGATAGAAGTCATGACCTAGTAATGTCCTTTGGTCTATAGGAACATCATTAATACTATATAGGTAATGCAAGGGAGTGTAAGAATGGAAAATGAATAGTTTGGGTCGAGTCCTGTACGTATTGGTGATTGATGTTAAATCTTGGCTGTTTGAGTGACTAAAGTAGGGGCACACTGAAGTAGACATAATATAATATGACACCTACTCTCAATTGGAGTTGTTAATAAGGACTACATGAAGTCAAAAGTATAACATTGCATATCTGCTTACAAAAACCTAAGTAGAAAGTTAGCTTATCATTCTTCTAAGAGTAGTGAGACTAAAACACTTTGAATGAATAAGTTTATACACAGGAAACTAATTGTGCGTAGGATAAGTATAATTAAAGAAAATGATCGTGCCTAGGACAGGTACAACAAAACACTTTGACTTTAACACCTTTTTTTTTTTAACAGCAAACACACACCATCTAATTTAATCCTAAATCTACACTATTTTGTTCACAGTAGGACTTGAATCCATAACCTTGTGGGACACCTAAACACCAGATACCACTAGGCTATAAGCCCTTTGGTTTGACTTTAACACCTTATGTGGTTCATTGGTGATCCCGGTATTTTGTTCTACTCCCCTCCCTGTGATATATTGTGACATTGAAATGAGGATAAGCATAAAAATTTAATAATGCTAGCTAGGAGAATCAGGTATGTGAAAGAGAAGTGGGGTTGTTTTGAATAGAAGTTTAGGAGGCTCAATTTCTAATAGAATCACGCTTGAATTCAGTACCATGCATAACGAACACAGCTGTACGAGGAATAGCCTTGTGTGATGTGGATTGTTGTTTACTCAAACAACAGTTTACTTATGATGCTAAGTAAGTTCTACAAGGTAAGGTACATATGATAGAAACTTTTGTGAGTTTTTTTAACTGATCTTTATATACGTGGAAGGTTTTTAAAAGTTGTTAAAAAATAGAGTTTTCATTGATATGGACACATTCAAGTATATATAGATGCTATATACATTGATAATGATTGGTAGGTCTGCATTCATTGAAAAGAGCTTCGTTACAACATAAGATGTGTCCAAAATGTGAATGAAATATCTACTTTTAAAGTAGAGTTTAATTAAATGAAATTGGAGGAAAGAAGTGGAAATGATTTTAGTTTCAATATTCTTCCTGATTACATGGTGTACTTTTTATAACGATTTTAGAATCGTTTAATGACTTGAAAATCAAATTTGATAGATTATGAGTTGCAAATGATATATCAAAACTACGATTCCATAGCAATTGAATATAAAGTTTTCGTAATTCACACATCAATTCCCACCACTATAAATAAGAGATTAAGAGGCGCTCCGATCATTCGATTTCTACACACCAAACACCGTTGATATTAAGTCCATGCTTGATCAGCAAGTTTCATGCGATCACAAGCTCCGATGAAGTACATATAAGTAGGTCACTTCTAGTGATATACATAGCGAGGTCGTTATACCATGGAATACTTTTGCTGAATTTAATCTATATTGGTCTTACAAAGATGCAACATACCTTATATAGAGTCTCTGAGTTTTGATCTCATTTTTATACCCAAAAATTTGAGAGTGACTCTAAATAATCCAGGTTTAACTAATTTGTAGATCTCATATAACATTAAAGGTAAGTTCCAAGTAATACAATCTGATAATGACAAACACAATTCAAAGTTTAATCCTAGTTATATTTCACAACAACAACATTACACAATCCTACATAAGCGAAGTATGAAACATGTAAGATGTAGACAAATATATCCAATCCCGTCTAATCCTAATTATATTTTGATTTTGCAAATCCTCCATACAAATTTATCCAAGAAATATAGTTCCCATCTAAACTACATGCACCCCTCTTGTCTCACCAGCTCCTCCTACATGGAAACAGAAAAAATATATGTATATAATTTATTGATAAAATGTATAGTGCATGTAAAGAATGTGCTATATTGTTATATATCTGGGAACTGATATGATCTCAAACACCATCATTATTTATCTAAAGAATTTATTCTTTTCCATCAATAAGGATGGACCAGAATTCTTCATCAAATTGATAGGTTCTCATATAAAGACACATATATATACATTAACTAATATTGTATAATACTCAATACCGAATCCTATTGCTTCCACATATATAGTGGTCCAAATAATAATTATTATAAGTATACTCCTTTTTTATTATAATACAAAAGCATATTTTTTTTGTAAACAATTAATGTACAATTATTTATTATTTAATGTCTATCGAGAGGAAACACTACAATTTGCCTGACAACGATACATACAACTTATATCACATAAGTTAAGTGATGTTGTCCTTATATGATATTTAAATTAGACGTGTGAAAGTTCTTCCTGTTTTAACGAATTAATGGTATATGAGAGCAACATCATCTATATTAGATGATGTCAATTGCATGTATTATTCTTACGATATTACGATATATGTGTTTATAGATGGAAAAAAAACATGAATTCCATGTTGCCATGAATGCATTTTAAGACAATTTAGTAAGGCGTCATGATTTGTTTTTAAATAAACAATTTTTTTTTTGAGTCATCTTGTCTCCATATTTCTTTAAAAATTTTGTCCATATCCATATGAAGCATTGAATATATAATTAATGCATTTATCATATTTCTAACTTAATAAGTTGACATTTCAATTACTTTATCAATGAACAATGGTGCAGAAGTTTCATTGATGCAAAGTGCCAATTTTTCTTTAAAAAAAATTCCAAATAATATAACCCTTTTTTATTATAAAGATGAACATATATTATTCTACTTTGGACACTCAAGAGTAGTATATAATAGAAGGTGAAGGTGGTTAACATTTGTGAAACACACATTGGTTTTGGGTGTTCTTTGAGGACTCTCTACTCTATTGCACCCATCCTTTGTGTTTTCCTCCAAAGCCAAAATGAAGGTCCGTATTCATTACTATGTTTTCGTTTAATCATAATGAACTCTTTCGTCATATTTACATTAACTTGTTTAATTGATACTTTACATGCTACAAATGTTATTCCATATATTATCATGGTAATTAATATTTGTAAGTTTCAAATACAATGCATTAATTACTAACTTTTAAGATAGTTATAAAAATATACCACAAACTCTATTTCTTTTCATCTTATCTTTCTACAATTATACTCCATTGTACGTATCTATTAAATGATAACATATATCATTTATTTGTTCTTTACTTTATCTATTCTCTTAATTTTAACACTTATCATAATTTAATAAATAGATATAAAACTTCTCTTACAAAAATTACATATTTTTTTCATAAAAATATCGTCCCCATGTTATAGAATTATCCAAGATTCACTATTAAGGACACTATTTAATTCATGTAGAAATTCAATAAATGTAAACAAAAGTTAAAATATAATATTTAACGTTAATCATTAAAAATATATTTTATTCTTGTTTGAATAAAAACAATAAAACAGGCGTCAATCAATTCTTGGTGACATTATTTTTTTTCTTCGTTACTTCAACGATATGCAATCCAGAAAATAAAAGAATATAAATAAATATATAGGTATAAATAGAATTATTTTAAAAGTAATAAATTAAATATTACATCGAAAAAACACAAGTCGGCGACTAGAGTCTAATTCAGGTCTTTTTTCTTTTTCTTTTTTAATTAACTTTCTGACATTATTTTGACACGTGATGCGTTTGTATCTTCTCTCTAATCTCCACCACCGCACTCACAACCAGAGAGTTTATATAAACCCCTGCATTCCTCAATATCTTTCACATCCCTCTCCGTTTCAGTTCTTCTGCTTTGAATTCTCAATCTCACGCAAGATTTTGGGGAAATCAAAGTCAAATTCAGCTTTTTAACCATACGCATTTAATTCATCTTTAATTTCTCAATTGGGTTTTCAAAACTCCGTTGAGAATCGTGAGTTCAGAACCTGCAATTTTGAATTAGATTCTTAAACTTAGAGTGTTCAGTTTTAGACGAATTTGAATTCATTTTGGAATTATATCGTTTTGCTTTTTGAATTTGGTTTAATAAAGATGGGAGATAACGCTGCCGGAAAGCACCAACAAAGCTTCGAGCTTGCCGGAGGATTTGCTCCTGCCGGAGGGTTCGCTCCTCAGGCGCCGTCCAAGTGCTTTGATGACGACGGACGTCTAAAAAGAACTGGTAATTATAGTAAAATTTCCTGGTGTTATTTTTGACTTTATGGTCAAATGAGTCAAGGTTTGACTTTTACTGATTTTGAATTCAATTTATCGGAATTCAGGGACTGTTTGGACTGCAAGTGCACATATAATAACTGCTGTCATCGGTTCCGGCGTGTTGTCGCTGGCGTGGGCGACGGCGCAGCTTGGCTGGATTGCCGGCCCCACCGTTCTTTTCCTATTCTCATTTGTAACTTATTACACCTCCTGCCTTCTCGCCGCCTGTTACCGCTCCGGCGACCCTGTTACCGGAAAACGGAACTATACTTATATGGAAGCTGTTCAGAACAATCTTGGTACGTATTTTCTCTTTTCATACACAAATCAGCCTAAAAAACCTACCTTTTTAATGTATTTGTCGAATTAATCGCTAATCTTGAACTGGTTTGCAATATATCAGGTGGGTTTCAAGTGAAACTTTGTGGGTTCATTCAATACTTCAATCTTGTCGGAGTAGCAATCGGATACACCATTGCAGCTTCTATTAGTATGATGTAAGTACCTTTGAAAACCCTTTTTGGTTATGTTTTCAAGATTAAAATTGGTTGTTAGTTGATGGGGTGTTAATATTACGTTTTCTTTTGTGATTCTTGAAAACAGAGCAGTAAAAAGGTCAAGCTGTTTCCATGAAAAAGGCCATGATAATCCATGTGGAGTATCAGGGACTCCATACATGCTCATGTTTGGCTTTGTAGAAATCCTCTTCTCTCAAATTCCAGATTTTGACCAGATTTCCTGGCTTTCAATGGTGGCTGCTGTCATGTCTTTTACTTACTCAAGCATTGGTCTTGGCCTTGGGATTTCTAAAGTTGCTGGTAAGTTTACAAGTCAAAAAGTTACAAGGAAATTTGATCCTTTTGTTAGTCAAACCCACTGAAACTTTTTGGTCAAAGGAGTAGTTACATAACTTCAAAATTGTACAAAAAGTATGTTGGTTGTTGAACATTCATACAAAAGTGAAAATTTAAAAGAATTTATGAAGATGTTCATGGTTTTTTTGATTTTCTTGATTGATTAACAGAAAATGGAAAAATTAAAGGAAGTCTCACTGGTATTAGCATTGGAAAGGTGACTGAAACTCAGAAAATATGGAGAAGCTTTCAAGCACTTGGTGCCATTGCTTTTGCTTATTCTTATTCCCTCATCTTAATTGAAATTCAGGTGATAATAAATATAAAAGTTATTATATATTCTTTAATCATTTTGGATGATCAATATAATTAAGATTCTAAGAATTGTGTTAAATTATAATATCCAGGATACAATCAAATCCCCACCAGCAGAGCACAAAACCATGAAAAGAGCAACTTTTATTAGTGTAGTAACGACAACTCTCTTCTATATGTTCTGTGGATGCTTCGGGTACGCGGCTTTCGGGGACATGGCCCCCGGAAACTTGCTAACAGGTTTCGGGTTTTACAACCCGTACTGGCTTCTTGATATCGCGAATGCTGCGATAGTAATCCACCTTGTGGGGGCATACCAAGTGTATTGCCAACCCTTATTTGCATTTGTCGAAAACACAGCCAACCGATACTTCCCCGAAAGCAGTTTCATCAACAACAGCATCGAGATCCCGATCCCATTTGGTGGGTACAAACCCTACAAACTCAACTTGTTCCGGTTGGTATGGAGAACTGCGTTTGTGTGCATGACTACAGTCGTCGCCATGTTGATGCCGTTTTTCAATGATGTTGTCGGGATCCTTGGAGCATTCGGGTTCTGGCCATTGACAGTATATTTCCCGGTTGAAATGTATATCGTTCAGAAGAAGATACCGAAATGGAGTACCAGATGGGTTTCGCTACAAATACTAAGCGCCGCGTGTCTCATTATATCTGTCTGCGCCGCGGCCGGATCGTTTGCCTGGGTGGTTATTGATCTAAAGGTCTACCAGCCCTTCAAGACTATGTATTGATTGAAAAAAAAAAGTTTAGAAAAAGAACTTGAAATGAAAACATTTTTAGGAAGTTTAAGAAGATTTCAATACATGTTGATGATCTTGATAAAGCAATCCTAAAGAGAGGGGGTTGTCATTCTACCTTTGTACTTTTTTCTTGTTTTTTGGTGATTGTATGTATTTTATGTATTTGAATCAAATCAAAATCAATCCCAACAAATGCCAACCTTTGTTCAATTTTCTATCTTCCTCCAATATCCATCCATGTGCTTAACTTGTTCTAGAACATGTATACATATCTTTTCATGTCATTAATTTCATTAGTTAAAACTTTACTAGAAAATAGTAAGCATCTAAAAAGTTCATAAAAACAAAAAATAAGAGGATCTAAATATGACAAGCATAAACACAATATTACTATACTTTTTTTGTAAAAATACATATGATCTTGGTATTTATCATATCATATTTTTATGTATATTGTAAAAAAATTACTATGATATTTTTATAATAATATACGATTGGTTCGGTTACCGGGTTTTTCTAATCTACGCAATCGTTATATATTATAGAGTTGTATTCAATATAGTCCATATAAAAACCATAGTTCTTAAATTTTAATATTTAATCACATGTGATTCAGTATACAATCATATGTGATTGTAAAAACATTACATGTGAATTACGAAAATATCACTTCGTCCAATATTTTAAAATTCAATTGGACTATTGATATGACTAATCCAAAGACTAAAATTAATCTCTCAGTACTATAGATTAATTAAGAACTATATTAAACATTTCATTATAGATTAATTATGAACTATATTAAACATTTTTTATATGATTATATACATTTTATGCAAATGTTAATCAATTGTAGGGCAGCGGAGATAGTAATATACTTGTTTCTTATACTTGTGCACCTGCACCTGGGTTTGACTCCTCACTAGTTGCTTTTTCACTTTTTTTTTCATGTTCACTTTTTTCCTTTTTTTTATATTTTCTTTTGATATAACAATTTACTTTGTCTATTTTTATTGAGTTAATTACACCGTTGGTCTCTGTGGTTTACTAAATGTCCCATTAATAGTTTTTAAACTTTAAAAATTACGTCTATAATCCCCATGGTTGTCATTTTGTCTCATGGGTGGTCCAAAATTAACTGCTCCGTCTAAATCACCGTTAACTCTGATATTTATGGGGGTATTATTGTCTTTTTACCTTCTTAATTTATTAAAATTATTAAAATAAAGATAGGTGGGTCCCACACACTTTCTTTCTTCACTCTCTCCCTTTCTCTCAATGTCTCTCAAACCGTGTGAAGAACACACACTGAAAACCTCACCATGAAACCTCCATGGTGAAACATCACCATGAAACCGCCGCTACCCACCTCCGGCGACTCTGCGGTGGTGCGAGGTGGCCCAGAAACCGTAAACACGAAGCCACCGGCCCACCCTCTCTCATTCTCTCAAACCTAAAACTCTCTCTCTCTCTCTCTCATCTCTCTGGACTTACCAACTGAAAAGAAAACCGCAAATGGAGGATCAAAGATCGATGGAGGAATCAAGATCAGATCTTGGGCAAGAAGAACACACACTGAAAACCCAATCTGGATCTGGGTTTGCCTTTGTCGACTTCAAACTGTTCACCACCACCACCACCACCACCATCGCCATCGGTTGAAGATTAGGGTTTTTTGCTTTTGTTTGCATTTAGGGTTTTCTGCGAATGGGGATTTCATCCTTCAAAATCGTATTTAGGGTTTCTTGCGAATGGGGATTTGATTCAAGGGTGGTCGTTTGAATGAACGATGGCGGTGGTGTGTGCGACGGTCGTTGTGAGTTGTGGTGGCGGTGGGTTTCAAAAGGAACGACGTTGGTTTCTCATGGCGGTGGTGTATGCGGTGGTGGAACGGTGGTTGTGAGTTGTGGTTTGTGGTGTGTGCGGCGGTGGTGGTTGAAATGGAGTGGCGGTAAGGGGGTTTTCATCTGGTGGCAGTGGTGGTGGTGGTTGAAATGGAGTGGCGGTGGTGGTAGACGTCGGTTATGGTGGTGGCAGACGTCGGTTATGGTGGTGGCAGGTAGAGAAGGAGAGGCGACGGTAGGGGAGAAGGAGGAGGAGGAGGGTGGTCTGCGGCGGAGGAGAGGGGGGGTGGTGGCGGCGGTGGAGATGAAAGGAGGTGTTGGGGCCTACGGCTGAAAGAGAGAGAGAGAGTGTGTGTGTGTGTGTGTACTATGTAGGATGAAAGAGATAGAGTGTGGGACCCACTAGTTTATTTATTTTAATTGGTTTTTATATTAATGGGTAAAAAGACAATAATACCCCTTCAAAAATAGGTGTTAACGTCCAAATTGACGGCAATGTTAAAAATGGATCACCCATGGGACAAAATGACAACCATGGAGATTATAGGCGTAATTTTTGAAGTTTAGGGACTGTCTATGGGACATTTGGTAAACCACAGGGACCAATGGTGTAATTAACTGTTTTTTATTTTAATGACAATAATTTATTTTTCATTTTTTTAGAAAACTTTTTTGTAAACGTTAAAATGTAGAATGTTTTAATCGGTATAAAATTTCCCTAATCCTTTAAAATGTATTTTAAAATGTAAAATCTTTTGAAAAGTTACATAAATACATTAATAAAATGAAGGATAAATAAATGGGTGAAATACGATTTAATCATCAAAGTTTCATTTACTTTTCGGTTTATTCATCAAAGTTTATTTTTGAATGATTTAACCATAAAGTTTTGTTTACCTTCTACTTTGACCATTTTTACCTATTAAACCGGTATTTATATCCAAACACTCATAAATCCTCTCCCAAACACACAAAAATATCCCTAAACCTACTCCCAAACACCACCACCACCACCACCGATGAAGATGAAGACTTTGATGAAGATGAGGACTTTGTGTGGTGAATGTCGATTTTGAGTCAGATTTGTGAGGACTCTGATTAGAACCATCACCATCACCGATCCACGGCAACCACCATCGACCGGACATTTATTCACCACCACTGCCACCAAATCCACCACTGCTGCTTCTACATCCACCACCGCCGGCCACCATAAATATTTAAGGGTTTTCAGGTGAGGGTTTCTTTATAAACATATTTCCAGATTTAGGGTTTATTTATTGGATTTGAATGTTTGTAGTTCATCTGTTAAATCTATTTGTGTGTTTTGATTTTTATGTGTTGATTCTTTATTTTGTGAAAGTTGTTAAATCTATTTGGCTTTTGTTCTTGCCAATTTCTGTTTTGTTTTTGAACCTATGATATTCATCTATTCTTGAATCACTCAATCTTCATCTTTTTTTCTTCTTCATATTAGATCAAGAATATTTATTCTTGTTTGATTTTTCTTTTGTTTTTTCAGATCTTGTCAAATCGTTTATTAACAAGATTTGTGAAGCAGGTTATCTTTTAAATTGTTTATGAACCATATGATGAAAAAGTTTAGAACCAGATATTTTGTTCTTGTGTTCTTCATGTTTGAATTTGGGAAGAACATGAATTAAAAAAATAAAAATAAAAAGAAAATATGTTGTTTACCTGATGAACATGTATCAAGTAAACAAATGGATAAAACCATAAAACTAACAAAACTTAAGGATTTAAATAGAAACTAAACAAACTATATGGTTAAATCATTCAAAAATAAACTTTTATGGTTAAACCGAAAAGTAAGTGAAACTTTGATTATTAATCCGTATTTCATCATAAATAAATTTAGTGACAATAAATTTAGTATACATCTCACGTATGAACAATCTTAAAGGTTAACAAGTATATAAAATTTTATTATAACTTATGAGGTTAGGTGTTCAAATCTCTCACTCCTGCATCTTTTTTGTTTTTTTCTCATTACATTTGCTTTATGTCATTACTACTTTTGCTACAATATAATTTAATTTAACCGTTAGATAGGTATAACAAACTTCATATAATTTTTATAAATAATTTAGTGAAAAATGAATATATAAATCCCATATCAAAGCGCAATAATTTTCACTAGTTTTATAACATTAGCCCAAAACTTTTCTATAAAAGTACGTCTAACAGTTGATCACTTCCGTTAATTTTTGCAATCCTACAAAAAATGCTTTACATGCATCGAGTAGTTAATTTTTGCAATCCTACAAACTTGTTTCCGAGACTACCAATCTTATATTTGCTAATTTATATAATTACAAAAGAATTTTATTATTATTATTATTATTATTATTATTATTATTATTATTATTATTATTATTATTATTATTATTATTATTATTATAATATTATTATTATTATTTTGGTAATGGATCATTCTAAAAAGTAACCAACCTTTTTATATAATTTACTTTTTCTTAATGAAACTATAATAATACTGTTTTGTAATTTATTGGGGTTTCCAACCATATTCTTCCAATTGGTGCAGGTCCCAACAAGGATACAATTAAGGACTTTCTTCACACATCACAAATAATTGGGATAGTTTTTTAATCTATGTTTGAAGGATTGGTCCAATATTTTAATTAATATAAATTGGCAAAATTCGAAACATACTCTAATTTTTTTATATAAAATAATTAAACTTTACACGTAAAGCAGAATTGTCTTTGTATGTCCCGTGATACCGTAACACATCCACAGGTATTCACCGGCGGGGCGGGGCATATACTAGAATTTTTGCAAGCCGTCACTACAGAGCGGGTTATCTAATTTTAGAAGCCAAAACCGTCTCGCGAACAGCGGGTACCCGTTGTGCGGATACCCAAAGAAGGCACCCATCCACGGTTTGGGTTACGGGTACCTTAAAATTGAACTGTTTTTTATTTTTGCTGTTTTCAACAAGTTTAGATTCATAATAAAACAATAAACAATGGTAGAAACAAGTCAACAATAATGAATAAATCACTACTAAAAATCAAACAGGTCTTCAATGAGAGCCTCGTAGAAACAAAATAACGATATGATCGAAGTTGACACGGTTGATCGAGTTCAGTGTATCCATGTTAAACTCTCGATCGTAGCAGGCTTGCAAATCTCGATATAGAAGCTAAAGAAAAGAAGAATTGTGGGAGACAGTTGGGGATACTAGAGATAAGTAGTTTTGAGGATTTTAAGTTTTCATATGGCTTTTGTTATTTTATATATATATATATATATATAAGAGTTAAAAGCATACGGGGCGGGGCGGGGACCCTAGTTTTCGGGTTTTTCGGGTTACGAGTTTTACGGGTGTTGGTTTTTTCGGTTTCGGTTCATGCGGGACATTTCGGTTTCTCGATTTCTCGGTTTTTTTAACACCCCTAAACACATCCAAATATCAATGTTAGTATGTAACGCTACTTAGTAGAAAAATGAAAGAAGGTTATTACTATCCTAATGATGTTAAAATAGACATCAACTAAGCTAATAAAATAATGAAACACCCCGTATATAAGCACAAGGATAAGTATAATAAAATAAATTTTAAAAAACTAAATCATCTACAAATGAATATCTTAAACAATATGCAATGCTTAATTTTTTTTTTTTTGATGAGAAACAATTAATAAGGTAGTTGAGAAAATAAAGAGATATGATTACCGAAAAAATTATAAAAATAAGATGATGACAACATAATCATATTCTTTTAATATATAAATTAAAGAAAGATTGATATAAACTAACCTAATATATCAAAAGATTTTGATCTGGCGGTACAGTAGTATGAAAAAGATGTAGTGGTAGTAGTAGCAGGAGCAGGAGCAATAGCAGTAACAGTAGTTGTAGCTGTAACTGTAGCTGTAGCAGTAGTAGTAGTAGCAATAGCAGTAGCAACAGTAGTAGTAGTAGCAGTAATAGAAGTAGTAGCACAGGTCATCAGCCAATTTTACAGGTGTAGTGAAAAATTCTGACTTTTTCGAGATGAATTGTTTTAATAAGTGAACAAGGATACAAGTTAAATTGATCAAACTACCCTCGTGTTCAAAGCTCATGGGGGTATTTATCGGTTAAATTAGTGTTTTTTAGAGTAAAGGACTAAACATGAAAGAAAGTGTCAACCACAAAAACCACCATTATCATTTTCAATCTTAAATGACTGAATATGAAACTTGACCCAAGCCATGAGAAAATTTAGTGATCATACATATTATTACAAACTCATCAAAATTTCAATATTTAACTTCGTATATGTTTCTTTACGCTTGTGTATCACGTGATAAATGATGCAAGACTTATAAATCCATCGAGTGTCTAGATTTTTTTAACAGAAAAAGAAGAATAATTTAGATAAGGAGTTTCGTTATGGCCATCACTCCCACCTAGGATGCTCAAAAAGTTTTATTAATAGATACTAGCATGTAACACTTTAAATTTATAAAGGTTATTATAAATAAGGTGTTGAATAAAAGTTTAGAAAAATGAAAAAAAGTTATAAATTGTTACATGGTTTGAAATAATGATATCAAATATATCATGATTAGGATTTATAGATATAGTATGGATAAGTTATAAGTCGGTTAAAAGAGCGTGATACCCACTACAAATGGGACCGCCAACAAAGTCGGCAGCCCATCTCCCTTATCTTGTATTTAGTTTTCTTTCTTCTTACTCATTTCAATCAAGCACACATACACAACCCTATATACTTGTTCTTGAATGGTGAAAATTTTCAAGAATTATCTTAAAAACCAAAAGCAAACATCATCATTATCACCTTTAAATTGTAAGTATCATTCCTTAATGGGTTAATCTTAGGGTTCCAACCAAGAAGTGATTTTAATGTTATAAAATTGTTCCTACAGCTTCTATATGTCGAATTAAGTTCAATTAGGGTTGAAACTGGATGTTTTTAGTAAGATGGTTCAAGTGGGTCAAAATGGGTAAATTCAAGAATTGATTTTTTAAATGGGTAATATGTATGTTAGTGAACTCATGTTACTGTCTAATGAACTATATAAACACTAGAAATTAATTAGAAACAAATTTTAGGGTGTTTTGGTCGAATAGGATTCTGTAGAGCAAAAACTGAGTCGGCCTCTGTTCGACCGCCGCGACGTGTTGGCCTATATGGACGCGTCACGTCCAAACCACCAGCAAGCTACTTTACTTTCTTTCATGTGTTGATAGATGTGTTGTAATTATAGGTTAAAATATGGATGAAAGGCTTCATTAAAAGGATAGTAACGCATATTTTAGACCACAGGTGAGTACCTCGATCTAGTACTCGTAAATAGTTATTCATGATTTAAAGTAATTTATCTAAATGCATATATGAGTAATATTAATATGGTACAACAATATAAAGTAACAAATACGAGATTAGTACAAAAAGTAACATACAGTTTGAGTGGATATAGCCACTGATATGCCAAACAGTTAAAGTGATACATGTAAGAATTATACAATACTTACACAAATATATGTGTGATCTTACACATATAGAAATAGCTTTAATATTACATATACAGGTACAATTCCTATATGGACACAATAATAGTTGTATAGATATAAGTGTTATGACTATACAATTACCATTATACGGATATAATATTTAAATATACGTCGAAATAGTTATTCAGATACAAATGTTATGAATATACATATACGACACACATATACGTTATACAAGTACAATATATACACATATGGCCATGTGGGTATGGAAATGCATCAACCATACATATATACAGTTGAAGAATATTCAATTTAGCCGATGCTTAAGTAATAGTTCTAAGAGACTAATTTTAGCCTTTAGATCAATGACATGAATGGTCCATATTGCATTTTAACATTTGGACGGAGGGGTATTTTCATAATTCACATATGATGCTTTACAAAATCACATATGATTGTAAACTGATCACTGTGATTTAATTTTAAAATTTTAGGACTATGTTTTTTTACATGGACTTTATTAAACATGTCTCATATATAGTTATTAGTCTATGGCTACAGAAAGTACTACAATCATACAAATATATATATATATAAATATATATATATATATATATATATATATATATATATATGTGTGTGTGTGTGTGTAGATATCTATACATACAATACAATATTCAAATGCAGCAAATACAGTTGTATGTTACAAACACAAATGTTATATAGTATACGGTTGTTATATGAACACAAATGTGATATGGATACAATTACGATGTATTAATACAACTACGGTAACATGTAACAGTAGTTGAGGTGCAGATATAATTACAATGTGTGAATACAACTATAATTGTAGTAGTTGAGTTACATATTCAAATAATATCTGAATACAGTATAATCATACATATATAGATACAGATATACATATACAATCACTAAACTTGGTTACAGAGATAAGGCTGGCAATTCCTGACCCGACCTGAAACACAAGCCGAACCGGACACGAAAAAAGTTACACGAACCCGAAATGGGTCAAAAGCAGGTCGACAAGAAAATGAATGGGTCGGGTTAGTGTCAACCTGACAACCCGAAATTGACCCGTATAAGGGTAAAACTAAAAATTATAAAATTTTCTTTAATACTTAATATTTTAATTTTAAAAAGGAGATTGTGAATTCAAATAAGAGAGTGACATTTTAGGCAATAAATTCCGATAAACAAAAGTACAAAACCTTTAAACTCTAAAATCTTAAATAAACAATAAAATAATTAAACCTAAATAATATTACATCATGGTTTAAATTCAAGAATACAACGAAAAAGAGGAAAAGAAGACGTGCCTTTTGAATTTGGATAATTTTCGTTAGGTTATTTTAATCCATAGTTTGTCGCTAGTTAGTACTTTTGTATTAAAGCTACTAAATTGTATTGGTATTCAATATTTCAATCCGCGGTTTATTCACCAATTAGTAGAGAAAATTAGAAACGGACAAGGAATTCAAATACTTTTATAACGAAAACCGTACTCGAAAACCGAATTTGAATACTGTAATCGGAAATCGTAATTGAAAATGGTATTGAAAACCCATAATTGAAAATGGCATTGGAAACCCGTAATCGAAAACCGTAATCGAAAGTGGTATTTGAAACCCGTAACCGAAAACCGGAATCGAAAACGGTATAAAACCGTAATTGAAAATGGTTTTCGAAACCCGTATTCGAAAATTGTATTTAAAAAATACCCGTCAAATACGTTTGACCAAAATGGGTCGACACGAAACACGACCCGAACCCGACACGAAAAAGGTGATACGACCCGAACCCGACACGAAAATAAATGGGTCAAAATTGGGTCGACACGAAACTGACCCGAACTCGAACAACACGAACCCAATAACACGAACCCGACCCAAATTGACATCCTTAGTTACAGATAATATTAATGAATATATATAAATACATAAATAATTATTACACAAATGCAGTAATGAAATACATAATGTGTTAAAAGAATTAATTTTAACTAGATCGTGTATATTCTTTATAAGTACTTATTTTGAGTTGCTCACTGGGTTTTACAGCTCATCATCTACTACTAACAATTTTCAGGTACTTGAAGAATTTTGGATATTGATTTAGTGGATGAGCTCATGTTTTGCAACCAAATTATTTAAAGTGTATTAGTGCCGGTTGTTCCCAGGCTTTTACATAAAATATTTCAGCTATTAACTGTTTGTTAATGTTTTCAACTATTGCTTCCGCTATTATCTATAAACTGATTTTGTTTGCACTAAAAGTTTGCTTTATTATAAATTTTTTTCATACAGTTTTATGGAAAATGGGGTGTTACATAGCAAGATGCTAGGACGAATTTACAAATACATCTGAAGAAAGTTACGGATTACAACATCAAATTAACCACATTAACCTCTTATTTTTTAGCATTATATTTTATCCAAGTAAAGTGTGTTCCTTCGACTAACACCTTGGGGTTGAAAACATTTTCCCATTAAACATTACGTTGTTTCTTGCTTTTCACATATACCACAATAAACTTCCCACAATTAAATCCAAGAATTTCTTTCTTTGTTTTTTCTGATGCCCTCTACTCTGAATACTTAAGAACATCTCAAAAAATTGATTTTGTATCATGTTAAAGCTACACCCATGGACGGAACCTACTAAGGGTCTGGCGATGGCACCGATCACCCGTCAATTTTGAAGGTGTAGTTAAAAATTATGACTTTTTCTAGCTGGTGCTACCAACAAATTTTTTGGATGTCATTAGTGTTTTTTTTATGCCACCAAAACATATTGTAAAATGAATTTTTCTAAAATGATAAATTATAATTCATTATTTGATTTATACTTTTAAAGTACTTTAGTTTACCTTAAAAAAATACTTTAGTTTCATGTAAATTGTGTTTTATTTAAAAATTTGACCTTAAAACACCTTAACAACAAGTAAAATCTCATTAACCCGATCGGATTAACCTGAAACCCGAGAAAGCCCTGAACAACAACATAATCTTAAATATTTCAATTTTTTCAATTATAGTGCCACCGTTTACTAAAAACTATAGGTCCACCCCTGGTTACACAAATTAGCACCACACCTACTTACCAAATTACATTAATAGAATAAATGTTCCAAAGTCTCCAATTCGGTACTACACAATGGATATAAAGTTGATAAGATTGTGATACTTTTTGAGCTTAAGTTTAAACGGGTAGGAATGCTATTTAGATGTGACCTCCAGACGAAGCAATATTAACACGTAAAGAAAACCATTTACTCCATACACACGCATTAGATGTACCGAAAGAGTTTAAAGATGACACAAATCAAGATGACTTGATTTTCAGTGGCATTGACACTCAAGCATGCACATTATTCAGAGAGGACTTTTATGTAGATAATTAAATGAGAGATCAAAGTCAACCAATGTTGACAAAAGATAAGCAAAAAAGTTAGATTTGATTTAGGAAAGGGTTAAAGTCATTAAAGACAAAGATGCTTTCCCCCATGTTCTGATATGACACATTAACTTTTTTTTACATATATGGCCATTTAACTTGTAAGAAACCTGTTATTATAGTAATTTTGGTGATTTTGACCTGCAATAGCAGGTCGTCTTCTTCCCTAATTTCCTTCACTTCGAATACAAACTTTGAAGCCAAAATTCTCCTTCTACACTTAACGAAAATCAATGATTCCTGACTCTATGGAAAGGTAATCAAGTTGTCTATCAAGTAGTACAAAAAACGAACAAAAACGAGTTTAAAATGTGTCAATTCATCAAAATACCGTAAGGGTGTCGAATAGGGTCATTACCGACTTTAATTAGCAATAACTTGGCCTACACTTGATGGTTTTTCATGAATTTGGTGTCCATTGAAAGGTAAAAAGATTATCTACGACAATCTAAAAAAATAATGATGTAAAACGATCAAGAATCGAGCAAAAAAATACTCTTTTTTTCTGCCCTGTTTTCGAACAAAAAACCCACCAAAATCGAGATTTTGAGCTCCAAATTCTCCCTCAATACTTGACGAAAATTCATGAATTTGGTGTCATTTGAAAGGTATAATGATAAATTACAAGATTCTACAAAAAAAATCACAAAAAGGGATCAAAAATCGACCCAAAAATCGTAAAAAAAGGGGCTAAAAACGGGCTGGCAGGTTGCAGGTCACGTTTTGGCCACATCGACACGGTTTTGGTAAGTTAAATGGCCAGATGTGTAAAAAAAAAGTTAATGTGCCATATCGGAACATTGGGGAAAACATGTTTGTGTTCAGTGACTTTAACCCTTTAGGAAATTAGCTAAGCATACAAGTTACTTTGATAGATTTGAAAGGAATTAATTACGGGTTTTAGTGTTATGGATAGAAATAAAAATAATATAATTTTGGATAATATTTAACAATAGTAATAAAGATAATAAAAATTACATGTGAAGTAGAAATTTAATAGACTGTATCTTTTAATTAAAACTAAATTCAGAAGAACAATAAGCATGGAAATGCAGTGTTTAATTAAACAAAAATGACAATAATGGTCTAGTGGTGATATATTTGTACTCGATCTTATTTGTATTCTAAGTGTTGTGGTTATCATTTTTTATCATTAATATATATTAAAATAATAGGGTTATAATGTCAATATCTTATTTTTAGATTTTTTTTTTTAAAAATGATTTCCCTTAATTTTCTAAATGTCTTTAAAATTAATTAGTGTTTTTTATGACAAAAACCTTAAGCTTTGTATATTGTTCAAGATTTTCATCTTAGGTGATTTAGTTTGCTAACACTAATATATTTAAACAAAAAGATTATTTAAATTATTCTATAGACACATCTTTGATGGTTAATTTATGTAAACATGTAGAACAAATTGATTAAATTATAACATTGAATTTTTATTATCCGGTTTATGATACTATTTAATTTCTAAAATCAATTTTTTTTAAATGAATATCATTACTAGTACTTTCTTTCTTTGTTATTTTTGTTTTCTATCATGGAAATCGATTTAGATAATCATGATCCAAGCTGCTACGATTCACATTAGCAGCTGTTTTTTCATTTTTCCTTAACGTATACAATCATTTATTCAATCATTTGCTAGAAAGAGAGCTCCAATGGGACGTTTTTCAAGAAAAAACAAGAAACCAATGTTCACCAGAACTACAAACGACAATCATTTTCAATACATAGAAATATCAATTGCAAATGATAGAAGAACTCCACGGATTCTTTTAAGCCATATATACATTTCATATTAATTCATAAACTAATTTCATAGTCATATGTTATATGTTTCATATTTTATTATTTTTTCGTTAGATATAATTAAAACTGTTTTTCGTTTATTCAAATCCACTATATAAAAAAATATTGGTGGAGAATAAAGCAATGTTCGTGATGTTCGTTACCACAATACTTTTGTATGTCTTACAATTGTTTTACTATACATATTAGTACTGTTTAACACCTGAAGTATTTTAAATTTATTATAATCATCCCATGTGTTTATACACGGGGTTTTAAGCTAGTTCTCCTAAACAATTAGGAAATTTCACCATACATGCATTTTTGTAACAGCAAATACACACACATCTCAACTAAACTACACTTTGTTTTTTAAGGATTAAGGCTATCGAATAGCAATATGTTTTTTTTTTAAATTCGATGTAGGTAATTTAGTTTTTGTTACCTAAATAAGTAACCTACTTTGTTGTGACTATTTGAATTTTCTGATTACGGTTTTGATTCTAGCCGAAGTTCTTACCGTTGGATGACCATAAAACCTTAGTGACCTAACCAAATTCCTTCCAAGTGTTGATGGTGGAGTCTGATCGTCTTTGCCGAATTTAAAGAAAATAGCAACAATGCAACCTCACCGCAACAACAACCAATAGGAGGGTGATCATACTCCACTATTACAACTAGGGAGAAATTTCAGTCTAGTCACCAAGGCTTGGTGGTGATCCAACGATGAGAACTTCGGTTAGAGCTAAAACCGTAAAAGAAAATTTTACGTTTTTACTTTTTTTAACATGTCATAACAAAGTAGGTTACCTGCGTAATAAAAAATAAGTTACCTAAATTAATTTATGTTTTTGAAAAACTAGATTGCCATGCAGTGACCATAAGTCCATAACCCTTGTTTTAAATACAAAATCATATGATGTTTCAAGAAAATTAACGTTTCAAATAAGGTGTTAATGTATAATGGTGCGGGAAGTTTCGAAAGAGTCTAACGTTAAATCCTTAATGGTTAAACATTTTGGATGACACGATGATGTATAAGAAACAACTATGATAATGGGTAGACCGGAATATCGAAGCATAACTCGACTCATTCGGAAAATTTGTTAAAGCGAAGAATCCTTTCGAATGTGAAATAAAGTTATATTTTCTGTGTATCATGGATTGTTTCATGTACAACTGTACAAGGATTGCATTCTAACTATTGAGGATTGCATTTTGACTCAATAGCAAGTACAATGACAGAATGTGTTTAGATTGGGTTTTGAATTCCAATCCTATTCCTAAACATCGAATTCGTGCCAATATTCTTATTCAAAATCCAATTGTACGTTGGTTGTAACTTGTAAGTAGTCCTTGAAGCAACACCATCGAAAGTGCCTTAGAACTTGACAACCACCAATGCTAAAGATAACACTCGGACCATGCAATGAGGTGGAATCTTGTGGGCCATTTTTGGCATGAAACCAATCAATAAGAAGTTACACACTGTGGGCTCATGGCCACGTGCCCAGCAGTGTTCTCTACATATTTGTCAAAAATAATAACTAAATACACAACAACAATTTATCATAATTCATAGAGTTAATTACACAAATTGTCACTATATTATACCAAATTTTCTACCAATGGTCCCTAAACTTCAAAAATTACATCCACAGTCCTGGTGGTTGTCAATTTGTTTCAATGTTGGTCCAATTTTAACACCTCCGTCTAAATTGACGTTAACCCCTCCACTTGTGAGGGTAAAACAGTCTTTTTGCCCCTAAATTAATTAAAAATAATTATAACCCCCCCCCCCCCACCTGCCACCACCGTCTCTCTCTCTCTACACACTAATTAAATATGGAGACTAAGAAAAAGAAACCTAGCAGTTGGAGTTCAGGGCACCACCACCACCACATCCTCCATTGGAGTTCAGGCCACCACCACCACCACAACCATCGCCGGACCACCACATACAGCACGACCACCATCGCATTACTATATGACCACCACCACTGCCCTACAACTCATCTCTCTCTCTAACCTGTTCAAATCGAGATCGGAAATGGTTGGCGTGGATATCGGAGGAAAGAAAATCACAAGGTTGAGATGGTGGTGGTCCAGATCTAGGGTTTCTCTGAGCCACCCTTCGTCGAAGACCATAGGCTCACCGCTGCCGCCTAACAGCGCCCATCTTCCCCTCGAAGAAGGCGCGCCCTTCTTCGGAGACCACATGCTCACAAGTCGGATGTTAGCGGTTTGGGTTTGTTTTTCTATGTTCTTGATACCTACGGTGTGTGTGTGTGTGTGTTTCTCGATCAACAAATCTATGGTGGCAGTGGTGGTTGTTGAAAATGGAGTGGTAGTGGTGGTCGTTCAAGATCTGTGGTGTTGTGAGTTCAACTGTGGTGGCTGTGGTAGTGGTTGAAAATGGAGTGGCGGTGGTGGTCGGCGACCTTGAAGAGAAGGATGCGGTGGTGGTAGCCTGGTAGGGAGAGAGGTCGGTGGTAGCAGGTAGAGGGGGGTTATTAATTTTTTTTAATTGACTTGGGAAAAAAGACAGTTTTACCCTCATAAAGATAAGGGTTAACGTTGATTTAGACGGCACCGTTAAAATTTGACAAAGATTGAAACAAATTGACAACCATGATGACTGTGGGTGTAATTTTTAAAATTTAGAGACAATTGGTGAGAAATTTGGTAAACCACAGAGACCATTTTTATAATTAACTCTAATTCATAAATGTAAGTGTTTAGATAATATTATTTTGAACATATGAATAAGGAAAAATAGTTTTTTGTAAAGGATAAAATGCTTATAATTATCGCGTAAGTTTTTGTTGTACAAATCATATTTTTTTTATTAACAAAAATCGTTAATAAGGATCAAAGCAAGTGCGGTATGGACATTCATATAGGGTAGCTATTCTTTTGTTGTCTCGATTCTTTTTTTGAAATTATTATAATAACATAACCTTAGCTAAAAAAACATGATTAATTATGTACAAATGATCACAGATGGAGTAGAAAACCAATTTGGAGGAGCGGTGGAGGGGGGAGTTCATGGTCAAAGAAGTTAGAAGCATGGCTGATGACAAAATTTCCGGTGCAAACTCTCCTCTTTCTTTAATTGTAGGTAAAAAAAAGTGGTGGACTTAAGAATTTCTTTGACTCATCGTAGTATCATATAATGGGAAAAATAAATATAATTAAAATTGAGAGTGTTATTCGTGTTTTTTCTGGGTTTCCGGTTAATCGGATCAGATTAACAAGGTATTCTGGTATTTTAGGTATAAAATTGAATATTGAGGGCTTCCGATTGTAATATTGAGGTGAAATAAGGTATTTAAAGGTATGAAATTGAATACACAATTACAACTTATTAAACTTATAATTTTTTCCCAGTTTTTATTAGGTTATAATGGCATGACTAGTAGCACTCTAAAATTTGACAGTTAGCACCGTCTCGAAAAAATTAAAATTTTCAACTATGTAGACAAAATTAGCTGGTATCCCGTGCTACCACTGCCAATAAGGCAGGTCCACCCTGGGTAAAAACAAGTTAGTGCCACTATAAGTGGGAAGTTACTTTTGGAAAACCTGTCATGGAAGAATTCCAGTTCGCGAGCATTTAGACTTACGTGGGGTCGATGTATGTTCCATTCTATGTCCAAGATGCGGAGATTCAATCAAGACGGTTGACATGCCTTACCTGTACACAAATGCAAAGACTTTCGAAAGATGTCATGCGATGGTGGAAGTTGGATCAAAGAGTTCTAGAAATGATAGAAGATCTATGGAAGGTAATTAAATAATAAAGGGCAAAATACGCAAAAATATAATAAACTTTATCAATATTGTCATTGTATGCAGACAACTTTATTTTGTACATTTAAATACAAACAATTATCAATTTGGTTCATTGTATACATAGAACCTGCTATCACACGTTAACAACAGGTTTTACCATTTTTCTTAACAGTTTTATATTTTTTAGTTAAAAAACCTATGAATTTTCTTCTCCATTTATACCTTCATTACTCATACGCTATGAATGTTCTTCCAATGTTGTAATCGACTTGCTCGGATCTTCTACGACGTTGGTTAAAGGCTTGCGATTAATCTGGATTTCATATGGTTTAAGATTTCATAAGTTCATCTCCTTTGAGATCTAGGCTTCAATTTATTTAGGGTTTTCGTAATCATCTTTTGGATGTTTGTGTTCTGGATTCTTTTCTTTTGGGTTTACACATTTGCTTTTAAATCAAGAATTTAGGGTTTTTAAATCTACGACATAGGTTTATGAACATACCAGTTTTGAGGGTTTCATCAGGTTCATGGCTTTGGACTTTTTCAGATCTAGATTTGAGTATGAAAAGATCAACTTCTAGGGTTTCATCTTCATCTATACATCAAACGTTAAATTTCAAAGTCTGATACACAATAGCAAAAGGTGACAACTTGAATATATTTTCGTTAACTAAACCCATAAATAAAAGACTAATATAAATCAAATATATTAAAAGATCCTAGCCGTTTATTTAACAAATACAATATCTTAGAATATCGTATTTGTCCACTCTAAATTATAAATATCATATTTACCTTTTATAAAATTTTAAAATATCATATTTAATCAAATTTTAGTGTTATTATTTTAAATATTTTCTAATGTTTTTAATTTTCTTTAATTATAACGACTAAAAAATTGACGTTACTGCTCTTAATTGTAACAATAATGATCGAATAACTTGTACAATAAATACAATCATGTCTCTTCTTATCATGGCAACCCGGCGTTTCTTCCGTCGCGTCTGACCTCCCTCTCAAGTCGACGCTTTCGCCATGGTCTTGATGATTACGTCCGTCATTATTTAATTTCTCATTTAATTAATATTTTATAAGTATTTAATATTTTTTATTAATTTTTTATATTTATCAAAACCCGTGTATTACATAAATATTTAATCTAATAAAAAACTATATTCCAATTAATAATAATGTTCATAATTTACTGTGGTTTAAAACTAGATATTTTAATAAATATTTAAGAATTATAATTAATTAAGTGCAAGGTGGTTAGAAAAAGGAATTTTATGGTTGAAAAATCATAATGAAGTTTAGAGTAAATTTATGGTAAAAAAAATCAATCTCAGATGGTGTGCTTGGTTTAATTACTTATAAAATTTAAAGTTTATTTGATAATTTTTTTTAAAAGTACAAATATTGTTTGACCTCAAACATTGATTTCCATGTTATTATATTCTCTATAACCATACTGTTTAAACGGTTTAGGATTTAAGTTAAAATGAGAACCTTAAATCACAAAAGAATTAGACTCAATCTCAGCCGTCTAATTTCCACTCTTTCAATGTTATTGTCCACCCATAAATTCATCACATTCACTCTTCCATACTCTATCCGCACACTCTTCATCCATGAATTCCACTTAATTACTTGTGTGTGTGTGTGTGATAATTGAGTAGGAAATTGCATATGCTTTCATTGATGGATGTTTGCGACCGATCTAAAGTCTAGGTAAGTGATAGCATAAACTTTTTGGAAGATTGTGAAAAGAGTGGACCATATATTTTATGGACAAAGAAAAGTTTAACTTTTTGAATAAATTGATCATTTAACTACTCTTCGTACCATTGATTTAAAGGCAAACTATTACATAGGTGTTGATGGGTATCGGCACACTATGTCATGGAATTAGATTCTCCTATATGCTATGATTATAGTTAGACATACTTACATTCGATGAATGTCATGTGGGGTCATACCACACTTGTAACATGAGCCGCCTTAAGGGTGTGTGAGCTAGACGACCGTTATTTTAATTTACATTTTAATATATTAAACTTTCAAAACTAGTAGTCTATTGTTTATATTTAAAAACTAGTTCAACATGATATAGGTAATAAGTTAATATGGATCCATGTATAATCTGTCCAACTCTAAGAAAACACTGGAAATCATTCTCAAATCCCGCAAATATTTCTAATTACCCCCAAGACAATAAACTATGCCGATTAAAATGAGGTCGTCTTTTAAACAAACTGTGGTTTTAACAAGCTAAAAACTTCATCGTAAAGTAATTTACTATAGAAATTTGTATACACACTATAATGACAATTTGAAATTTGTATACACACTATAAATGTAAGAGTAATAAGAGTGGATGAAGCATACCATCGGTATGCCTAAGTGTAAAGCGGTACTGAGCAATACTACACGCAAAGCAATAACGACCTCCACATGGGGACCACTCCAACAAAAAACTGGTCTCTTTGTTACTTTTGCTACGGAGGATGATTATGGACACCGATTCTTTAATATAAAACCGGTCTTTATGAGTAAATAATACAAGGACCGGTTCCTATACACTGCAATAAAGACCGGTTTTAAACTTAGAAAATGACCCCCATATATTCCTACTCATAAAACCGGTTTTCTATTACAGAACCAATCCCCGTATGATTTTTTTGTGAAAATCAAATTTTGTTTTTCTCATCTTAACCTCTTTTTCTTCGGCTCATCACTTTTTCTCTACCTAGTCACTATTTCTCCATTAATGTCGAAAATCTCTCTCAGTTCAAATTTTTTTATCTTAATATAAAATTAAAAGGCATCAAACACTTCTTTTACCCGATTATTAATACGTATTAGTCTTTTATTTATAGTGTATTATTTTAATAACAAAATTATATTCTACATAAACATGTACATAGTCATGGTTGTATATGTTTGTATTTTATACATGATCATATATAGCTTTTTTAAGCAACAACTATCCATTTTAGGATTAATTTACGAATACTGTTAATGATTATGCTAGTAATTAAGTTTTACCCTGTATGTATTTGAAGTTTATATAGAAATGTTTATTTTTATTAACTTATGCGTTTTTCATATATCAGGACGGTTTACTTTTATTGATCACAATCTGATTACGACCATTATATCGCTTGATTGATTAGTGCAAGTGAGGTAAATATTTCTCTATATCGTATTCCTAGCTATATAGATCATATGTTGTAACATCCTTTTAATGTACGCAAACATACACACTCATATATATTATATATTAAACTAATGTTTCGTAGTCTATGGTTTAACATACCCATCCACAATTAACTTTATAGAGGTTAAATTTGGATTGTTCCCATTTGTGATTGGTTTTTTAATACTTTGCCTCATTTAGGATATGTAATGTGTGTTAATAGATTGAGTATTACTTAAGAAAAGAGCAAAAGCATTTTTATTACTCCTACGGGTTTACGTTTTATACGTATTCTTGAGGAGTTAAGGGGTTGATTTTTTCTTAAATATTACTCAATTTGTTAACATACAAATATGAGGCAAATTTTAAAAAAGTGGGGGTAGGATGGTGTAAAAACCCAGTTTTTTTTAAACGAAGAACTTCATTAAATAAGTTTCGATTGAAGCTTGATCATTAAAGATATACAAAAGTAAGGATCAAATTTAGTTACAAAAGATTGCAATATATTATCAAGCTTTGGTGAATCAAAACTATAATTATTTAAAGACGTGGAAGTTAAACATCATTTAGGAGACATCTCAAAACCTTCAAACCATCGGAGCCTTGCCTTTATCCTTACTAGATATACCTGTAAAACATTGAATAAAGAACTAATAAGCGGAAGTTTAGTGAGCATACGTAACTAGTAACTGTACACATTAATATGTTGATCCAACTGCTTAACAAGGGTGGATCCAATAAGGAATATTGGATCCCTACTGCAAGTCTGGCGCCAAGACAACTTTCCAATGCTCAAAGAGCGCTTATGAGTTTGGATCAACGCATAACATAAAGCATAACGCATATATACATACCTCTACAGAAGAAGATAAGTACACTCACCTTAGTATTAAGTATGGTATGAATAACAGTCCAAATATCGTTTATTAATTCACTCTATACGCCAACAAATTATACCTACAAGTAATATATATATAAATTTATAAACATTAATAGGCTAAGCACACCCTAGGCACACCCTAAGCATGGTTGTGCCTTTTTACTTAGGCACGCCCATGCCTTTTCTTGTGACATGGCTGTGCTTTTTGCTCAGGCACGCCCATGCCTTCTTAAAGGCACGCCTGTGCCTCAGCCAAAAAGCACGAGGTGTATCTTTTGAGCTAGGGTTTGGCACCGGACGATAGGCACGCCCGTTCTTCTCCTAGGCACACCTGTGTCCTTCCCTGATCAGCGCCAGACCTACCATAAAAGCTCGTTTTATCGAAGAAAAACCCATTTTTAGCTTCAAAACCGATCTTATTGCTTCTAATAGTGTGTCCAAACACAAATAACAACCTATGTGGTTGTTTTTAAGCATCAAATCATCAATTTACAAACTGATCAAACTATAAACACTCTTTGAACTAAGAATTTGAACTAAACAAGAATTAATACAAGTTCTTATGCTAACATACCTCAATAATGATTTCAATTCCTAACAAAAATAATGCATACAAGCAATTTCCTAGCTTGTAAGAATAATCTTGAATCTCCAGCCCTTCTTCTTCAATATGTGTGTATACAAAATGACCAAATTTCTAATTTGGTGTCTTTTATATATTTAACTTTCAGCTATTGTCAACTTCAGTCCTGGACTAATTCTTGCTGTGTTTTTATCACATTTGGTCCCTTAAGTTTGTTTCTAGCATGCTAAACATATAAATAAAATTTAGAGAGTTTCCATAAAATCGTAAATAATTAACTTAGCACTATTTCTTTTCTCGGGGTGTTACAATTCTTCCCCACTTGGGAGATTTCGTCACCGAAATCTAACTGTTGAAAAGTTGTGGGTAGTCCTTCTTCGTTTCATCCTTAGGCTCCCACGTATATTTAGATCCTTTTATGCGCTTCCATTGAACTTTTACTAAACCTGTCTTCTTGTATCGTAGTTTCTGGTTTTCTTTCGAGTATTGCAACTAGTTGTACAACATAGTTTAACTTCTCTTAATGATTACATCATCTAGCAGTACATGTGCTGACTCATCTGTTAAACACTTCCTTAGATAAGGCACGTGGAAGGCATTGTGAATTCTTGACTATTCTTCTCATAACTCTAATCTGTGTGCAATCTTCCCAATATACTGAACTATCCTGAAAGAATTAATGAATTTGAAACTCTGTTTTCCTCATTTGCTGAATCGAATGTCTCCATACTATGGTGAAACTTTCAATAATACATGATCCTTAACTTGGAATTCCAATGGTGATATTCTCGTATCTGCATAGCTTTTCTATCTACTTTGACCTGCTAACAAACATTCACGCATTTGTTGGATGTGTTCGGTTGTCTTCTATATGATTCCAGTGCTACCAAGTTCCTTTTGACCAATCTCTCCCAAACAAACAGGAGTTCTGCACTTCCTGCCATATTGTATCTCATCTAGTAGCATGCCTATGCTAGAATGGTAGCTGTTATTATAGGAATATTTTGTCAGTGTCAGTTACGTATCCCCTGCCACTAAATTCGTTTATACAAGCTTGGAGCATATCTTCTAAGGTCTGAATGGTTCTCTCACTCTGCCCATCAGTTTAAGGGTGATAGGAAGTGCTAAGGTGAAGTTTTCGATCCCATATCTGCATGAAACTTCTTCCAAAAATCTTGTTGTGAACCGAGTGTCTCTATTAGATAGAATTGATATTGGTACACCGTGCCCGACTACTATCTCTTTTACATAAAAAGCTGCCATTTCCTTTAGAAGTAGAAGATTCCTTGATCAGTATAAAGTGAGCACTCTTAGTTAACCATCAACCACAACTCATAATGCATTAAACCTTCACGGTGTCTTAGCGAACTTTGTAATTAAATATAATGATAAGCTCCCACTTCTAACATGAATTTATAATGGTTGAATCTTGCCATGTGAACTCTGGTATTCTGTCTTTACCGGTAAAAGGTTAAACACTTTTTTACATACCGGGTTACATCTCTTTTTATTCCTGGCTACTAGTAATTTCATTTTTGGTCTCTATGCATTTCGTAGTACAAGGATGGGTAGAAAACTTAGAATAGTGAGCTGCATCAAAAAGTATCTATCTGACAATACCATAGTTTGGGACCCAAATACAACCATAACGGGTCGATAGTTCGCTGCTGTCCTTTTAAAGATTGGAGATTTGACCTTTAATCCATTCTTTGTTATGACCTTCCGACTTAACAGCTTCCAATTATGCTTCTCGTATTTTCTCCAGTACAATTATTGTTATCGACATTCTTAAAGAGTGAATCTTGAATTGAATATCATAAGCTTTTCTATTCGGAGTATGGGCTATTACATTGACTTTACTAGAGCGGTAAAGTATTTCGTAATTATAATCCTTGAGTAACTCTAACCATCTTCTCTGCCTCATGTTAAGATTCTTTTGTTCAACAAAGTACTAAAGACTCTTGTGGTCAGTGTATAATGTACACTTAACGCCACACAGGTAGTGCCTCCAAGTTTTTAGGGCAAAGACAACAGCTGCCAATTCCAGATCATGAATAGGGTAATTGTGCTCATGAACCTTGAGTTGTCTAGATGCATAAGCAATTACCTGACCCCTCTACTTTAAAACACAACCTAATCCGCTATATGAAGCATCACAGTAAATCACCATACCTTCAATCCCTTCTTGAGGTGTTAATACATGGGATTCACACAGTTTCTGCTTTAAGATGTCAAAGCCTCTTTGCTGTTCACTACCCCATCTGAATTCAACATTTTTTTCGTCAACTTAGTTAATGGTACAACTATTTTTTAAAAGTCTTGAATAAATCTTCTTTAAGTACCCGGATAAACCCACAAAACTCCTTACTTCAGTGGGATTTTGAGGGGGATTACCGTTTCATCACTGCTTTTATTTTGGCTGGCTTAACTTTGATACCATCTTTGTTAACTAAATGGCCAAAAAATTGCATCTCCTATAACCAAATTTCACATTTTTAAATTAAAGTTTCTCCTTTCTGAGAGTCTCGAGAATTTCTCTAAGATGACATTCATGAACTCCCTTCTATTTAGAATAAATAAGGATATAATCAATAAGGACTATAACAGATTTATCTAGCATCGATCGGTAAACTCGGTTCATGAGATTCGTTAAAACTGTTCGTGTATTGGTTAACCTAAAGGGCATAACTACAATTTCAAAATACCCAAGTCTGTTTCAGAATGTCATATTGGGTATGCCCTCTTCCTAAATTTCAGTTGGTGATAACCTAAACGTAAGTCTATCTTCAAGAATCACTATGCCCCTTGAAATTGATCAAATAGATCATCAATTCATGGAAGTGGATATCTACTCTTGATCGTAACATTTTTCGATTCTCTGTAACCAATGTACATCTAAAACGTTCCATTTTCTTCTTAACAAGAGAATAGGTGCTCCTCAGGGTATACTGCTTGGTCTGATAATTTCCTTGTCTAGAATTTATTGCTGTTATTTCATTAGCTCCTGCATTACGGTTGGAGCTAAACGGTGTGGTGTGATATATATATTTGCTGCTCTAGAAACTAAGTCAATATTGAACTCCACTTGTCTATCAGGTGGAATTTCGGGTAAATCATCAAGAAATTTAGCAATATCTGGAACATCATCTATACTGACTTTAACTTCACGCGTATCTACTATATTTGTCAAGAAGGCGGTGCATCCATGCTGTATTTATTTTCTCGCCTTTACTATCGAATAGATGTTTATCTTTCTCCTTTTGATTCCTTCTTAAATGACAAGTTCTTCCCCACTTGGGGTCTGAACTTATATTCTTTACTGCCCGTAAGAAATGGTGGCTCAGTGAAGACCAGACTAATCCATGCTCATGAACTCGAATTTCTTTAGTTTCCATAAGACTAATATCGATAGGAAATTAACGTTTTCTATCCCTATTACATTATTTATGTATAGTTTATTTACAAAAATGGACCTATCATTAGTTATTTAAGCTTCTAAAAGTAATTCGAGTTTGACAGGAGCATGCATAAAGCTTTTACAAGTGAAAGATACACAGTTACTCATTTATATCACTACAAGTTATCACAAGTAAAGTACGTGTCATCATGTCTGATTCTGCTTCAATTTCTCTAACTATTAATTGGAAGGCTCTGTCTTTGACTTTTTAATCTTGTTTTCTTTCCCTACCCTGATTTACAATGGCGGCAAGGAAACTGTAGATTTTCCTTCCGTTGTTAAGAGATATGGGCATTGATTCTTGGTATGCCCGAGCTGACGGAAAAAATAACAGACTTTTATAGTCGTCGATCAATCTTTGGCATTATGCCCATGTTTCTCACAACTATAGCACCCTGGAAGACCTATTGTGCAATCTCTTACATATTTCTTTCTACACTTATTGCATTGAGCAACATTAGTCTCTCTCTTCTTTTCATTAACTTCTTTTGAGGATCATTAATTGTTTGTATCTTCCTTTTTCCTCCCGATACTGCTAACATTTCACGAATATCATCCTTGAGTATAGAGAGATATCTTTGCATCTTCATCTGCTCAGTGAGAACATATTCGGTACAATACCTCGACAGTTCCACAATATGCTTGGATTTAACATCAATAGATTCGGTAATTTGCTTCTCTGTTAGGAATTATTCAGCTATTTTGTCTATTCTAACTTGCGGTGCAAAATGTTACGCGAATAGTTCCTTGAACTCGGACTTAACTTCATTACGTACATATCCTTGTAAGGTGGTTACTGCGGGTTTGAACTGCCGTGTATAACTTATGGTGGATCATTTCATCCAACCTATCCACTATCCTTTCCACATTTTGATTAATGTCGTAGGATATAGATTTTTCTAAGGCTTTACATAGTTCAGTAGATACTAATTCCTTTACAATAGGATCTATCTATTCCTTATGCATTTCCTCTACTACAATCTGAGGTCTTTCCATTGAAGTGGGTATTTTTCTAGCAATAAGTGGCATAGAAACATTCGTGTTACTAACCGTTTCACCGTCCTGGCCTGTTGGTCCCAGTTACTAGCACGTTTGCAATCTCGCTCTTTCTTTCGTTCACTATTCTGAAATGTACATAGTCTAGTATAATGCAAGATAAATACAAGGGTTCCTACTTTATAGACACTAGAAAATCGTTAAACAGTTAGCATGCTATCTTCCTCATCCCTATTACCCATCGTTTGATCCACAAGATGTCTTCTGATTTTATTAAGACTAGATAGGTACCATGTGTTTATTATAGTATGAGCCATCTAATATTTTAAACACACTATACTTATCTATTCTTGACTTAACCAAAGAACATCCCGATTCACAAACTTAGGTATGGCATACTTCTTCTATACAATTCAAATAACTCACTAACACATAAAAGTAGCATTCATGCATAACATTCTATTCTATCATATTAATTTGACAAATAAACAATTCATATACTTCAAAAAAATTTGTTGCTATTCTTACAATAATGCTAACTATGCTTCACATAATCAGTACATCATACTATGCATTCATACATTCATGCTATTAATCATACAATTATAAACTGCTCATACATACTTCATATGCTCACTATCTTTTAGGTCCGGTTGATGGCTCTTTTTAGTCTTAAAACCATAGTTTAAGTTCAGATAATACCTCGTGCATCATCTGAATCCCTTAAACCTTGACTCTGATACCAAGTTGTAAGGACCCAATTTTTTTTAAACAAAGAACTTCATTAAATAAGTTTCGATAAAAGCTTGATCATTAAAGATATACAAAGTAAGGATCAAATTTAGTTATAAAAGTTTGCAAAATATTATCAAGCTTTGGTGCATCAAAACTATAGTTGTTTAAAGACACGGAAGTTAAAGATCATTTAGGAGCCATCTCTAAACCTTCAAACCATCGGAGCCTTGCCCTTATCCTTACTAGATATACGTGTGAAACATTGAATAAACAACTTGTTGGTCCCTTGGTGAGAATAACAACAAGCAACAGGTGTGTAGAAGGGGGGTTGAATACACTTTCTGCGGAAGTTGAACAAATCAAATAAAAGTGTTACACACAGTAAATCAACTCACAACTAGTCGAATGCTTTTATTAATATGAAGATGATTACAATGCTTTGAATAAGAAGATGATTACAGTAACTATCAAGTAAGCAACTCTTGATATATAATCACCTAATATAAATCTCTCAATCTCTCAAACTTAGCTATCTATAATCAACTTATGATTATAGATACTGACGACTCTCTAAACAGGATTTTCACAGATGGAATCAACTAATGATTACTTACCAATATCACAACTGATGTGACAATTCAAACACACGAAGGACTTGGCAATCTGTGAGTTTCTTGATCACGTTGAACTTACAAACAATGATTCAAGAATCGTAACACATACGGTGAGGTGAGATTTTTGGCTCTGTAATTTGTTTCAGAATCATACCTCTAAACTTACCAGGAGATAAGTATTTATAATCCTGTTGCTACGGTTCCTAACAAACTGGACTAATCCTAATTTGCTAACTAACTATCGGATAACTCGGAATCTTGAATCTTGAATATTCTTTTCTTGAGTCTTCAATCTTCAATCCTGATTCTAGAGTCTTCTTATCCGCGCCATAGATATAGAGAGTTAAAACAGAATTTAAAACACATTTAAATTCTCTTAGACTGACTTCTTTAGTCAGGCTGAGTTACTTAGCTTGAAACTCATCAAGCTGAGTTCTTCGAGAACAAACCCAAATTCAAACATGGACTAACATGTATAATTATTAACTCGTCCTTAGAAGTCCAAAGAGTTAAATAAAACATATTTAGTAACTCTGTCGAGCTGACTCTGCTTCTGAGCTGAGTCACTCAGCTTGAAACACATCAAGCTGAATACTTGATATATACCTTATGTGATATACACAGATTATCAAACACATTAATAATTTAGCTAAGGTATAGTATAAATTGGTCGAACATATGCTCAGTTTACATTCAGCTTATACTCAGTCTGAATCACTATAAGTGTTCAGTCTGACTAAGCTTCATAATTCTGTTTAAGTTATACGTAGAACACATCTTACAAACTTAACTTTGTCTCATCAAATCTAGACTGATGAGATCATTTTCCCAACAAACTCCCCCTATTTGATGATGACAAAACCATCAAACAGTTAGTATGTTTGTTTAACAGAATTATTTCTTAGATCTTAAACTTATTAAGATTTTTATATTTGAACTGATCAAATATTTTTTGAATATATCAATTTCAATTGAACTTATCAATTTAAATTGGAACACACCAACTTTTGAGTTGAATACACCAACTAATTACATACATGAATAAGAACTTATCTGTTATTCATTTTTGCTGAACTTATTAGACTTATGAATAGGAACACATCACAACACAGTTGAACATATCAAACTTTATACTTGTATTAATTGAACTAATCATAATACAAAAGTTGTTGATTACTTAGATCATGCACACATAGTACTTACAAAAAAATATTAGAACTAATCTAATATTTACAAAAGAACTAATCTATTATGGATGCAGCTCTTCAAACTCCTTAATCTCCTTATTTATTTCTTCAAGGATTTCTTGCAGATTAGGTATATGTTGAAGCTGATCCTTTTGTGATCTGATTGCTCTGTTGATTCTGTATCTGAACCTTGCAATCTGTTCAGTCTTATTCACTAGCTGTCTCAGAGCAAACACCTGAGATACCCCACATGTATAGATATTTGCATCAGACTGGAAGCATTTGTTTCCATTTCTATCAAGTACATGAAACCTTTCTCTGGCTTTTCTACATAAGTGTTTTCTTTGAACTCCATGCCTTCAGGAAGGTTAAGACTGTACGAGTCTAGATTTGCTAAACCAGCTGGCTTTGTTAGCTTCTTCTTCCCAACTTTATGAAAGGAAGTAAGTAGGGTAGCAATCTCAGATCTGGGTATTAATTGCATCGCATCAGCCCTAACAAGTAGTCTCAGCAGCTCATCTTTAACTTGATTCCGAGCTGTAGACCTTTCCATCTGTTTAATGAGCATTGCCACTTGCTGCCATTCCTCATAACCCAGTTTGTGTAGTTGACTGAGCTCTAGAGAAGGTGTCTCACCATTTTTCAAAACAAACTCAATGATAATGATACCTTGATCTAAGCTCAGCTTAAGTGAAAGTATTTGAGAAGGGAAAAATAATTTTGTATAGCAATCCATTATGTTCTCCTCCTCTGGTTGATATTCCATCGGAGGTCCTTCTTCCTCTTCTTCCTTAGGCACTATGGGCAGCTTGAGTTTAGCCAGATCCTCATTCTGCTTATTGATTTGCTCAGCCCAAGCCCTTTCTCTTCTCTCTTTCTCATCTTCTAACTCAGCTTGAGCATCCATTTGTCTTCTTCTTAGTTCATCGAAAGATATCCCAAGCTGGTCAGCTTCCTCTTGTTCTAATCTTCTAACTGCCAGCAGTGAAGCTCTCTCTTGTAATGTCATTTTATCCGCAGAGTCTTCATCTGAGGCTGATGATTTACTTAGAATCACCCTTCTTCTCTTCTGCAGGGGGGTTTCTGATTCATCTGAGCTGAGGACTAAAGGTCTTTTTCCTTTAGCCTTTTCAGTCAGCTCAGGTTCTATTTCTTTCTCTTTCTCCCTCTTAACTTGATCTGCTCCCTTTGCCAACATAAGTAGAGCTTCTGCTTGCACAGACTCATCCTCAGCTTCTGGAATCTTCTCCCCCTTTTTGTCATCATCAATAGGGGTGGAAATCCTTTGTTGTTGGAGGGCAGCAACTACAGATTTCAGCTACCGAACATCTTCCTCTATAGTATCCAAGATCATAAACATATTCTTCTTATCTTGTTTCCTTTTGAGGTGCAGCTTGTCAAACTAACTCTTAAAAAATGACATCAATTCATCCAAGTCAGCTTGAGATGGTTTGAAATTGGGTGCATCATCCGAAGGTTGGTGTATACCTTCAAACTCATCTGCGCCAGAGTTTGGAGCCTGTAATTCATCCTGGTTTGAAGATGAATCATTGGCAGGTCGTGCAAGAGGATATGAGAAGTGAAGAGAAGTTATTGGGCTCGAGATGTGAAGTGTATGGCTTTGTGGTTGGCTAATTGGTTTAGAGGGGGTGATTGACCCTGGGGATTGGTCACTATTTCAATGTAACCTGAGTGTGTCTGCTCAGGCACAGTAACAGGCTCTCCCATGGATCGAGTAATTGTGGGCTGTGTAGACACCACACCCGGTATTGGCTGTTGGGTTGATATGAGCCTTGAGGTTGACACCTTAAGAGAAGGCGTCTCCCCCTCAACCCCTGCCTGTGGAGGGATCAGTGTGATCTCAGCTCCAGTTATGCCTTTAGGAGTGGCACCATCTGTGGCAGTTTTTCTTTGGTATGTTAGGATATTCTCCCTAGAAGTAGTGGGCAAACTAGGGGTGGCTTCAGAGTAGGATTGTTGATGGAATGAAGGTGGAGGAGATGGGTTAGACTGAGTTGGTTCCACTGCAGTCTTATCTCCAAAGGTGGATAGAGAAAAGTGAGAAGAAAGAGAGAGTAGAGAGGTCTTACCAGAAGCAGCTTTAAAGGTTGCTGGTTCAGCTTGAGAATAGTGCTCAGCTTGAACCTCCGTGTCAGCGTAGGATGGTCCCCCTTGAGGTGATCCCTCATTTCCACTTGCAGATGAAACTCCCTCAACCACGAAGAGCATTAGACCTCTCAGACCCTCTTGCTCAGGGAAGATGTCATTGTTAAACATCTTGGGACTGAGAGTTGGAACAGGGAACACATCCTATCCAGCTTCATATAAATCCCCCAACTCAGCTTCAAGCACCAAGGACAAGTACCTTATGAATGGTACATGGAGGTCCCTGGTGGTTTTCAGTACTTGGACTTTGAGCTCGTTGAATATGAGCTATGCATAATCGATCCGTCTGTCGAAGAACATGTTGTACAGCAGCTGCATTTCAAACTCGTTAATTTGATCCAAGCCTCCTACCTTGGTCCCCAGTGAACGTACCACTGTGGAAACCATGAAGCCCCAGCTGGTTGGGAAAGTGGCCTTCTTAATCACCCCTTTAGTTTGAGGGTGACCCATTTGAGGTAGAACTGACCTCGCCACTTGTCTAGTCACGGTTGGCTCAAACACATCTTGATCAGGGAGTTGAAGAACATCCCTTAGCCGTTGAACCGTGAGGGCCACTGTTCTATCGCCATTAAGAACAGTGCCAGTGATCTTTCCTCTGTTCTGGTTGAAGGTGCATGTGTACCAGAACTCCAAAAGGTGCTGTGGAGCAATATGAACAGGTGCTCCAATGAAGGAAAATGCCAAAGGGCATTTCTGGATGTAGGCTGTCCAGGTTTCATAACCTCTGCCCTGTTTCCTCGGAGGAATAGCAAGGCAGGCACGCTGATTATTAATTTTGATTAGCGGCAATCCGTTGTTTTTTAAAGCAGCACCCCTAACCATTCTATCACTTAAAATAAGAGTGGTTCCTTCCATCGTGAAAGCTTGAAAATTACACTGAGTAAAAATGTCGTTGCACAGAGCAAAGAGCGTCGCACTGAGCGAGTTAGGGTTTCGAACTCGATGGAACAGAGAATCGCACTTAGCAGATAAGGTAAAAGGTATTTGAGAAGGTGAGAAGTCTGGATTGTAAGCGTAAACCCTCTAATCCAAATGTGATCGGTATATATACCTTTCCGAGTAGAGAGAAGTTACCGTTGGAATCCCTTTTTATCCGTTACGCCGGAAAAATTACGGGTTGATGTAACAGTAAGAAGGTAGAAACACATCTTCTTCCAACGGATACAATTGTAAAATAATATTAGTGACCTACACAAATACTATTAACACTGTTGTATTACACCAATACCAAATTAGTATAATACACGATTTGAGACATACTCAAATACGCAGAAGCACATGAATCAATAACACTTAGTAATTAAAACATGGTTTTGGATACACCAAGTCTGAGTATACTGATTACTCAGTTTATGTCAAGCACTCAGCTTGATTTTGAAACTCAGTTTGAGTAGAGCACACAGCTCATGGGCAGTGACACTAAGTCAGTTTCGTCTGGGACGGACTCAAACGAACCTTTGAACCACACTGAGTAGTTAAAGAATGTTTGGAACCAACCAAAAGTGTGAACCAGTCACACAGTCTGAGTTAAGCACATAGCTCAGACTCAGTGACACTTAGTCATTTTGTTTGAGACTAACTCAAACTATATCCTTTAAAGTACACTAAGTAGACAGAATAAGTTTGGAACTCACCAAACAAAAGAACTCATTGTTCAGCTTGATAGGATTCAGTTTATGAAGACTTATTCATAAATTGTGCACTCAGCTTAAGACACTTAGTCTTTGTCAAACTAAAAACTCAGATTCTAGACACTTAGCTAGGTGTTGAGCATACCCAAGTTACTTAGCAGATACATAAACCTCTTCTCATCAAGTGGTTTAGTAAAGATATCTGCTAGTTGGTCATCAGTGAAAATAAATTTAATGTAAACTTTACCTTTTTCCACGATGTCCCTGATGAAGTGATGTCGAATTTCAATGTGCTTGGTCCTTGAATGGAATACTGGATTGTAAGTGATGGCTATTGCACTTTGGTTATCACAGAAGATAGGAGTTTTTTTGAAACTCATGCCAAAGTCTTGAAGCTGATGTTGCATCCATAGGATTTGAGCACAACAGCTTCCTGCTGCAACATATTCAGCTTCAGCAGTTGAAGTAGCCACTGAGTTCTGTTTCTTACTAGTCCAGCTTACTAGTTTACCTCCAAGCAATTGACATCCTGGAGTGGTGGATTTTCTATCTAACTTGCACCCAACATAGTCAGCGTTTGAAAAACCAACTAATTCAAATCCAGAGTCCTTTGGGTACCAAAGACCTAGATTTGGTGTACCTTTAAGGTACCTAAAGATCCTTTTCACAGCTTGAAGATGTGATTCTTTAGGATCTGCCTGATATCTTGCACAAACACATGTAGCAAACATGATATCAGGTCTACTAGCTGTCAAATAGAGCAATGAACCTATCATTCCTCTATAGGTAGACTAACACACGGACTTACCATCTGAGTCTTTATTCAGCTTGACAGCTGGTGACATGGGTGTTTTCATGCTTGAAATTGAATCAAAACCACATTTCTTTATCAAATCAAGAACATGCTTGTTTTGATTGATGAATATTCCATGAGGCTTTTGTTGAATTTGTAAGCCTAGGAAGTATGTCATCTCACCCATCATACTCATCTTGTACTTTTGTGACATTATTTTAGAAAACCACTCACACAAAGATTCATTGGTAGAACCAAAGATAATGTCATCCACACAGATTTGTACAAGAATCACCTGTCCTTTACTCTTTTTATTAAAGAGTGTCTTATCTATACTACCTCTGGTGAAATCCATTGATAGTAGATAAGTGGACAGAGTATCATACCAAGCTCTTGAAGCTAGTTTAAGACCATACAAAGCCTTGTCCAACTTATAGACATGATGTGGAAACTTTGAACTTACAAAGCCAGGAGGTTGTTTCACATAGACTTCCTCCTGAAGGTTTCCATTTAGGAAAGCACTCTTCACATCCATTTGATAGACTTTGAAGTCTTTATATGCTGCATAAGCTAGGAACAGCCTTATGGCTTCAATTCTAGCAACAGGGGCAAAGGTCTCATCATAATCGATTCCTTCCTCTTGCTTATACCCTTGTGCTACCAGCCTGTCTTTGTTCCTAACTATCACTCCATCCTTGTCCATTTTATTTCTATAGACCCACTTAGTGCCTATAATTGAATGATCTTTAGGGGCAGGGACAAGGTTCCAGACCTTATTTCTCTCAAACTCATTTAATACCTGTTGCATAACATCAATCCAATCCTCATCCTCTAAGGCTTCTTCAGTCTTTTTTGGTTCCATTTGAGATAGGAAGCCAAAGTGTGCAACGTAATTAGCTGTAGCCTAGGATCTGGTCATGACCTTTTCTTGGACATTTCCAATAATTTGATCTTGAGGGTGATCTTTGAGGAATTTGAATGTTGTAGTTGGAGAGTCTGGTTCAGAATCTGAGTGATATTGATATTCTTGAGGTGAACTTATCTCCTCAGTCTCAGCAGCATTGTCAACAAACTGATGATCACTAAGATTCTCAGTCTGAGTGACCTCAGCTCCAAAGGGGTTGATGAACTCATCATCCGTCTCAGCTTGAGAATCCCTTGGAGTTTGTGATGATTTCTTTTATGAACACACATCATCTCCTATGACATACATAGGATTTGATAAGTTGGTTTCCTTAGGCCTTTCAAGCTCACTCAGACTGACCAAGTCAGCTTGACTCTTATCAGCTTGATCAATACAGTCTTGATCAAAAGAGACATGAATTGATTCTTCTATGGCCTTTCTTCTTGTATTATATGAAGGGTGTAGGGTATAAAAACATATTATTAAACATGCACAGTGGAATAATAACCCCCTCCAGTGATCTCATCTAACTCGTACAGAAACTAAAAGAGGAAGAGGGTTAAAAAGTTATACCTTGATGCAAACCAAAACTTTTTCTTTAAGCCTCTAGACAACTGCAGGTTATCCACTGTTACTGCACCACCTTGAACTGGCTGCTAGACCGCCTAAAGATTAAACCTTAGATCAAAATCGATGACCCTAGTGTGTGTGAGTACCGTCGCCGCCGACCACCGTCGCTCGATGGTTGGTTCTCGGCTTTAGCGCCGCCGTCGAACACCTCAAGAGAGGGAGAGAGAGTTCGGCCGCCAAGAGAGAGAGAGAGAGAGAGGGAAGGAGAGATTAGGGTAAACCTTTTGTGATTAACTTATGATTAATGAGGCCTATAATAAGGTTTATATAATAATCCTTAATAGGCCAAGCCCGTTTAATTAAAGCCCAGCTTTAATTAAACTATTAATCAATTACAGAAAATACCCTCGACCTTTCTAGTTAATTAATAACTATTAATTAATTGGTCCCGTTAATATTTAAACTAAATATTAACTTCTCCTTTTAAATAATAAATAACTTATATTATTTTTTCTCTTTCTCAATAATTAATTAAACTATTAATTATTGTGATACACAAACACGTAAAATCCAATAGGTTCTAATTGGGTGTGTAGCAGTGTGATCCTTTAGTGTCACATAGTATTGTACATGATGATACATGTTATCTATCTCTGCACATAATCTAACAGACTCCCACTTGTGCAAGATAAGTAACACTCCTTGTACATCGTTGGCCTAAGGAGGTCCCTAGCCAGACACTTAGGTTAACCAGACTATGAGATCTCTTATATCTAGAGACATAATCCACGCCTTGGATTATCTAGGCTTTTCCTTTTGCATCGCGATATTTGGTAATGTGAGTATTTGACATGGAGCAGGGATCTTATTAAATACTCAGATTTTCTCGACTCTGATTTCGACACTCTGCAGTTACGGTTTACCGAATGAAAAACTATCATTCTAACCGAGCGCGGCCACGCATTTTTAGTAGTCTTAATCATCGAGGAGCTCAGAAAATATCTCTCCTAAAAAGGAGGTGCAAATCCCATCTTGACTATTTGCAATTTGAGCACATAGCTTCCGCTGCACCTAGACAAGCCCCTTATAATCACCCTGTTACGGCGTGACGTTAGAACATGCTAAAGTACAGAAGTTACCACGCCCCAAACCAAATATCTCAGGTCTAAGGACAACCTATCAAGTTTACTTATGTTAACGTTCCATGAAGTAAACTCGATGCGGATCACCCCAATATTTATCCCCTGATAAATATCTATGAATATTTGGTCACAACCTTGTGCTTTTATTCATACCCGAATAAATAATCAAATATCCATAATAGCGTTACCTCCCTAATGTAGCTCCCACTACATTAAGTAGCTACGGGCATTTAGACAATTCATCACTTGACTTGTCATGGATAGGTTAAACATGCTAAAAATAGACAACTAGAAACAATTATGTAAAAACCTCCTATTTCAATCCCATGAAATGTAATTACATAACAAAAGAGTCTCAAGTTACATCTATAATAATAATCAAAACACGAACTAGCTGCTATGTTCTAAGTACTGCATTCCTATAGAACTCGCATGCCTCTCATGCTTAGCCCTAGCTAGCGGCTTCGTCAACGGGTCAGCAACGTTGTCGTCCGTCTGTATCTTTTGCAATCTAATATCATCTCTTCCAATGATCTCTCGGATGAGGTGATATTTCCTGAGTACGTGCCTAGTCCGCTGATGATCTCTAGGTTCTTTAGCTTGCGCCACAGCCCCTGAGTTGTCACAGAATATATCGATCGGTCTAGAGATACTGGCAATAACTCTAAGATCCGAGATAAAATTCTTCAGCCAGACAGCTTCCTTTACCGTATCACTTGCCGCAATATACTCTGCCTCTGTAGTAGAATCTGCTATTTTATCTTGCTTCTGACTTTTCCAAGATATGGCTCCTCCGTTTAGGGTAAAGACAAATCCTGACTGGGACCTGAAGTCGTCCCTGTCGGTCTGGAAACTAGCATCAGTGTAACCAGTTACACTGAGCTCATCCATCGAACCTCCATAAACTAGGAATATGTATTTCGTCCTTCTCAGATAGTTGAGAATATTCTTGACGGCTACCCAATGAGCTTCACCAGGATTTTGCTGATATCTACTCGTGACACTGATAGAATAGGCAACATCGGGTCTAGTACACAGCATGACATACATGATTAAACCAACTGCCAAGGCATATGGTATCAATTTCATCTTGTCCTGATCTTGACTAGACACAGGACACTGAGCCTTGCTTAAAATCACGCTAGATTGCATAGGAATAAATCCTTTCTTGGATTCATCAATCTTTGAATCTCTTCACGACTTTGTCAATATATGTACTTTGACTAAGTACGATAAGCCGCTTAGATCTATTCCTATAGATCCTTATACCCAGTATATAAGTAGCTTCTCCCAAGTCCTTCATCTGGAAACATTTACCTAACTAGGATTTTACTCCTTGTAATACTGGTATATTGTTTCCTATTAACAGTATGTCGTCTACATACAAGACTAGGAAGGTTACCGTGCTCCCACTGAATTTAGTGTAAACACACGACTCGAACTCACTTTTGGTAAAACCAAACTCTTTGATACGATCATCAATGTGTAAGTTCTAGCTTCTAGATGCTTGCTTTAGTCCATAGATGGATTTAAGCAACTTGCATACTTTATTAGGGTTCTTTGGATCCGCAAAACCATCCGGTTGCATCATATATACATCATCTATCAGTTTCCCGTTAAGGAAAGCGGTTTTGACATCCATCTGCCATATCTCACAATCAAAATATGCTGATATGGCCATAAGAATCCTAATAGTCTTAAACATTGCCACTGGGGAAAAAGTTTCATCATAGTCAACGCCATGAGTTTGCGTGAAACCTTTGCGACTAGCCTTGCTTTAAAAGTATGCACCTTTCCATCCATGTCTGTTTTCTTCTTGAAGACCCATTTGCACCCAACAGCTTTACTGTGTTGAGGCAAATCTACTAACTCCCAAACTTGGTTGTCATACATGGATTGCATCTCTGCCTTCATGGCTTCTAGCCATTTCTTAGATTCTAAACCTGAGGCAGCGTGTTGGTAGGTAGTGGATTCTAAAAGATCCCCTTCGTCTTGAGCAACTAGGAATCCCAGATACCTACCTGGCTCATTACAAGGCCTACTAGACCTGCGAAGGTCTTGTGTTTGCACCTCTTCCTCAACCACAGACTCGGGTTGGGATTCAACAATTCTCTTTTGAACCACAGGTTCAATTATCGGTGGCGGTGTAATCTCATCCTCTTCAATTTCTTGAAGCTCTATTTCTTTTCTTGGAGTTTCTGAGTTAAGAAACTTTTCCTTAAAGAACACCCCTTTACGAGCAACAAAGACTTTGTTCTCAGCTGGGTTGTAGAAATAGTATCCCATGGTTTCCTTGGGATAACCCACGAAGATACACTTATGTGATTTGGGATTGAGTTTATTTGTGAATGTTCGCTTAACATACACCTCACATCCCCAAACCTTGAGAAAAGACAATTTGGGCTTTTTCCCCGTCCATATCTCGAACGTTGTCTTTTCAACCGATTTGGTCGGGACCCGGTTCAGCATGAACGCCGCTGTCTCGAGTGCGTGTCCCCAAAACGACAATGGTAGTGAACTTCGACTCATCATTGATCGTACCATGTCAAGTAGTGTACGATTCCTCCTTTCTGATACACCATTCATCTGAGGTGTATACGGAGGTGTGAGGTTGTAAACAATCCCACATTCCTTCAAATGATCGTCGAATTCCTGACTCAGATATTCGCCACCTCGATCCGACCTAAGCGACTTTATCTTCTTGTCCAGCTGATTTTGTACCTCATTCTGAAACTGTTTGAACTTGTCAAAACTTTCAGATTTAAGCCTCATGAGGTAGACATAACCGAACCTACTAAAGTCGTCAGTAAAGGTTATGAAATACCGGTATCCTCCTCTAGGCTCCGAAGTAAAGGGTCCAGACACATCTGTATGTATAATCCCTAATAACTCACTGGCCCTTTCATTCTCACTGTTGAAAGGTTTCTTTGTCACTTTTCCAGACAAACAAGATTCGCAAATATCATATGACTCCAAGTCAAATGGTTCTAGAATTCCGTCATCTCGGAGTTTCTCTATGCGTTTCTTGTTTATATGTCCTAAACGACAATGCCAGAGGTAAGTCTGATTCAAGTTACTCTTGGATCTCTTACTTATATGATAGATTTCATTGTTATCTAGATTTAGCGTATATAGACCATTTTATGGAGTAGCTTTAAAGAAGAAAATATAATTTTTAAAACACGATATAACCTTTTTATTCATAATATAAGCAAATCCACGGTCTATAAGTAAATCAATGGAGATAACATTTTTAATAAGTCTAGGAACATAATAACAAGGTTCTAGTTCTAAGACCATGCCCTAGGGAAAACTAAGACAATATGTTCCTACAGCTTCGGCACCAACCATGGAGCCTTCGCCTACCCGCAGGTCCATATCTCCTTATCTCAGCTTCTTATTTCTCTTGAATCCCTGCAAATGATTTCATATGTGATGACCACATCCGGTATCCAATACCCATGATTCATATGAAGTAATAAGACAATCTATCATAAAGATACCTGTATCATTGGGCGAACCAATGTCCAGCTGATCTATGTCGAGTGAGTGCTTGCATGAATCCTTGCTACCACAGTCTGGGCAACAAATTTCTCCAAGTTCTTCCAGCCAGTCATCCTCCTGCATAGGGTCCACAACTGTTGACTCTAGCTGCTTTGGGTTCAACTCATCGCTAATGCATACAAGGATTTCGTGCAACCCTGCGACAGTCATATCAAAATCACAGAGGACATACATTACTCTTTTCTGGTAATGGTCCGACAATGAACCGAACAAGAGCATGACTAGCTCTTGTGGTTTTGATTTTGACCCCAAGCTCTCATAGCAATCCAAGAGCCTTCTCATATTAATGAGATGATCGCTAATAGGCTGACTTTCGGCTGAAAGAATTTCCCTCATCAATAGCATGCGACATATCCGTTCACTAAACGTCAACTTCTGTTCCAGTTCTTGAACAACCTCATAAGATGACTTCTCACGGAGATCGTCCGTAAACTCGGATGATGCTGTGAGAACGAGAATCGACATAACATCAGATTCGTTAGCCAGATACTGATAGTAAGTGTCATACTCACTATCCTGGGCATCTACTCCTGGTCGCTCTGGAGGCAATGTCTCAATAATGTGAATCTTTCCCTGTGCATCCAAAACATTTTTCAGATGCAACTTCCAAACAGCAAAGTTTGGACCTGAAAGCTTCCACTTGCCAGTGATGAGACTTAGAGATTCTCTTGGTGAATAAAACGGAATAACAGATAAAATAGACATCTACAGAAAAAGGAAAAAGATAAAACCGATTCAGTATTGATTACATCTTCTAATAATTATTTCCTTTTAAACAATAAATTATTAGACTTGGATCCATATTTCACATTTCCTGATGCAAGGTTTGGGCACTTCCCACCGGGACAATGCTATTTCTGGTAGGTAAAAACTATACCAATCGTATCTCAACTGGACACGACTCCTAGATCCGCGGGACAGCGGTTACAGGAACCGTACATGTTTAGTTCCTCTAGTGCATTTTGGGCCGGGACTCCCGATTATCAGCAAAATAGATCGCACCACCTAAGACAGTGTGAACTCTGGCCAGGACTCCCAATTATCGCAGAGTCTTTCACACCCTCCCCCGCAATGGTTTGAACCCGAATGCCCAAGGTTTGGTTACTTCTGACACCCGAGTACCGTTTAACAGGAAAGGTGTACCATTAGGTGGGTAGCACACTGATCTAAGATTTTTCTAAAAAGGATTTCCAAGTTTTTAACGAGAAAAACTTTAATGCTAGTTTTTTTTTTATTTTAAAACATCTGTTTCAATAATTAACTATTATTAAAACCCTTGTTTTATTTCATCGTGAGAATCAAAACCACGCATATATAATATGTAAAGAAATAAAACAACCACAAAACAACTATGCCTTAGCCTTGCCCTTAACTAATGTCGGTTTCGTGAGCCACACGAAAAACCCGACGGTCAAAACCTAAGTGGAAGAACACAACACACATGACATGACATTCTGAAGCTCCCACTGGCTCCAGCATCCAATCTTCCTTCTTGCTCCTTGCTCCTTGTATCTTGGTCCAGATATATATATATATATATATATATTACTCTATAAAACTATTCTATTCTATTCTAAAAACTAGAAATATAAAAGTACAAGATATTCAAAGGCACGCAGGCCCGCTAATCTAAAACTTTTACAAAATAGAATAGGGGTTGTAAGTGGCACGCAGTCCTCCCCACACCATAGAATAATAAATCCATAAACAACCACAAGTGCAGGAAATTAAAACAATCCACAAAGTCTAGGGCTCAGCTATGACATCCCAAACATGTACTAAAACTAATACATGAAAGTAAAACAACAACTGATTTCTAATTATTCATCTTGATGAAAATTACTGATTTTAACAACCTGTTAAAATCTCTATATTGTTTTTCCTTTATTTGCAATAAATATATATTTCAAGTTTTATACTTTGATATTAAATCAAAAAACTCAAAATAATATTTAAACTTTAAATTAAAAATAACAACTGTACTTTTAATTTAATATTGACCTCAAAAGCCCACCACATAGTTAGCGCCGCTAACTGGGCTGCTAATGCGCTGCTAACTGTGACGTTAACGAGCCGCGTACCACATTCCACGGTCGACCGCCGCCCCAAACTGGGACCGCCACCGGGAAATGGTATTCGAGTTCTCGGTTTATCGTAAATAACAACAATAAAAACAGATTTAATTAATATTTAAATCTAACAATTCTTTTTATACAAAACTTAATTAATCTAATCCAATAGAAATCATAAACTTGAATTCTATTTACTTGGATGATCAAAAAAAATTTCTTTCTGGATACAACAGAATCATATTTCATCAGAATAAAAAAGAAACCTACCTAGTCTCCTACGAGGTTAGAAGTGGCTCTGATACCACCGAAGGGTTTTGTAGGGTATAAAAACATATTATTAAACATGCACAGCGGAATAAAAACCCCCTCCAGTGATCTCATCTAACTCATACAGAAACTAAAAGAGGAAGAGGGTTAAAAAGTTATACCTTGATGGAAACCAAAACTTTTTCTTTAAGCCTCTAGACAGCTGCAGGTTATCCACTGCTACTGCACCACCTTGAATTGGCTGCTAGACCGCCTAAAGATTAAACCTTGGATCAAATTCGATGACCCTTGTGTGTGTGTGTACCGTCGCCGCCGACCACCGTCGCTCGATGGTTGGTTCTCGGCTTTAGCGCCGCCGTCGAACACCTCAAGAGAGGGAGAGAGAGTTCGGCCGCCAAGAGAGAGAGGGAAGGAGAGATTAGGGTAAACCTTTTGTGATTAACTTATGATTAATGAGGCTTATAATAAGGTTTATATAATAATCCTTCATAGGCCAAGCCCGTTTAATTAAAGCTCAGCTTTAATTAAACTATTAATCAATTACAGAAAATACCCTCGACCTTTCTAATTAATTAATAACTATTAATTAATTGGTCTTGTTAATATTTAAACTAAATATTAACTTCTCCTTCTAAATAATAAATAACTTTTATTAATTTTTCTCTTTCTCAATAATTAATTAAACTATTAATTATTGTGATACACAAACAGGTAAAATCCAATAGGTTCTAATTAGGTGTGTAGCAGTGTGATCCTTTAGTGTCACATAGTATTGGACACGATGATACTTGTTATCTATCTCTGCACATAATCTAACATTATATATTCTATAAGACTTGGAGATTGAGGAATAACCAACGAATATTCCAAGATCAGCTTTAGGTTCCAACTTATGGAGCTGATCTCTTTGATTCAGCACATAGCATTTTGAACCAAAGATATGGAAGTAACCTATATTAGGTTTTCTAGACTTATACATCTCATAAGATGTCTTTCCATGTCTTTTGACAATGATTGATCTATTTTGGGTATAGCATGCTGTACTAACAGTTTCATCCTAAATATAAAGTTTCAATCCTGCCTCACATAGCATTGTTCTAGCAGCCTCAATTAGGGTTCTATTTCTCCTTTCAGCAACTCCATTCTGTTGTGGAGTTCTGACAGATGTGAAATTTTGTAATATTCCCTTTTGTTCACAGAAGCTTTCAAGGGTAGAGTTCCTGAACTCAGTCCCATGATCAACCCTTAGTTGCTTTACAGACAAACCTTTCTGCAACTCTTCCTATTTGATAAAACTGATTATCTCCAGGGCAGCCTCACTTTTGGCTTTAAGGAATATTACCCAGGTTAATCGTGAGAACTCATCTACTATCACTAGTGTGTACTTCTTGCCACTCAGGCTTGGAGTACTTATGGGTTCAAACAGATCCATATGCAACATATGCAGTGGGTCTGTTTTTGAAAAATTTTGCTTTGATTTAAAGGACCCTTTATGGTGTTTCCCTTGTTCACAAGCTGAGCACAATTTGTCTTTGACAAATGTGATCTTTGGTAATCCAGAGACTAACTCCTTATTGGACAGCATATTTATATTTTTAAAATTTAAATGAGATAAACGTTTATGCCATAACCAACTCAGCTTAGGAATATAATGGGAATACAAGCAGGTTTCAGTATAGGGATCAGCAGAATTAAGATAAAGTAGATACACATCTCTTTCTCTTTTAGCTATTAATACAGGCTTTCCCTTAACATTATAGATTGTTCCTGCTTTCTTCCTAAAAGTAACAACATTATCTTCATCACACAATTGACTGATACTAATCAGGTTGTGTTTGAGACCGTTGACATATGCAACTCTCTGGAATGTAACTTTGCCAGCTTCCATCTTTCCATAGCCTTTAGTTCTTTCATGTGAGTTGTCTCCAAATGTTACTTTAGGACCTTCATCTTCATGGAAATCACTAAGATGTCCTTTCCACCCAGTCATGTGCCTTGAGCATCCACTATCCAAGTACCATTTACTTGAACCCTGCACATGATATGAAAACTAAACACATTAGTTTTGTTTGGGAACCCACTTCTTGGTGGGTTCAGATGAGGAGCACTTAGCATCTCCATCTTGTTGAACTGACTGTTCAGCTTGAGCAGGAGCTGAGTCCTGTGTAGGCTGATCAGCTTGTTCTTGTTCAGGCCTTGAGATTTCTTTATCACAGTCCTTAGCCTCATGACCTCTACTTCTGCACTTGTAGCATCTCCTTCTTCCAATGATTACAAGAGGTAGAGTGTTCAATAATCCTTGTGAGAACTTACTCTCAGTTTTAGGATTATATGTTGTGGATAACTTTTCAACTTTCTTAGCAAGTTGATTCACATGGTGATCACTGACTTTGGAATTACCTTTGTCAGGTCTCTGTTTGTTATCCTTTTAATGAGAAGATTGACTAACAACCTTCTTTTCCATGACTTTGGACTTACCTTTGTCATGTCTGCTGGATTCACCAGTTTCAACAGGTTTGGACTTACCCCTGTTGATATTCTTGGACTTACCAAGATCCACAACTTTGGACTTACCATTGTCTTTTTTTGATCTCTGACTTACAGTGGTCTTTCTGTTCTTGTAACATCTCTCCGAGTCAGAAAGAGAATTTTGTCTTTTGAAAGGATTTGGATTAAGCCTTTCTATGACTGAAGTTCTTTGAACAGACTGAGTGCCTAATCTGTCTAACACAGACTTACCATGCTGTTTTGATGTTGAGCACTCGTTGTCATAACCTTTTGCCTTTACAAACATATTGTATTTCAGGTTCTGACCATGTTTGTTCTCTGAGCGTGACTTCTTAGACTCAATCAGTTGTCTATCATCCTCAAAGTCTGTACTTGCTATCTCATCATCAACTACATAAGCTGCTATTTGATAGTCAACTCCAAGTACAACCCTTAACTGTTTAGGTATCTGTTGGTTATGCACTTTTTAGCAAGCTTTGATGACTTACACCAAGACTCAGTGACCTTTTGAAGTTGGCCAGCTTTGTCTTTAGCTTCCTGAAGTTCTTCACTAAGAAGTTGATTAAAGTGCCTCTGACATTGAAGATCACATTGTGCTTTCTTACCAACATCAATGAGAGACTTATTTTCCTTAATGTCATTCTTGAGTTTAGTTATCTCATCTTTGAGGTCGTTTTGTGACTTAAGGACGGTCTTGAAATCATTCAGCAGATAATCAAAAGCAAGACCCTTTTCCTCATCAGTATAAGAGTTGAAATTACTGACCTTGTACATGGAAGCAGGATCGCAATCACTAAGCTTGCTGTTTTCCTCAGCTTCCTTTATGTCAGCGTCAAAGGTTGACTCAGACAGACCATAATCAACCTCATCTAGTTCCAACTCTTCATCTTCTTGAGCCATCAGACATACATCATCATCTGAGGTAGATGATTCTGTATCCCAGATTTCAACATATAATCCTTTTGCACTGGGTTTGTCTTCTGGCCTTCCTTTCTTGAGCTGAGTATATTTCTTCTTGTATTTATCAGAACTGTAAGCATTCTTATCAACAACTGATGTTGATTCTACCTTCTTTGATCTGCACTCAGCAGCAATATGTCCCTTCTTCTGGCAGTTGAAGCACACAACATTCTTGGGATCAAAGGAACTCTTCCCTTTGCCCCTGTCAGATCTTCCTCTTCCCCTTTGAGCTCTTCTCAAACGTCTGGCTAACATTGCCATTTGCTCAGTGATATTCTGAACATCATCAGTATCACTTGAGTCTGAGTCTGAGTTGTCAGCTTGAGATTCTGACTCAGTCTCAGACTTAACAACCAGTGTCTTGGAACTTTTCTTCTTTTTCTGTGCAACCAATGCAACTTCAGTTTTATCCAAAGACACCTTGAGTTGTTGTTTAGAAGTTCTCTTGTGTTCAGTGATCTGTTCATGATTTAGCAAGAACCCATAAATGGACTGTAGGTTGTACACATGCAGTGTTCCTCCAGCCCTCAGTGCTGTAGTTACATCGTTAAACCTCTTTGGTAACACATCCAGAAATTTCAGCACAAGTTCAGCTTCATCTTTCTTTACACCCACACTTAGTAGGTCTTTATCAAACAGTGAAACCTTGTGAATAAATCTTACAAGGTTTCATTCTTCTTCGAAAAGAAGTTTTCATAAGATCTATTCAAATGACTTCTCTTATGCTGCTTGACCAGATCTGTGCCCTCATAAGTAACACTCAGTGTGTCCCAAATATCTTTTGCTGATTGACACCCAGTCACAGTGCGCAAGATTTCATTTGTCAGGGCATTTGCCAGAACACTTTTTGCCTTTTCATCCAGATTGAAGAGTTTCCAATCTTCATCAGTCCAGGATGCAATAGGCTTTCTTGTTTCCTTTTCAGTTTTGCCAGAAGACGTATCACTGATAGTAGCAGGAATCTTGGGGATGATAGGTCCTTTTGTAATGACATCGAACATATGAATGTCAATGGACTTGAGGAATAGCATGGCTCTGAACTTCCACATAGGATAGTCAGATCCATCAAATATGGGACAACCTTTGACATACATCTGTGGAAAGTTTGAAGGATTGTTGCTTGTAGACATTGTGAACTTTCTCAGAATCTTGAACTTTCAACTTATGAAATCGTTCAGCCTGCTCTGATACCAGTTGTTGGTCCCTTGGTGAGAATAACAACAAGCAACATGTGTGTAGAAGGGGGGTTGAATACACTTTCTGCGGAAGTTAAACAAATCAAATAAAAGTTTACACACAGTAAATCAACTCACAACTAGTCGAATGCTTTTATTAATATGAAGATGATTACAATGCTTTGAATAAGAAGATGATTACAGTAACTATCAAGTAAGCAACTCTTGATATATAATCACCTAATATAAATATCTCAATCTCTCAAACTTAGCTATCTATAATCAACTTATGATTATAGATACTGACGACTCTCTAAACAGGATTTTCACAGATTGAATCAACTAATGATTACTTACCAATATCACAACTGATGTGACAATTCGAACACATGAAGGACTTGGCAATCTGTGAGTTTCTTGATCACGTTGAACTTACAAACAATGATTCAAGAATCGTAACACGTACGGTGAGGTGAGATTTTTGGCTCTATAATTTGTTTCAGAATCGTACCTCTAAACTTACCAGGAGATAAGTATTTATAATCCTGTTGCTACGGTTCCTAACAAACTGGACTAATCCTAATTTGCTAACTAACTGTCGGATAACTCGGAATCTTGAATCTTGAATCTTCTTATGTTGAGTCTTCAATATTCAATCTTGATTCTGGAGTCTTCTTATCCGCGCCGTAGATATAGAGAGTTAAAACAAAATTTAAAACACATTTAAATTCTCTTAGACTGACTTCTTTAGTCAGGCTGAGTTACTCAGCTTGAAACTCATCAAGCTGAGTTCTTCGAGAACAAACCCGAATTCAAACATGGACGAACATGTATAATTATTAACTCATCTTTAGAAGTCCAAAGAGTTAAATAAAACATATTTAGTAACTCTGTCGAGCTGACTCTGCTTCTGAGCTGAGTTACTCAGCTTGAAACACATCAAGCTGAATACTCGATATATACCTTATGTGACATACACAGATTATCAAACACATTAATAATTTAACTAAGGTATAGTATAAACTGGTCGAACATATGCTCAGTTTACATTCAGCTTATACTCAGTCTGAATCACAATAAGTGTTCAGTCTGACTAAGCTTCATAATTCTATTTAAGTTATACGTAGAACACATCTTACAAACTTAACTTTGTCTCATCAAATCTAGACTGATGAGATCATTTTTCCAACATAACTATTAAGCGAAAGCTTAGTGAGGATACTTAACTACTAACTGTACACATAAATATGTTGATCCAACTGCTTAAAAAGGGTGGATCCAATAACGAATATTGCATCCCTACTACAAGTCTAGCGCCAAGACAACTTTCCAATGCTCAAAGAGTGCTTATAGGTTTGGATCAACGCATAGCATAAAGCATAACTCATACATACATACATCTACAGAAGAAGATAAGTACACTCACCTTAGTATTAAGTATGGTACCAATTAGAGGTGCACTGAAAATCCGAATATCGGATTTTGCGCACAAACTATCCGAAACCGGATTTTTTCCAATCCGGATCGGTTTTTATTCGATCCGGTTATTGGGCAGGATTGGGCTTTATTTGGTGGACCGAATTTTGTACCGGATTTTTAACCGGTTTCAAAATAACCGGTGTTTAATCCGATTTTGGGCTACACAAATATCACCGTTATATGACTGTTGGAGTCTAATTTCTAGCCGTTTCTTTTGATATTTTTCACTATTTTGACACCGCAAACTTATATAAATAGGGTTGGGATGTTGTAGGTTCATTTGTACCAAAAACCAACTCTCTCAAACTCTCTCAAAGTCTCTCAGACACGTTTTGCGTTTTTTTAAAAGGCTATGAGTAATGCTGAGGGCCACACGGTTAAATATTCCGTGGGGGGAAACATCGAGGTGGTTAGAGTGATTGAGCACAACCGCAACAAAGAGATTTGGGATCACTTCGATTTATGTGAAATGAGTAGCGGTTCTAGGAGGGCGCGTTGCAAACTTTGTTTAAAGGTCTTTTGCACCCGAAGGAAATACGACCTTGAGGAATGTTGGGAATATGATCTCATCAGTTAAGATTTGACGAGACAAAGTTAAGTTTGTAAGATGTGTTCTAAATATAACTTAAACAGAATTATGAGGCTTGATCAGACTAAGCACTTAAAGTGTTTCAGACTGAGCATAAGCTGAATATAAGCTGATCATATATTCGATCAACTTTGACTATATCTTAGTAAGATTATCAATGTGTTTGATAAGCTGTGTATGTCACCTAAGATATAGGTTGAGTATTCAGTTTGATGTATTTCGAGCTGAGTGACTCAACTTGTAGATTGAGTCAGCTCAACAGAGTTGCTAAATAACTTCTAGCTAACTCTTATGGCTTCCAAGGATGGGTTAATCATTATACGTGTTAGTACATGTTTATTTTCGGGTTTGTTCTCGAAGAACTCAGCTTGATGAGTTTTAAGCTGAGTAACTCAGTCTGACTAAAGAAGTCAGCTTAAGAGAATTCAAATATGTTTTAAATTCCTTTTATCTCTCTATATCTATGGTATGGATAAGAAGATTCCAGAATCAAGATTGAAGATTGAAGACTCAAGATAGAAGATTCAAGATTCAAGATTCCGTGTTATCCGTTAGTTTGTTAGCAGATTAGGATAAGGTCTAGTTTGTTAGGATTCGTAGGAACAGGATTATAAATACTTATCTCCTGATAAGTTTATAGGTACGACTACATTCAACGAGTTACAGACCCAAAACTCAAGTCTCACCTCAACCTATTGATCGTATGTGTTACGAATCTTGATTCACTGTTTGTCAGTTCAACGTGATCAAGAAACTCACAGACTGCCAATTTGTTCGTGTGTTCGAATCTTCACATCTGTTGTGAAGTTGGTAAGTATTCAATCGGTGATTAAATCCTGTTTAGAGAGTCGTTTTGTATCAATAATCATAAGTTGATTATAGATAGCAAAATTTGAGAAATTGAGAGATTTAATTTACATTAGGTGTTTATATATCAAGTGTTGTTTACTTGATTGTTCTTGTAATCATCTTCTTATTAATGAAAGCAAAGCATTCGATTGTTTATGGTTTGATGTGCGTTAACACTTTTTATTGATTTGTTCAGTTTTCTGCAGAAAGTGTATTCAACCCCCCTTCTACACATTACTTGCTTGTTGATACTTTCACCAAGGGACCAACAACTAGTATCGGAACAGGCTGAACGATTTCATAAGTTAAAAGTTCAAGATTCTGAGAAAGTATACAATGTCTACAAGCAACAATTCATCAAACTTTCTTCAGATGTCTGCTAAGGTCTGTCCCATATTCGATGGAGCTGACTATCGTATGTGGAAATTCAGAGCCATGCTTTTCCTCAAGTCAATTGACAATCGTATGTATGATGTCATCACTAAAGGACCCATAATCCCGAAGATTCCTGCTGTTGTCAGTGATACGTCCACTGAAAAAACTAAAAAGGAAGTAAAGAAGCCTGCTGCATCCTGGACTGATGAAGATTGGAAACTGTATAATCTGGATGACAAGGCAAAGAGTGTTCTGGCTAATGCCTTGACCAACGAGATATTGCACACTGTGACTGGGTGTCAATATGCAAAAGAGATCTGGGATACTCTGAGTATTACATATGAGGGCATAGATCTGGTCAAGCAGCAGAAGAAGAATCATCTGAACTGATCCTATAAAAACTTCTTCTCTAAGAAGAATGAAACCTTGGCTGATGTGTTTACCAGGTTTCACTGCTTGATTAATGACCTGCTAGGTGTAGGCATTAAAAAGAATGAAGCTAATCTAGTGCTAAAATTTCTGGATGTGTTACCAGAAAAGTTCAATGAAGTAACTACAACACCGAGGGCTGGAGGAACATTACACATGTATAACCTACAGTCCATCTATGGGTTCTTGCTCAATCATGAACAGATCACAGAGCACAAGAGAACTTCTCAACAACAACTGAAGGAGTCTTTTGATAAAACTGATGTTGCATTGGTTGCACAGAAAAAGAAGAAAAGTTGAAAAGCCTTGGTTGTTGAATCTGAGACTGAGTCAGACTCTCAAGCTGACCACTCGGACTCAGACTCAAGTGATACTGATGATGTTCAGACTATCACTGAGCAGATGGCTATGCTGGCCAGACGTTTGAAAAGAGCTCAACGGGGAAGAGGAAGATCTGACAGAGGCAAAGGAAAGAGTTCTTTTGATCCCAAGAAAGCTGTGTGCTTCAATTGTCAGAGAAAGGGACACATTGCTGCTGAGTGCAGTTCAAAGAAGGATGAATTAGCTTCAGTAGCTGATAAGAATGCTTACAGAGCTGATAAATACAAGAAGAAATATACACAACTCAAGAAAGGAAAGCCTGAAGACAAGTCCGGTGCAAAAGGACTCTATGCTGAAACATGGGATACAAAATCATCCACCTCAGATGATGATGTTAAATGTCTGATGGCTCAAGAAGATGAAGAGTTTGAAATAGATGAAGTTGATTACGGTATGTCTGAATCAACTTTTGAAGCTGACATGAAGAAAGCTGAGGAAAACAGAAAACTTGGTGATTGGGATCCTTCCTCCATGTACAAAGTTAGTAATTGTTGGATTATGTGCAGAGATAACTAATGGGTATATTGTATCCAATGTTATAAGAGACTAAAAAGTCACACTGCTACACACCGAAATTAGAACAGTTGGAATTTACCATAATTCTGTGTGGAAATAATTAATCAGATGGATTAATTATTAGAGAGAAAAATAAATAATTAATCAGTTGAATTAATTATTAGAAAAAGAAATAATAAATAGTTATTTATTATTTAGAGAGAAATTAAATATTAAGTTTAATATTTAACGGACCAGTTAATTAATGATTAATTAATTAACTAGTAAAGTCTAGGGGGTCAAAGTGCAAGGAATGAAACTTCAATTAAAGTCATGGACTTTAATTGAATGGGCTTGGGCTTGGACAAGGTTTAAGTATTTAAACCTAGATAAGGGTCATTTTATCATGAAGCAATATAATTTGCAACAAGAAAAAACCCTAGCCTCCCTACACTCCCTCTGCGTTGATCTCTCCCTCTCGTCGAGTTCGACCAACACCCAAGGGGTGTTCACGGTTTGCTTTGCGTCGATCACCACACACACACACACGCAAGATTCGCGTGTTTGACTTTCGAGTAATTCCAGGAGCGTTCTAGCAACCAGTTCGTTGGTGGTGCAGTAGTGGTGGACTATCTTTAGCAATCCCAAGATCAAACAGGTATTGTTTTTCTAAACCTTTTATCTGGATTGTTGTTAAGAAACTGATATGATCATTAGTAAGATCCTAACCCTTTCAGGGTTTAGAGGGTTGTGTTCAATCTGTTTCCGCTTTAGGATTGAACCAGTAGAATCAAACCCGGGGCTTGACCAGTTTGTGTCATAAAGTGGTTTGGTCACATCAAAACCCTTCAGTGGTATCAAAGCCTCGGCTCTATGATCTATAGTTTCTAATTTATCCTATTTTTAGATTTAAGGTTTGTTCTTTATCTTCTACTTGCTTCTAGTGATTTTTGAAAATCAAGAAGGGCAACAAAACAGTTTGTTTTTGTTACCCAGTTATTAAAAGCTTTAATCCTATTGACTAGAAAGTTTAAATAGTTAGTTTGAACGGTTGAAGGATTATAACTTTTAAAGAAACAAGTTATAAATGAAGATAAATTAAACAGTTTGTTTAATTGATAGAAACCTAGTTGAATCTAGTTAGTTGATTCGTTTAAATTATATCATCTTCTTCTTCATCTTGTTTCTTCTTGTAAAAATCGAAAACCAAAGGATGAGAAAAACTAGTTTCGGTTTTTCCTAAAATATAAAAGTTTTAACTTTAATCAGATAAGTTTAAACAAGTTTTTAGTTTAAACTGTTAAAAGATAAATCTTTTATCTAAAAACTGATCTTGACCAGGTTTTTAAACAAGTTTTGTTTAAAGATTAAAATCTATTTTTTAGAATTATTAATTATTAATGGAACAGTTTTTTTAGGTCACGTTAATAATTAAAAGGTTTGGTTTTTGGTTAAATCCAGTTTTTAATCAAGATATTAAAACTAGTTAGTTAAATTCTGAACCTTTATTGTAGTGGTGGACTTACTTTAGCAATCTGAGGATGAAAACAGGTAAAGTTCTGAACCTTTATTGTAGGTTGTTAAGAAACTCTATAGATCATCAGTATTAAAGATCCTAACCCTTTTGGGGTTTAGAGGGTTGTGTTCAATCCAGTTCCTCTTTAGGATTGGAACAGTAGAATCAAACCCAGGATTGACCAGTTTGTTTCTTAGGGTGGTTTGGTCAGGTCAAAACCCTTCAGTGGTATCAGAGCCTCGGCTCTATGATCTTTCAGTTTCTAGATTTATCTGTTTTAGGATTAAGGTTTTGTTCTTGATATCATTCTTGTTCTTGGTATTTTCGAAAATCAAGAAAGATAACAAAACAATTTGTTTTTGTTATCAGGTTTAATCCTATTAATCAGAAAGTTTAAACAGTTAGTTTAAACGGTTAGAAGAATTATGATTTTTGGATAAGGACAAGTTAGAATTAAGAAAAATTAAACAGTTTGTTTTTAATTAATAAGACCTAGCTAATCCAATTTATTGATTCGTTTTAGGTTGTATGATCTTCTACTTCATCTTGTTCTTCTCCTCATGAAAATCGAAAACCTAAGGGTATAAAAACAAGTTTCTGTTTTTTATCCAGATAATAAAAGGTTTAATTTTAAACCAGATAAGTTTAAACAAGATTTATGTTTAAACGGTTAAAAAGGATAAACCTTTTATCTAAAACTTGATCTTAACCAGAAATTTGAACTTTTTGTTTAAAAGGTTAATATCTAGTTTTAGGATAATTAATTATTAATAAGAACAAGTTTTGTTAATATTAATAATTAAGGTTATGATTTTTGAATAAATCCCATTTTTGATCAAGATATTAAAACTAGTTGAGTTTTAATGGATTAAAAGGATTAGGTTTTAAGATTTTCTTTTTAAGTTATTTGTTTTAATCGGAAAAAGGGGAGATCGACTCCACCACCAAAGCCTGCAGTAGTCGACGTCGGCAGCAGCGGCGTCGGGTGATCGGCGGTGGTCGGCAGTCGTCGAACGGCAGCAGGTCGGCGGCAGCCCACGGCGACGAGCTAGGTGGTTTCGGCCTAGGTAGTAGCTCGGCCTGGATGGAGTCTCGGCCCAGGTGCGGTCACGGCCCAGGAAGGGCTTCGCCCCAGGCGGTCCTCGGTCCAGAAGGGCTACGGCCCAGGGGCTCTCAGCCTAAGTAGTTTGGTCCAAGGGGTTTCGGCCCAGGAAGGTTTCCAGCCCAAAGGGGCTTTTAGCCCGTGTGGTGCTTGGAACGAGTGTTTTTGGTCCAAATTAATTTTTCCGGTTAGATACAACGTTGTTAATTTTAAGTATTAAAATTAATAAGAGTTTATATAAACTAGTATTATATGTATTTTAATTAAGTTTAGTTAATATATATATATATATATATATATATATATATATATATATATATATATTTTGGATGATTATTTATTACGACTAGTTTTAGTCGTTTTAAATAAACTCTAAAGGGGTAGGTTTATATAAAAGAAGAATGGAGAAACAAACAAGATGATATTTAAATGACCAAATTTTGTCATGTTTAAGTTTTTGGCAAAACTAGTAAAAACCCGACATAAGATTTCATTCAAGTTTTCGAATAAAATCAAGTTTTCAAAGTTTGTTGAAAAACTGTTTTTGGTCAAGTAAATTTAAATTCCTTAGAAGATCATAATTCTCATTTTGGTTGATAGTTATTAATCAAAAGGTAAATGAGAATGGTTAAACGAATCAGGTTATGCTTTATCGCATAGGTTTTTTATATATATATTCCTTTAACTGCGTGGTTGAAATATATATATATATGTTGTTTATGTATATTGCGTGGTTGTGATATATAGCTATAGTTTTGCCGACTTAGGACTCGTCTTTTTCCTTTTTCTTTTTTTTTTTGTTTTTTTTGTTTTGGGAAGGCCTGCGTGCCAAATGCAATCCCTTTCTTAATTTTAATAGTGTACTGGTTCGGGGAGGCCTGCATGCCACTTATAACCGCATTCAATATTGTATTTGTAATAGATTAGTTGTAGCTTTATCCCTTTACCAAAATGGAATTCAAGAAGGTGTTCAAGGTGATGGCTTGCACGAAGTTCGGGTACTTTAGAGGAGGTGTCAAAGCAAGTGGGAGCGATTCATCATGAAGGCGAATCCAAGTCCGTTTATCCTTAGGATTGACCTTAGGATTAGTTGGCAAAACTATAGGGCTCTATCTGCTTATTATTATCTACGTGGTTGTGTTTTTATTTGCTTATTCATATATGGATGTGATATGCATGTGATGGTAAATAAAAGGGGTTTAATATTAGGTAATTATTAAACAGAGAAAAACCATGATTTATGACAAACTATAATACGACTTCAGCTTGATAGTCGTATTAGTTAAATTCTTACAAATTTAAAGTTTTTGTCAAGATTATAAGTTTGGAACTTATAAAACCGTTTTGTGCACTAGGCATGAGTACACATGTAAATCATATTTTAAAACAGTTAGTTTTAAAATGGTTTTTCAAAAAACTGGAAAATTAAGTTTTTTCATTTAAACTTAATTATAAAACCCAAGAAAAATCTTAGATCAGTGTGCTACCCACCTAATGATACACCTTTGCTGTTAAACGGTACTCGGGTGTCAGAAGTGCCCAAACCTTGGGCATCCGGGTTCAAACCATTGCGGGAAAGGGTATGAAAGATTCTGCGATAATAGGGAGTCCCGGCCAGAATTCATACTGTCTTAGGTGGTGCGATTTATTTTGGTGATAATCGGGAGTCCCGGCCTAAAAAGCACTAGAGTAGAGTTAAACACACTAGACTGGGTCTAAGTGCTCTACGAGGTTCTAGGAGTTGTATCAGTTAGGTACGATTGGTACAGGGTGTTACCTACCAGAAATAGCATGACTTGGCGGGAAGTGCCCAAACCTTGCGTCAAGTATGTGAAATATGGGTCCTAGGTCTAATATATATTATTTATGGGTTTGATGATATATGTTAGAAAAGTTTATTTGCAATTACTAATTAAACCGAGTTTTAATCTGTAGATGGCAACCAACGTTACAGTACTAATAACCTCTCTCTCCGCTCTATCCTTGAGAAAGAAAAGGTCACCGGGTCAAACTTTCTCACGTGGGAGAGAAATCTCCGGATCGTGCTAAGGCACGAGAGAAAGTGGCACGTCCTAGATCAACCTCTAGGAAATCCCCCTGCCAACAATGCCAGGGCAGAAGTCAGGGAGGCTTTTTAGAAGCGCTCTAATGACGGCTTGGATGTTAGTTGCCTTAGGCTTGCAACGATGAGTCCAGAGTTGCAGGCAAGCATGATGGAAACTCCTGCTTATGACATGATCTGCCAGCTGAGGGACATGTTCCAGGAGCAAGCCCGCACGGAGCGTTATACTGCCACTAGGGCATTTAACTCGTGCAAGATGGCTAAGGGGACTTCGGTCAGTAACCACGTCATTAAAATGAAAGGTTACATGGACCACCTGGAGAGGCTTGGGTACCCAGTTCCGTTGCAGCTAGCAACAGATACGATACTCAACTATTTGTCAGATGACTATAAGCCTTTTATAGTCAACTACAACATGAACAACATGGAGAAATTCATGGCTGAGTTGCACTCCATGCTTAAGACAGCGGAGCAGAGTATCGAGACCAAGTCTAAAGACATTCTCATGGTGGGACATGATGGACATAAGAAGAGGAAGGGGCGCAACGGAAAGGGAAAGGGCAAGGCCCAGCCCAGCCAAAATGCACCCAGGGCTAGTAACGACAACAAGGGCAAGAATCCGAAGCCAAACAAAGCAAGAACCGAGAATCGGTGCTTCAAGTGCGTTGAGATCGAACATTGGAAAAGAGATTGTTCGAAGGGTCACGAGGCAGGAGGCAAGTCTGGCTCCTCAGGTATTGCGTGATTAGCTTCTTTTTCACTTTTCCACTTGTAAAGTTTTTACGAGTATTCTAACATCTTGCAATCGTTTATTGCATGAGGTGATGGAAAGTGAAGCAGCCCAGCATTTTCAGATCCCACGTGCAACTACGGATATTTTTATAATTCATGTTTTTCATTAAACTCGTTTAAATTTTTTGAACTTGTTTATCTTGGTTGTTTAAAACTTATGGTTTGAGATTATGTTTTAAACTCTTGAATGGATTGAATTATCTGGTTTATATCCGTGCACGTATGTTGAATCAGGATAGTCCAGCTGTGACTAAAAAGGATACTATTAAGTCAAGTCTTGACTTAGTTAGTGATTCATGGTGATCTGATGCAGTAATTTATTGTAGTTACATAAATGCTAGCTCCACTATATATATATACTTAAATAAACAAGTTTTGTTTATAAGATTAGATAGTTTTTCTGATTAACAAGTATTTAAAGAATTTTATGAAAAAGGGTAAATGTTCAAAGGTCTTGAACATATGGAAATTATAGTCATTACTTCCAAGGTAGTTTTTGATAAAAACATTTAAGAAAGTATAAATTGATTATAATAGTCATTATGATCAAGGTTCTTTTATACTAAATGTTTCAAGGAAAGAAATTTAAAATACCATTACAAGTGTTTTATACTTGTAACCATGTTAAGTTTAATGAAGCCACTCTACGTGATTGGAAAGATGGATATATGAAGATCCAAATTTTTGGTTTCATAAAACAATTAAATTTCTTACAAAAACTAAGTTTTAAAACAAGTGTTTAGAATACAGGGTTTAGGCGTATTAGTCAAGGATTGACTAAGCCTAAAAGAATGTTTTAAGGTAATGCACTTTTTCATAAAACATAGTGGGAGCACCTTGACTAGTGTGTTTATCAAGTTATGGAAGATTGATCTAACTAGCATGATAAATACAAGTATGAACTTTTAAAGTATATAATTGTTGGATAATTTTTAGAAGTAATCTAAAAGGTTCTTGAAAATAGAACTAATCCAAGTAGCGTGACTTATTGAAAGGCTCTCAATAAGGAAGTCACTACAATGTTTTAAGGTCAAGACATGACTTAAAAGAAATTATATATAAAATGTACAAAAGGTCAAGTTAATCAATGTTGGTGATTGGATAAACGTTAGAAATGATATAATAGGATGTTCTTCAATATCCTTAGTGATGAAATTAGATAAGTGTTAGTATACACTGGGAATCTAATCTCACATTTACAAGTTTGTGTAAATGGTCTTATCATTTTCAAAAAGGAGGATACAAACCTAGTTCTCCAAGCGTAATTATAGTTTTAATTACAAGGGGATTATTTTATAAACTCAGAAAATTTGGAGTTATTTTCCAGTTCTCCAAGTTTAAGGAATTTATAAAATAAGTAAGTCTAGAATTGGTTTTTAGGTTGCGAAACAAACTTCTAGCAAAACCAAGAAGGAGTACTTTAAAGTACTAGTCTTGAGTTTTAGGTTTATACACATATTATTTTTTTCTGTAATCCGTGATAAGTTACAATGAAAAATAATAAAATAATTCGGGTAAACGTCATGAATTGAGTCAATGAAATGGTAGAAATTATGCATTTTTATTCCAGGGTGGAATATGGAGGGTGCAGAAATTAGTTTCATTGTTCTTCACCATTTTGTATGTTTTGGTTCATCGAGGAATAAACTAGGTTTATTCAAAACATTATCCGTGACTACTTATCTTGGTGGGAACCATGATATGGCTATAAAGTCTTCGTAATTTTGGGGTAGATTCGAAAGTATGTCGAATATAGCTGCAAAAGGTTTTTGCGGACCAAAATTGATGGATATTCATTTGGGTTACGAATATTGGATTGACCCACCATGAAAAATACTACGTGGATTCGTGTCAAAAGTATTTATCACATAGGTTATCCTCAAGCCTGAGGTATTTGGTTTGGGATGCGGTAACTGTTGTCCTCTTAGCGCGTTCTAACGCCACGCCGTAGCAGGGTGGTCATAAGGGGCGTGTCTAGATTCAGTGGGAGCCGTATTGCCAAATGCAAATATGCAAGATGGTAATTGCACCTCCTTTTTAGGAGAGATATTTCCGGGCCCTTGACTGATTAAGAAACTGGTAAGTGCACGGCCGTGCCCAAACGAACTGATATGTTCTTTGTCGTTTATCACGCAGTTTTGAAATCAAGCATGTCATGAACATAATTCTTGAGTCTCTGAGTTGACACTCTCCATGCTCATGCTCAAAATTGAAATATCACGCTGCAAGGGACAAACCTGTATAAAACGTACCCATTCATAAACAGGGAGTTTATGATAGTTTAGTTTATAAACAGTTGGTTTATAACAGGTTACTCCTAAGCAGGCTGCTTATGAGGTTTTATCACAAGTTACTTTGGGGTATAAGAGTTCTTATAACCTGGTTACCCTAAGTGTCTGGCTAGGGACCTCCTTAGACTAACAATGTGCAGTAACTATTACTTATCTTGCACAAGTGGGAGTCTGTTAGATTATATGAAGAGATAATTAATAGGCACATTGTATCCAATGTTATAAGAGACTAAAGGGTCACACTGCTACACACCCAAACTTGAACAGTTGGATTTTACCGTAAATCTGAGTGGAAATAATTAATCAGTTAGATTAATTATTAATTAGTTAGATTAATTATTAGAGAGAAAAAGGGAATAATTAATCAGTCGAATTAATTATTATAAAAAAATAAATAATAAATAGTTATTTATTATTTAAGGAGAAATTAAATATTAAGTTTAATATTTAATGGACCAGTTAACTAATAGTTAATTAATTAACTAGAAAAGTCCAGGGGGTGAAAATGAGAGGAATGAAAGTTTAATTAAAGACATGGGCTTTAATTAAACGGGCTTAGGCTCTTAATAAGGTTTATAAATAACTCTGAAGGGATAAGAGAGGATCAAGGATTAAAAAACCTAGCCAACACTCTATCTCTCTCTCTCTTACGTCGACTCTCTCTCTCCCTCTCGGCTCTCTCTCTCTTGCTGTCGAACACAAACAAACACCAAGGGTGTTTCGGTTTTGGTGGTTTACGCAAGATACACATACACTCAAGTTTTTCCGAGTGTTTGAAGCTTTGGTAATCCAGGAGCGGTCTAGCAGCCAGTTCTTTGGAGGTGTAGTAGTGGTGGACTTACTTTAGCAATCCCAGGATCAAAACAGGTAAAATTCTGAACCTTTATTGTAGGTTGTTAAGAAACTCTATAGATCATCAGTATTAAAGATCCTAACCCTTTTGGGGTTTAGAGGGTTGTGTTCAATCCAGTTCCGCTTTAGGATTGAACCAGTAGAATCAAACCCAGGATTGACCAGTTTGTGTCTTAGGGTGGTTTGGTCAGGTCAAAACCCTTCAGTTAGCGGCGTGCCAGGCGGTCCACGGCCCAGGTGGGTGTTCGGGCCAGGCGGTCCACGGCCCAGGTAGGTGTTCGGCGCAGGTGGTCCACGGCCCAGGTGGGGGTTCGGCCCGACGGTCTACGGCGCAGGTGGGTTCTCGGCCCAGGTAGGTCTGGGCCGAAGGGGTTCTCAGCCCAGGGGTTCTCGACCCAAGGGGTTCTTGGCCCAGGTGGTTCTCGGCCCAAGATTAGATGGTTCAAATAGTTTTTCGGTTAAATGAAAAAATCTTATTAATTTGAAGTATTAAAATTAATAAAGTTTTATATAAACTAATATTATATATATATATTTTAATTAGTTTAGTCAAAATATATATAATTTTGGAAGTTTTGTTTATCATGTCCAGTTGAGACATTATAAGTAAACTCTAAAAAGGGTTAGTTTATATAAGGAGAAGCAAACAAAATGATGTTATTTAAATTATGATCAATTTTGTGGTGTTTGATTTTTTAGGCAAAACCAGTAAAAACTCGACATAGGTTTTATTCAAGTTTTTTGAATAAGGTTATGTTTTTCAAAGTTTATTGAAAAACTGTTTTTGATCAAGTTAATTTAAATAACTTAGATGATTATAATTCTCATTCTTGATTGATAGCTATTAATCGAAAGGGTAGATGAGAATGGTTAAACGAATCAGGTTTTATGTTTATCGCATAGTTTACCTTTCATATATATAACTGTGTGTTTGTTGTTTATATATATTGCGTGGTTGTGATATATATATATATATATATATATATATATATATATATATATATATATATAGCTATAGTTTTGCCGATTTAGGACTCGCTTTTATTCTTCTTTTTTTTTTTGGGTTTTGGGAAGGCCTGCATGCCAATTACAATCCCTTTTTCCAATTGTAATCTTTTACTGGTTCGGGGAGGCCTGCGTGCCACTTACAACCCCTTTATTATTGTATTTGTAATAGAGTAGATGTAGTTTTTGTTGTAGTATGCCCACTGACACACGTAGATTTGTAATGCTACTGATGATATACGAGCCTATTGGGTTATACACCAAGGATTGATCCTGACAACACACATCGCAAATGAGAGAAAAAGGCAAAAGGCAGATAATGGCCGTTATCTACAGCATAACGGTCGTTATGTAGAAAAAGGGCATTACGGCCGTAAGGGTTACGGCTTACGGCCGTAAGGGCTGTCTGACAGATTGCATTTATGTTTTTTGTCTTGTCTACACATGGCTCAAAGTTGGACAATAATAGAGCTTCTTGGAGATTGTGGGTTGTACCAAGGAGTGATTTCAAGGCTTTGAAGATCACAAGTTGGCTTTCTAGCATTTGGGGATCAAGTAAACTTGGTGTGGACTAGCAATAGAGAGTTGCTCTCTTGGTGTCTTAGAGTTCATCCCAACCTGAAGTATTCAGAAGCTGGAGCATGGTATATTTCATATCCCATCTCTTTTATTTTGGTTGCTTTATCTTTATGTAGAGCATTTCCACTTTGGGTCTTGATGGCATCATATTTTAAAACCGGAAAATTGTTTTTCACGCTTCTGCCGCGCGGGTAAGATGGCCACCGAAACCCAACAGTGGTATCAGAGCCATCTCTACATAGGTATTGCACCTTGGTGGCCTGAAAATCGAAAATGAATTTTTCCAGCAGCCGAAAAGGTATTACGGCCGTAACCCTTTTACCTTACGGCCGTATTGTTCAGTTTTGAGATAACGGCCGTATTGTTGTCTGATAACGGCCGTTATGCGGTTTTTGTCCTTGCGGCTGTAAGCTTTCTAGCTTGCGGCTGTAAGGAGCTTTTTGGTAGTTTTCGCATTTTAAACTCATTTTCGGTTTTGGCTCGTTTGATAGGTTCTGGATTTTTCTAGAATTTATATTTGTGATAATATGAAAGTGCCTTATATCTTGGTTGGTGTATTTATATGTGGATTAACGTTTTGGCATGAAAATGGTTAATTACATATACTTACATTATGTTTATATGACTGTGGAATTTCAAAGTGTTTGAGGTTCCTAATGCATATGTACAAGGGATTGTTAGTGCCTTGAGTGCTTAGATAATCTTAACCAAGATATATAAGATTTACATGGTTTAGTGTGGCACGCCATGTGTCTTATATTAGTGGTTGTGATGAAATCCGGTAACAAAAGAGCCTTTGTTTGACCTATGTGATATGTTTGGTTGTGAATTAAATTATGTATTCATTCATTTGGTGGTTTTAAACCACAATGGTTTGTAATAATAATTTATTTATTCGGTTTGTAATTTTAATGGCTTGCATACCAATTTTCTATTCTTTGTAATTTGTAATTAGCTTAGAATAGATTTTGTGGCTTGCATGCCATTTCCTTTTAAATTTGTAAATTCTAAAAGGAGAACCGAAGACAACCAACGAGGACCTAGGACAGGTGCCTTGGCTTAACTTTGATCCGGAGGTCGGAGGGAGACGCAATGGATCAAGCGGGAGGAGCACACATCAAGTCAATCGGATTTGTCCTTAGTTGACTTAGTCTTGTCCATTGGCTCGTGGACAAGACGCATAGGGTTATAATTATGGCTCGTTACCACATATTTGTTACATGCGTGGTTGGTTTTTATTTTGTATATTTTCTTGCATGGTTGTTTTAGGATCTTCGCATGCTAGAAAATTTTTCAAAAATAAAACCAAAGAATTTTGAATTGGTTTACAAACTCCGTGCGCCACATGATTAACAAATTGGTAATAAAATGTTTATTTCCAAATAAGTGAAAAAGGCATTTTGTCACTTTTTGTTAATCAAAATAGATGAGAGGTTTTTTAAACCGGAAAAACTAAATCCTGTTTTTCTAAAATGTAAATCACTCGCCTCCCGTAAGATGACACCACCCGAATCTAGTGAAACAAGATCGGTTGTCGAGCTCTAACCGAGATCGGTTTTGTGTAGCTGTCTGGAAGGTGCGTGTGGCAACTCGCAAGGTCGGTTGTCGAGCTCTAGCCGAGCTATGAAAGCGGATTAATGAGGAATCGGTGAGAGAAGGGATCAAACACGCCAAATGGGTGCTATGAGTACCTAGGATCCCGCAAGTTTCTAGGAGTTGTAATCATGGATTGCAATTGGTAAAACGGTTATCGGCCTAAATAGCTCCATGAAGTGATCCGCGGCAAACCCATCATGTAGTGGGGTGAAATAAGGTTCTTAGCCCTTGTTAAAATAATTTGGTTTTCTCAAATCAAGTGAGTAATTGTTTTAACGAAGATTATATCAAAACAATCTAAAACGTGTACTCTTATTTTGGATGGCAAACATTAACGACACCACATCAAACTTTAAGCTTCGTTTATTCCTAGAAAGGGAGAGACTCGTAGGAGTGAACTTCGTTGACTGGTATCGTGTATTGAGGATTGTCCTCCATCACGAGTCAAAGTTGCACGTCCTTGAGGAGCCTCTTCCAGAGCCACCTGATGCCAACGCGGACTGGGCCACTCAATACGCATATGAAAAGCGTATAAGAGATACACAAGATATTTCTTGTTTCATGTTGTTGACTATGAGCTTGGAGCTGCGACAGCAACTCGAGCAATTGAGTGCATACGATATGATCAACCGGCTGAAGGAAATGTTCCCACAGCAGGTTAGACAAGAACGTTTTGAGTGTATGAAGGCCTTGGTCGGTTGTAGGATGCAAGAAGGTAAGGATGTGAATATCCATTTCCTTAAGATGAAGGGATATATGGATCAAATTGAAAGACTTGGTTTTCCGATAGGGAGGGAGAATGTGGTGGATATGATCCTCCAATCCCTGCCCGCGTCTTATGAGGAGTTTGTCAAGAACTATCATAGAGACAATTTGGAAAATTCATTGATGGAGCTTCATGACATGTTGAAGGCTGTAGAGTCTGACATGGTCAAAAGGAAGCTTGTCTAATCCACATCCATTATGGCTATTAGGAAACGAGAAAGCAAGAAGAAGAAACTGACCTCAAATGGGAAGCTTGGTTTGACTAGGCCAACCATAATCGTGGAATTAGAGGACAATGAAATTGTGTCTCAAGATGATGATCCACTTGGGGTAGTTTGCTACTTTTGCGGAGATATTGGAAATTGGTGCCGCCACGCCTGCCCTAAGTGCCTGAAAGAGCTAAGTATCCTAAAGGTAAAGAACGTTAGCTCCTCGACTTCAGGTACATTCATGATTGAACTCCATTAATCTTCTACTTCCAATGACTAGGTTTTTGAAACGCTAGTCGAAACACTCACGGTTGTCACAACTTGTTTGTTGCAAGGTGTAGGTGTTAATCCGAAGTAGGCCGAAGATATATGGAGAGTTGGAGATAGTGAAGGGAAACATAGTGTTTGTCTCTTACTAAATGGATTGGAAGTTTAGATCTTGCCATTCCTACCAGCTAAATTATTACTTCACTTAGACAAATGTTTTACGCCCTGCGTGGCAAGAAGCATTGTAACTTTCATGCCTTTGATGACGATGAATAATACTTTGAATTACATATATGTGGGTTCTAGAGATTTATTTCAAAGTTCACTCATGTCGTGGCATTTGTCATAGGCTTTTGCTTATGAAGTAATAATACAATCATGAATGTTTATGTCTTGTTATCCTTATAGTTGATCTAACCATATAAACAAGACTTAAATCACCAAGCTCCATGTGGTTAGCAACTTGGAAACTTTTGACTTGGAGTCAACTGTAGATTTCAAATCTTATTTATGAGGTTAAATTAGTGAGAGTATTAAAAGCTTGTTGGACTTTGTTTACACTTGTGTAAAAAGGACTGATCAAGCAAAATCATAAGGATATACTTGATATGATTTGTTACCTTTACCAATAATGGTAGAAGGAAGGGTATGTCTAATTTGTTAGACGAGTGCCTGAAACCTTAGAGGTGTTCAAGGCTCATCCATAATAAAATATGATAAAGAGGGCAAAAGGAACAAAGATACTCAAATCTGATGAGATGTTGAGCACTTGATTCCTTAACCATCATAAAATTATGGGAATGTCTCATAATTCAATTATCCTAGGATACATGTTTTACATGGATCTCCGAATGTAGGAACGGAACATAAGAGTTATGGTTCTAACTTGATGGTTTTAACTTGAGTAACTTGTTGTAATGTGTACTTAAGATGTGGCGGGCAATAATCTTGCTTTATATCAACAAAGATAGGTCAAATTAGCATCTGAGGAGATTTGACTAGAAAGATTGTTTTGCTTGTCAATCTCACAAGATTAAAGCTACCCAGTCTGTATTTAGTGGGAGATGGATGAACTTTAATAGATGCTAATACATTTAAAAGGTTCTTCTAGATTTTATATGTTCCTTTCATAACCTTTTGGGAACTAAGTTAAGTTGCTCGGAAAGGGAAATGAACAAACTGAAGCATTTCAGTGGAAGAACGTAAGATTTAAATGTAGACCTGATGTTGACACTAGCATTCAATCTAAAATGATTGAAATTCAACATGACTATGTTGGAGTATCTGGCATAAATTAATTACCTCTTCATTTTGGTAAGAGTCGTCATAAGACCAGAAGAATATAATTTGTTATATCTGAGGACGATGACTTATTGATGATACATGATGTATGCATCAACAACCAAAATCTGTAGTTGGCTCTGGGCTACTAAGATAAGGAGGGTAATGAAATAAGGTGAAATCCATGCTGGACTTTCATGTTTTTTAAACTTGATTAATCCAACACCTAGGTTTTGACTTGGATGGTGTATATAGATCTTTTGAAAATAAGATCTGCATGGATAAGCATATGACTTCGAATACTGACGGAGAGGAAAGGTTTTTCACGATGATTGACCATGTGGAAGGGATCATCTGAGAACTTTCTCTCGGTGGTTATGTCGAATAATAAAGTTTGTAGTTAACTTCAAATACTGACTGGTAGCAAATGGTTTCATGATAATTGACCATGGGGAAGGTATTATATGAAGACATTCTCTCAGTAGTTATGTTGAAGTTCACACGGATGTTTATTCCGTTTTATGGGAATGTAATGCAAAGACCACGTTTCGTTGTAGGAATTTAATTAGGAAGTACTCTCAGCACTGTCCGAAGGTCTATTGCATCCTGAGTATCCGTATAAGGTCTACAAAAACTAGGAAGTCCATTTTAGACTTGAATAAACATCTAAGTTTAAAGAGTTTTGCTTTGAAAATCAAGTGTTTGAGTTTTCGTTAAGTAAATTATGAAACTTGGATGGATGCCAGAGCTAGTGGGAGCGCTGTTGTTATCCTATTTAATATGTCTAGGACATATTTTATAATGGAGATAATGTCTAGATCAGACTTGTCTGCAAGTTTGAATCAAGGATTATGCATCCATATTTTCTAAAAGATAAACGAAGCAAATTTGTGAAGTACAAGAAATATTAAGATATGTTCTTGTTGATATATATATATATATATATATATATATATATATATATATATATGTTTAGAAGAAGCTTGGACTAATTTGTTACTCTAGTGATAGCTTTTTGTAAGAGGATAACCGCCAATTTGGATTGGGGTTCGTGATCCTACTAAACATGGTGTCATAAATAAGCATAATTCTTTAAGCATCGCTGACTCTATGGAGATCTATATGAAAACTATGAGAGTACTATGGCTTATGCGAATAGAATTTTTAAAACATCGATGACTCTATAGAGATCTTTATGAAAACTATGAGAGTACGATAGCTTATGCACATAAAATCATAGTCTCAAGCATTAGTTGTCTTATTGTGTTCTTTTGAAACAATGAAGAGGTAATGGCTTGGGCAATTGATTTCAATCCTATCAATGCACACTTTAAGTGATTGGTTGTAAGAAGGATATAATCATTATCAGAGTATACACACGGATAACATGGTGGCGAGTTCCGTTTAGTGAGCTAAAGTCACAGGCTAGTGATAATTATCAGATTAGGGCCTGCATATACTTGGCTTAAATTTGTTTTAGTAATGTTGTGATATGCTTTGTCTTTTGGGAATATTAAGAAATATTGAGTTTCTGCTTGTATCGATTATCAAATGGGTTTGATAATGCGCATGTGGCGGGTACTCTCAAGCAAGCCTTATTATGTTCCAACTTAACATGTTTTACCTCTTCTCTGAATGTGTATACATTTTAAATGTCCACAGTCAGTCATTCTTCTTGGGAAGGAAGTTTAAATGAAGACTGAGGGAAGTGATTGGTCATGTGTCCAATAGGGATTGGGACACGGGGACGCAATACTTCGCCTGTACTTGAAAAGGGTTTCAAGTGACTGGACAACCCACACCTGAATTTACTTCATGGTTCCTGTCACGAGTAAATCAGGATGATAATATCATTTCGTCCTTAGACTTGAGATGCATGTGTTCCAAAGCATGGACCTGCTTTGTTTTGATTGCTTTCAAACGCAGTTCGTAACTGGCTGTTATAAAGAGAGCCTTCAGGTAAGGTATGGTGTATGTAGCGGAGCAATGTAATTAAAGGGATTCGTTCCTCTAGTTTTTAGAGAGATATCCATGGGCCCCTCGATGATTGAGAGCTGACGTAAAATGCATGGCCATGCTCAAAGTTGCAATGATATATGATCAGTTGCAACTAGATTTTGGGTCACCATCAATGAAGATCGAGAAACATAATCGTGAACGATATGGAGATTGACATTTAACCATGTCTCGTGTTCACACGGATATCGCGAATGAAAGGATGATTGATCACTTATCTATAGGGCCATATCAAACCTATAGGGTTTTGATTTGGTACTTGTCTTGGGATGACATAACTCGCGTTGACTTGGGTGGCAGAGATGCCTTGCTAGAGGACACTCTTTTTCTGTGTTACTTATCGATACGCTGTGTCATGTGTAAGTGGGATTTTGTTAGAGTATGCCCACTGACACAGGTAGATTTGTAATGCTACTGATGATACACGAGCCTATTGGGTCACACACCAAGGATTGATCCCGACAGCACACATCGCAAATGAGAGAAAAAGGCAAAAGGCAGATAACGGCCATTATCTACAACATAACGGCCGTTATGTAGAAAAAGGGCCTTACGACCGTAAGGGTTACGGCTTACGGCCGTAAGGGCTGTCTGACAGACTGCATTTATGTTTTTTGTCTTGTCTGCACATGGCTCAAAGTTGGACAATAATAGAGCTTCTTGGGGCTTGCACGGACGACCATTTCAGGTCTGGAGACATGTGAAGAAGTCCATAAAAGTCCAAGACTTGTCCTAATATGGGTTAATGCATATTAGACCAAAATGATTAATTGATGGAATTAATCATATCTCTCTTTATCTCTCTACAAGCTCCTTGTGAGTTCTTGAGAGTTCCTCAAAAAATGCATAAGTGTTCTTAGATATTTCTGGAGATTGTGGGTTGTACCAAGGAGTGATTTCAAGGCTTTGAAGATCACAAGTTGGCTTACTAGCATTTGGGGATCAAGTAAACTTGGTGTGGACTAGCAATAGAGAGTTGCTCTCTTGGTGTCTTAGAGTTTATCCCAACCTGAAGTATTCAGAAGCTGGAGCATGGTATATTTCATATCCCATCTCTTTTATTTTGGTTGCTTTATCTTTATATAGAGCATTTTCACTTTGGGTCTTGATGGCATCATGTTTTATACCCGGAAATTTGTTTTTCACGCTTCCGCCGCACGGGTAAGATGGCCACCGAAAGCCAACAGTTTTGTCCCAAAATCAAGACGGAGTTCAAGAAGATTTCCAAGATGATGGCTTGCACAGTGCTCGGAAACTTCGGAGGAGGTGTCAAGGAAAGTGGGAGCAATGCATCAAGAAGGCGAATCCAAGTTCGTTATCCTTAGGATTGACCTTAGGATTAGTTAGTAAAACTATAGGTTTTTATCTGCTTATTATCTGCGCGGTTGTGATCCTATTTATGCTTTTTCATTTTGTATGTGATGATGTGAAAAGGGGTTTAATAATAGGTAATTATTAAACAGAGAAAAACCACGATTTATGACAAGCTAGATTATGACTTCAGTTTGTAAGTCGTATTAGTTAATTTTTTGTAAATTTAAAAGTTTTTGTCAAGATTATAAGTTTGGAACTTATAAAGCTGTTTTGTGCACCTAGTATAGGTACACATGTAAATCGTATTTTTTTTAAAACAGATGGTTTTAAAAAAAATGGTTTAAAAAAAAAAAAAACTGGAAAATTAAGTTTTTCTTTTAAACTTAATTATAAAGCCCAAGAAAATCTTAGATCAGTGTGCTACCCATCTAATGGTACACCTTTGCTGTTAAACGGTACTCGGGTGTCGGAATTGCCCAAACCTTGGGCATCCGGGTTCAAACCATTGCGGAAAAGGGTATGAAAGATTCTGCGATAATCGGGAGTCCTGGCAAGAATTCATACTATCTTAGGTGGTGCGATCTATTTTGGTGATAATCGGGAGTCCCGGCCCAAAATGCACTCGAGTAGAGTTAAACATACTAGACTGGGTCTAAGTGCTCTACGAGGTTCTAGGAGTCGTATTAGCTAGGTACGATTGGTACAGGGTGTTACCTACCAGAAATAGCATGACTTGGCGGGAAGTGACAAATACTTGTGTCAAGTATGTGAAATATGGGTCCTAGGTCTGATATATATTATTTATGGGTTTTGATGATATATGTTAGAAAAGTTTATTTGCAATTACTAATTAAACCGAGTTTTAATTTGTAGATGACAACCAACGTTACCAACACTAATAACCTCTTTCTTCGCTCTATCCTTGAGAAGGATAAGCTCACCGGGCCAAACTTTCTCACTTCGGAAAGAAATCTCCGGATCGTGCTAAGGCACGAGAGAAAGTGGTACGTCCTAGAACAACCTCTAGGGAACCCTCCTGCCAACAATGCTAGGGCAGAAGTCAAGTAGGCTTTTCAGAAGTGCTCCAATGACGCCCTGGACGTGAGTTGCCTCATGCTTACAACAATGAGTCCTGAGTTGTAGTCAAGCATGATGGAAATTCCTGATTACGACATGATCTGCCAGCTAAGGGACATGTTCCAGGAGCAAGCCCTCCGGTGCGTTATGATGCCACTAGGGCATTTAACTCGTGCAAGATGGTGAAGGGGACATCGGTCAGTAACCACGTCATGAAAATGAAAGGGTACATGGACAACCTGGAGAGGCTTGTGTACCCAGTACCGTTGCAGCTAGCAACGGATACGATACTCAACTCGTTTTCAGACGACTATAAGCCATTTATAGTCAACTACAACATGAACAACATGGAGAAATCCATGGCTGAGTTGCACTCTATGCTTAAAACAGCGGAGCAGAGTATCGGGACCAAGTCTAAGGACGTCCTCATGGTAGGCAATGACGGTTATAAGAAGAGGAAGGGGCGCAACGGAAAGAGAAAGGGTAAGACCCAGCCTAGCCAGAATGCACCCAGGGATAGTGATAACAACAAGGGTAAGAAGCCAAAGCCGAACAAGGCAAGAACCGAGAATCGGTGCTTCAAGTGCGGCGAGGCCGGACACTGGAAGAGAGATTGTCCGAAGGCTCACGAAGCGGGAGGCAAGTCTGGCTCCTCAGGTATCGTGTGACTAGCTTCTTTTGCCACTTTCCACTTGTAAATTTCTTACGTGTTTTCTAATACCTTGCAATCGTTTATTGTAGGAGGTGATGGAAAGTGAAGCAACCCAGCAGTTGAGATCCCACGTGCAGGTCGGATATTTAATAATTCTTTTTCGTAGTTATTAAACATTTTTGTTCAAAGTTTTTGGATTTGTTTAAAACTTTTTGGGTTGACATTATGGTTTTAATATTTGAAAATTTGAATTATTTAGTTTATATCCATGCACGTTTGCTTTTTGATGAATCAGGTTAGTCCAGTTGTGACTAAAGGATACTAATAAGTCAAGTTTTGACTTAATAGATGATTCACAGTGATCTTATGCAGTAATTGTTATAGTTGCATAAATGCTAGTCCCACCGCATAAATACTTAGATAAACAAGTTGTGTTTATGAAATTAGATAAGTCTTTCTAATTTACAAGTATTTAAAATTTTTATGAAAGATGAATGTTTAAGGCATTGAATAATAATTATTATTTCTAGATAAAATTTTTTGGACAAAACATTTAAGAAAGTATAATGATGATTATAATAGTTATTATGATCAACGTTGTTTTATACTAAATGTTTTACGCAAAGAAATTTAAAATACTTTTACAAGTGTTTTATACTTGTAATCGTGTTTTGGGTTTAATGAAACCGTTTTCCATAATTGGAAAAGTGGATATATATGCGAAATCCAAGTTCTGGTTTCATAAAACGTTTAAATTTCTCACAAAAACTGTTTTAAAGAGCAAGTGTTTAAAAACACAAATTTTAGGCGTATTAGTCAAGGATTGACTGAGTCTAAAAGGGTGTTTTAAGGTAATGCACTTTTTCATAAAAGATGTTTTATCAAGTTATCAAGGTTGATCTAAATAGTATGATAAATAGTCATGACTTGAAAGGAATTATATATGATTAGAAGGGTTCAAAAGTCAAAATAATTAATGTTGGTAGTTGATTAAAGTTTGAGATGATAAAATAGGATATTTTTCGATGTCCTTAGTGATAAAATTAGAGAAGTGTTAGTGTACACTGGGAATCTAATTTTAAGTTTACAAGTATGTGTAAATGGATTTACCATTTTCAAAAAGGGGATATGAAGCTAGTAAGATTTATCACATCTACAAGTGTAATTAAAGTTTTAATTACAAGGGGATTATTTTGTAAACTCAGAAACTTTGGAGTTATTTTCTAGTTTTCCAAGTTTAAGGAATTTATAAAATAAGTAAGTCTAGAATTGGCTTTTGGGTTGAGAAACCAGTTTCTAGCAAAACTAAGAAGGAGTACTTTAAAGTACTAGTCTTGAGTTTTGGGATTATAGGCATATTATTTTCTATGTAATCCGTAATAAGTTACAATGTAAAATAATAAAGTAATTTAGATAAACACTATGAATTTAGTCAATGAAAAGGTAGAAATTATGCATCTTTATTCCAGGGTGGAATATGGAGGGTGCAGAAATTAGTTTCATTGTTCTTCACCATTTTGTATGTTTTAGACCATCCAGGAATAAACTTGGTTTATTCAAAACATTATTCGTGACTACTTATCTCGGTGGAAACCTTTATAGGGTTGTAAAGTCATCGTAATTTTAGGGTAGATTCGAAGGTATATCGAATATAGCTACAAAAGTCTTTTGCGGATCAAAATTTACGGATATTCGTTAGGGTTACGAATATTGGATTGACCCACCGTGAAAAATATTTTGTGGATTAGTGTCAAAAGTATTTATCACATAGGTTATCCTTAAACCTGAGGTATTTGGTTTGGGATGCGGTAACTGTTGTCTCCTTAGTGCGTCTTAACGCCACGCCGTAACAGGGTGGTTATAAAGGGCGTATCTAGATTCAGTGGGAGCCGTGTTGCCAAATGCAAATATGCAAGAAGGTATTTGCACCTCCTTTTTAGGAGAGATATTTTTGGGCCCCTTGACTGATTGGAAAAACTGGTAAGTGCAAGGCCGTGCCCAAACGAACTGATCTGTTCTTTGTCGTTTATCACGCAGTTTTGAAATCAAGTATGTCATGAACATAATTCTTGAGATTTTGAGTTGACACCATCCATGCTCATGCTCAAAATTGAAATATCGCGCTGCAAGGGACAAACCTATAATAACCGTACCCATTCATAAACAGGTAGTTTATGATAGTTGATCCATGAACAGTTAGTTCATGATAGATTGCTCATAAACAGTTGTTTTATGAGAGTTTACATTATCACAAAATTTCTTTGGGGTATAAGAGTTCTTATGACCTGGTTATCCTAAGTGTCTTGCTAGGGACCTCCTTAGGGTAACAATGTACAGTAACTATTACTTATCTTGTACAAGTGGGAGTCTGTTGGATTATGTGGAAAGATAATTAATGGGTACATTGTATCCAATGTTATAAGAGACTAAAGGGTCACACTGCTACACACCCAAATTAGAACAGTTGGAATTTACCATAATTCTGTGTGGAAATAATCAATCAGATGGATTAATTACTAGAGAGAAAAATAAATAATTAATCAGTTGAATTAATTATTAGAAAAAGAAATAATAAATAGTTATTTATTATTTAGAGGGAAATTAAATATTAAGTTTAATATTTAACGGACCAATTAATTAATGATTAATTAATTAACTAGTAAAATCCAGGAGGTCAAAGTGCAAAGAATGAAAACTTCAATTAAAGTCATGGGCTTTAATTGAATGGGCTTGGGCTTGGACAAGGTTTAAGTATTTAAACCTTTGATAAGGTTCATTTTATCATGAAGCAATATAATTTGCAACAAGGAAAAACCCTAGCCTCCCTACACTCCCTCTGCGTTGACCTCTCCCTCTCTCCCTCTCGTCGAGTTCGACCAACACCCAAGGGGTGTTCACGGTTTGCTTTTCGTCGATCACCACACATACACGCAAGATTCGCGTGTTTGACTTTCGGGTAATTCCAGGAGCGGTCTAGCAGCCAGTTCGTTGGTGGTGCAGTAGTGGTGAACTATCTTTAGCAATCCCAAGATCAAACAGGTATTGTTTTTCTAAACCTTTTATCTGGATTGTTGTTAAGAAACTGATATGATCATTAGTAAGATCCTAACTCTTTTGGGGTTTAGAGGGTTGTGTTCAATCTGTTTCAGCTTTAGGATTGAACTAGTAGAATCAATCCCAGGGCTTGACCAGTTTGTGTCATAAAGTTGTTTGGTCAGATCAAAACCCTTCAGTAATTTCAACTCCTACACCGAGGAAGAAAAAGGTCTTGCTTTCAATTATCTGTTAAATGATTTCTTAAAGAATTATTAAAGTGAGGGGTGTAATATGTAAATAAACCAAAGTTGGGAAATGCTATAAAAGGCATTTCCCAACTCTTATCAATTAAGCTTTGCATTCTAAAGATACTTGTGTTTGTGTTTTGCTCTCAACCTCTCGGCTCTCTCTCTCTCTCTAACCGATTACACACACAAACACACACAAAGAAGATAATCATCAAGCATTGCTTCATCCGTATCATAATACGGAACCGTCAATTGGTATCAGAGCCAAACTTGTTTTTGGCTCGTGATTGTTCGAAAGAATACAACAAAATCTCGAAGTGTTCAAGCTTCCAAGAAGAAAAAGCTCTCGGTTTTGCAAAGGCCCAAGAACGTCAGTTTTCTTCAAGATAAACTCAAGCTCAAACGACTCTTAAAGGATTGATTCGCATTCGATTAACCATCAATACTAAGTTCTTATTCTGCTTGTTTTCAAGGACACCTAATCGCATGCGATTGAACTGTATTCGCACTCGATAAGACAAATTCCAATCAGTTATTCCTTATATTGGACAAGTGATTGACTCTTTGGACTTGAATTAAAGATCTCTAAGACATTTGGACTTAATCAAACAATCTAATTCATAATTGAATCTAATTTAAATCAGATTTAATTCAAAGGTGAATTACATTACCTCAAGTCTATTTAGTTCAAAGTTGAATTTAATCTTTTAAGATCTAATTCAAAATTGAAATTCAAAAGACTTAGTTTGTTAATCAATCATTCAAATCACTTTAAAATCAGGTCAAGTTTTCGAACAATCAAACCATCTTACAAGTGAACGATCATTTCTCACAAACATCACTAATCATGTCAAGTACAAATGAAATGATGTCCATTGGCACCGATACAAAACCTCCTGTTTTGTTTCGGGGGGAATATAATGTGTGGAAAGGAAGGTTCATGGACTTCCTGGAGCACAATGAACTCTTCGGTGACAAGATGATTGAATGTATCAACAAAGGAAACACCAAATTCATGAGGGTAGTTGAAGCAGATCCAGACAACAACCCTGGCATTCCCAGACATGAAAGGGAGAAGACTCATGATGAGATGACCACTACAGAAAGAGAAACGATGAAAGCTGAGAAACTAGCCAAGTACTACCTCAAGCAGGGCCTCTCATCAGAAATCTATCTCAAAATAGATAGCTTAGGCACAACCAAGGAAATCTGGGATGAGATCAAGAAACAACTTCAGGGCACTGAGCAAGGAGAATACATCAAACGAACTCAGCTAGTCAACAGCTATCATGACTTCAAGGCTCGGGAAAATGAACTACTCTCTGAAACATATGGGAGATTCTGCAAGCTGCAAAATGAAATGAGATCTAATCAAATTGTCAGAACTGATCTTGATTTGAACTGTGTTTTTCTGAATTCATTAGGTTCTGAGTGGAAAGGCTATGCCAGACTTTACAAACAGATCAATAAATATCTTACATCAGTCACTTTCCACAACATCTTCGAAGATCTCAATAACTACCAAGATTCTTGCAATCTCTCCCTAAACAACCAGTTGCTGACCCTCTTGCCTTGGTGGTAACTGACAGAATCCATAGGGAAACATCATCAAGACCCTTGAAACTTAAACAAGTGGTTCTCAGTGATTCTGATCATGATAATGATGATGATGATTCAATAGAAGCTGCATTTCAAGCTCTCACAGTAGCCAACAAGAACTTCATGAACCGTTTCAGCAAGACTAACAATAGACAACGGTTCACATCAGGTTCAAGGAGACTCGAAAGAGCTGCTCCTGTTGACAAACCAAGGTACAAGAGGGATGAGAAGAAGGAGGAAAAGAAAACTGACCTCAAGTGCTACAACTGTGGAAGATCAGGGCATCTAATCCAGAACTGCCCCATGAAAAAGACCAAAGATGCAGAATACTATCGACAGAAGTACCGTCTGTTCAAACAAAGACAGGATGGGAACGCGCTGCTAGTAGATGAAGATCAGTTCTTGGATGATACAGAATCGGACAGTGATCTGGATGGTGAAGATCATGCACAGTTCTGTTTAATGGCTCACAATGGTGGAGGAAGTAGAGAGGATGATAATGGTGATGATCTCTCTGATTCAGATGAGGAAAGCTTGGAAAGCGGGAAGGTATCTTCTAACTCTAACTATAACATGGGTTTTAAACATGAACACATACAAACCATATTAATCCGAATGAAAGAGTTAGAAAATCAGGTAATAGAGTTAACCACTAGATATCAAGTTCTAGAAGATGTTTCACGCAACAAGGATAAAGAGGCACAAATAGTAATTAAACAGTTAGACAACGATTTAATTAGCCTTAAGTCTCAATTAGCTGTGAAAGAATCTGAATTCTTAGAATTAACCAATAAGACAAATAGCACTATACTAGATCTTAAAGCAGAATGTGTATGTGCTGAAAAGGATTCAGAAATTCTCAAAAATGAACTTAGAAATGAACTAAGTACTCTTTACTCTAGAATCAATGAACTTGAGTATCTTCTGTCCAAACGTGATCAAAGTGAACAGACCATCTCTCAATACAAAGAAAAGGAACGTCCTTTCTCCAGATGGAATTTCGATGGGCTGGGCTTCAAATTGAGAAAGATTACGTCCAAACAATTATATAATGCTGATCTGTTTGGCGAAGGCCTTACCCAACGGATGGTTTTTATTGGTCAAGAAGAGGAACGTATTGAAGAAGATGTCAAACGAACCCTTAATCTCAGAACTGCAATTCCATTTGACTACTCTGATCTCAATGACTCATACCTCACCTGCCTCACGTCATCATCTGATACTGATGTTTCATCTTCTGTCTATTCTGATGAAGAACTCTACTCTCCGGCTTCACCAAAGCCCACTTTTGAATACATTCCCCACAAGGAATTACAGCAAAGGTTTCAAACCTTACAGGAGTTTTGCTTCACTCATCTAGTTCAAGATGATCTTACCAAAGCCTTTCAATCAGAAACCACATCTGAATCCTCTTCATTAGTTCAAGAAAATTCCATCCTCCACAAGCGTCTCCAAACAGTATTCAATCTTGATGATCATTGACGACTTGTGCAAAGTAAATTTTGAATTGCTTGAACAAATCAAAGAGGTCAAAACTGCACTGCAACCACCCACTCCATTTACCTTCTCACCACAGGGAATAGTATTAGATGAACGAATTGAAGGTTCCAAACATGTGTCTACGTCTTCTCAAAATGTCAAACTTGTAAAATCTGTTAATCGTACTGCGGTAACAACTCTTAAACTTAAACAGATTTACAAACCAAAGCAACTTTCCACTTCTAATCACAGTTCTCGTGTGCACTTAGACGTACCTAAATCATCACAAGCTGCAGCTAGTCGACCACGACTTCATTCTAATTTTTTACCCTCTGCTGCAGATGTGAAGAAGGCTGGAAACAAGAAGTGTGAAATAAATACATCATGGAAAAAAGCTATTCCTAGATCCACTAGGAGGTGTTCAAATTTGAAATCTGTCTGTGAAAACATTTTGATGTTTGATTCTGTTTGTAATCATTCCTGTTCACAAGACAATACTGCTTCTACCATGTTTTGTATGAGTGATGGCTGTACTCATAGACATTGTGAATTTAATTGTTGCTATGATCAATTGAGAAAGTCTTTAGGTATTAAACCATGTGCTGACTGGACTGATTTTTATGCTAATCTAGTCTGTATTCCATTTGTAAATTCCAAAGGCTACATCATTAATCAATGGATCACCACTCGTCAATCACATGCACTTAAACGCCTAAACAAATCCAACAGATTGCTCACGATCAAGAAACTAGAAGTCTACAGACGGCAGGGATATGAAGCATTTAAAAGGGCTTGGATTGCACAAGAAAAACACTTGCATTCTCAAAAGCGTTCTCGTAATTCCCCTTCCAAAATCCCCAAATCTTCTAAACCCAAGCCATCATCCAGTCAACGAGTAGCACAACATACTAAGCGCAATGCTCCAGTTCAACGAAAGCAAGTTGATGCACCTAGGCCACAGGGAATTCATAAGAATTCCTCGCAACCATGGATTCACAAACATAACGCTTCCGCAAATCTACCGAATCCAAAACCTCTGATTCCATCAACTGTCAAACCAACAGTGGTAAAGAAACTTTCTTCTCAACCAATTTCTCCCAAATCTATTCATTCTCGACAAAAGATTTGACCCACATGGGTAATTAAGAATAGATCATCTCAAGTTTCACCACAACAAGTAGACACAATCACTACTCAACCACCTTTAGGAACTAACAATCAAGGACCCATTCATATATGGGGACCTGAACGTGCTTTATTCTCTTGTTGCAGGTACCTCACTTGTGGTACCTTGACTCCGGCTGCACCAAACATATGACTGGTAACAAAAGTCTTCTCAAGAACTATGTTCCTAAGTACTCCGGGAATGTTCGTTTTGGGAACGACAATGTTTCACCAATAATGGGGTACGGAGACATTGAGAAAAAGCACATCAAAATCAAGAAAGTCTCATATGTTGAAGGGTTGGGTCATAACTTGTTTAGCATTGGACAGTTCTGTGATAAACACCTGGAGGTCGTGTTCAAAAAGAACAAATGTTCAGTTTTAACTGAAAATGGAGATGAGTTGCTCGCAGGTTCCAGAAATTCTAACCTGTATTCCATTGACTTGGAAAAATATGACTCTCCTACCTCTGTGTGTCTACTGTCCGAAGCATCTACGGATCTGACTTGGCAATGGCACAGAAAACTCTCTCACTTGAACTTTCAAAGTATTAACAAATTAGTCACTCGTGACTTGGTGAGAGGCATTCTGAAGTTAAGGTTCAAGAAGGATCATCTGTGTGCAGATTGTGAAAAAGGAAAAATGAAGAAGGCTTCTCATCAATCTAAACAAGTATTTAGCACTACGAAGCCTTTGGAACTCCTGCATATGGATCTGTGTGGTCCTATGAGAATCCAGTCCAAGAATGGGAAGAAGTATATTTTAGTCATGGTGGATGACTACTCTAGATATACTTGGGTTAAATTTCTGCGCTCAAAAGATGAAGCCACTCCAACAATCATTTCCTTCATCAAACAACAGCAGAACAAGCATAGTCAGAGTGTTGTGTCTATCCGGACAGACAATGGAACGGAATTCAGAAACAGTACTCTGAAGAGCTTCTGTGACCTTGTGGGAATCAGCCACCAGTTCTCTGCTGCATATACACCACAACATTTGGTTGAAGCTGCCCGAATAATGCTTTCATATTTCGGGCTCCCACCTTCCTTCTGGGCTGAAGCAATTAGCACTGCCTGCTACACGCAGAACCGCTCTTTCATTAACAGACGCTTTAATAAAACTCCATATGAACTGGCCAATGGCATAGTGTCTAATATCAAATACTTCCATGTATTCGGTAATAGGTGCTTTGTACTAAATGACAAGGATAATCTAGGAAAATTTGCCCCTAAAGCGGATGATGCTGTTTTCCTAGGTTATTCTACTGAGTCCAAAGCCTACAGAGTTTTTAACAAACGTACAAAGAGCATTGTTGAAAGTATCAACGTAACATTTGATGATACATTGAATGTTACAGATTTTCCACCTAAATCTATAGTTAATGCTTCTGAACATACCTGTTCAGGACCTGCACTTCAAAATAAAGAATCAGACAATCCATCCAGTTCAAATATACATCTTGATTTTTTGTATGATTTCTTTAGACCTGAATCTTCTCCTGCTTTAACTGACAACAGGAACGACACAGTTGTTCAAACAAGTGTTACTCTAACGGCTCCTACGGCCACTGAGACGAATCCATTTGCAGATCTATACACTGAGGATTCAACTTCTGTTTTTGTCACTTGTCCCCCTGTGACTTCTCAGATTCCTGACCCAGAGAGCCCTCCTGTGTTTGATTCAGACCCAAATTTCTCTCCAGAAGATGAAACAGAAGCACGCCACTTACAAGATCTCATTCCTTCATCTTCCACTTCACATGAAATTAAGTGGACCAGACATCACTCTGAAGAGAACATCATCGGAGATCCATCAGTTGGCATTCAAACAAGATCCGCAACAGCAAACGAATGCCAATTCTCTGGTTTCTTAAGCATCATTGAACCCACCAAGACTTGTGACGCATTAGATGATCCAGATTGGGTAATTGCCATGCCAGAAGAATTACACCAATTTGATCGCCTTCAAGTCTGGAGATTAGTTCCTCTTCCATATGGCAAATCTGTTGTCGGAACTAAATGAGTATTCAAGAACAAACAGGATTCGGATGGAGTGGTCATCCGTAACAAAGCTAGGTTGGTTGCTAAGGGATACAATCAACAGGAGGGCATTGACTATGATGAAACTTTTGCCCCTGTTGCTCGAATTGAAGCCATATGCCTATTTCTTGCTTATGCAGCCTCTAGAAGCTTTCATGTCTTCCAAATGGATGTGCAGACTGCTTTTCTTAATGGTGTACTTAAAGAAGAAGTTTATGTCTCACAACCTGAGGGTTTCATCAATTCAAAACATCCAAATCATGTTTATATCTTAGATAAGGCCTTGTACGGGTTAAAGCAAGCTCTGCGTGCATGGTACGACGTCTTATCCGAATATTTGATTGGTGAACGATACTCCAAAGAAAAGACTGATACCACTCTCTTCACAAAGACAAAGGGTCGGGATAAGATTTTGGTTCAGATATATGTGGACGATATTATTTTTGGATCTACAAATCCAAAATACAGTGACGAATTTGCTAAAATCATGGCAAACAGATTCCAAATGAGTATGATGGGGGAGATGTCATTCTTTGTTGGACTCCAGGTGAAGTAGTTAAGTCATGGCAGCTTTATTTGCCAATCAAAGTAGATCAAAGATCTTCTCACGAAGTATGATATGATTAACTGCACACCCATATCCACACCCATGGCTCAACTCTCAGCAGATCTTGATGGCTCTCCTGTAGATCTGAAAAACTACCGTGGGATGATTGGATCGTTACTGTATCTTACTGCTAGTCGTCCGGATATCATGTTCTCTACCTATCTCTGTGCTAGATTCCAGGCGAATCCAAAAGAGTCACATCTTCTGGCAGTTAAGCGGATATTCAGATATCTAAAAGGGTCTATGGATCTAGGTCTGTGGTACCCCAAAGATTCAAATCTGGATCTTCATGCTTACTCAGATGCTGACTATGCCGGTTGCAAGATAGATCGGAAAAGCACCTCTGGTAGCGCACACTTCCTGGGTGATCGTTTAGTCTGTTGGGCCTCAAAGAAGCAAAATTGTGTATCCACTTCTACAGCTGAAGCTGAGTATGTTGCTGCTGCAATGTGCTGTTCATAAAGTCTCTGGATATGCACACAATTATCAGACTTTGGCCTTAAGTATGACAACATTCCATTACTATGCGATTCCCAGTCTGCTATTGCTATTTCTTGCAATCCGGTACACCACTCTAAAACCAAACACATTGATATACGTTATCACTTCATAAAAGATAATGTAGAGAAAGGTCTTATTGAGCTCCAATATGTTTCTACTGAAAATCAGCTTGCTGACTTGTTTACCAAACCATTAGACGAAAGTCGCTTCACTGAGTTGGTATCCAAGTTAGGCATGCTATATCTGAAATTATAACATACTGTTGCTCCATTTTTCCTTTCTTTCCTTTTTGTTTAGAGTAGGTGTTACACTGTTTGTTCTTTGTGCAGCTTCATGATGCAACAATCAGGGGGGAGTTTGTTCCTGGATAAACTTTCATCTCTCCCTCCCCCTCTTTCACACGGTAATCGATTGAGGTCATTAAAGCTAGCTAGTAATGGAAGGTCAAGGTCGTCGTCCATTGAATTCTGGTTTTACACATGTATCATATGTGTAGAGGGAGAACAAATTATACACATACTGCACATGTGTAGGGGGAGTGTGTCAAACATACATTCACAATCAACCATATCTGAAAAACTAAATTTTCAAAATCTCAAAATTTCAGATATCTTGATTATTCATAAAAATTCTCAAGTATTGGTTCAATCGAATGCGATTTAAATTTGATAGCAAATATGAATGATTCGCATGAGATTGATAAACAGGTTGATTCGCATGAAAGGGGTGATTCGAATGCGATTGATAAACAAAGGGTGATTCGCATGAAAGGGTTGATTCGCATGCGATTGATAAACAGGTTGATTCGCATGCGATTGATAAACAGGTTGATTCGCATGTGATTGATGAACAGGTTGATTTGCATGCGAATGATAAACAAAGATTCGCATGCAAGGGGTGATTCGCATGCGATTGATGAACAGGTTGATTCGCATGCGATTGATAAACAAAGTGAGTCGCATGCTATTAACCTTAGAGTGATTCGCATGCAATTAACACACCAAAGAGTTAATCGCATGCGATTCAAAACTTCTATCAGCCGTGTTTTTTTACCGTTTAACCATCCAATCAGAGCATGACACGTGTCCCTTTAACTGACATAAAATCCCATCAGTTACCAAAGCTTCTTCCACACGATTCCAATTCTCGAAATTTTCTTAAGTGTGCTCTCGATTTTCTTTGTTACTTTAGCATACAAATCCTCTCGTTACTCTGCCAAAATTTACAATTTTAGTATCGAAATACTCCTAATCACAAAGGTAACAACTTGTATGGTTTACATTTTGAAAATTTTGAGTTAAAAGGGTAATTTTTGGCCTTAGAACATCCATATGCGATAATGAGTTTCGAGACTTTGAAGGGATTTTTGGGACACGAAACGAACTTGGTAAATCAAACCAATTCTGTGATGGGTATTTTTAACACTTGGGGAACACTTTTCTATAAAAATATTTCATAAATCTCAAAAAGTGTTCTTCGTGTTCTTGGGGGTTGAATATACACCAATAATTTGGTTTTTGACTCGAAAAGAGGTGTTAGGATGATTTTTTGACTAGGCTTCAATAATACAAAGTTGTTTATTACTATCTAATTGCTATATTGAAAGTGTCAAAACAACTTTTTTATGCTGAAAATCATTCTGTACACAATGAGGTCCAACACTTCGGGTGTTTGAACATTTTTTTTTCAACCTTGGTCAACGATTGGTCAACTTGGTCAACTTTTGCTCACTTATCAAAGTTTGACCAAATATTCAAAGCTGAATGTTGTTTTCCTGCATATCTCTTTATTTTAAATTTAACTATTTTAACTCTTTGACAGATAAGATGGCACAAGTTGTACGTGACCCAGAGGAGATCATGCCCCGAGCCTAGTTTCTTAACACTGGCTCTCATGAAAACAATCACTATGTTGACCTGAACAAACTTAAAAGCCCATCCTACCCCATTGTCACTGTGATTCTCAAAATCCACCCCTGAACCACCTCCTGACATATAACCCAGCTACAACAGGCACACATGTTCCCGAGTTATACGTTCAACAATTTTGGAAGACTTGTGATGTCCGTATCAATGAAAGAGGAAGGGAGGTCATTCATGCTGAGGTTGATGAATTTCGAGTTAACATTCCACTAAATCGCCTCAGAACAATCTTTGAACTGCCCACCGCAGTCAGCAGACCTCCAGCTACAGAATTTGAGGAAATCCCTGATGAGGATGCATGTCTTGCAGCTATAATGGAGATGGGATATGCTGGTGAGCTCACCAAGAAAGGTCAATTCAAATGCACCGGCTTGCATCCAAAGTATAATACATTCATGACGGTTCTTCAACGATGTCTCACTCCAAAGTATTCAGGCTACAAATTCCCAACGGAGTATCAACTCAAAATCTTTGTAGCAGCTGCAACTCATATGCATGTGGACTATGCATTTCTTCTCTTCCAGGACATCAAAGCTACTATGCTCAGGAAGAACTTACAAAAGAAAAAGGATGCAAACATGCTGCCTTATCACCGCTTTCTACCAATGATCATCCAGCATGTGATGGATCGAAATGCTGAAATTCCTCGACGGACAGGTTTACCTTCTATTACTCCAAAACTTTTCTTGCATATAAAACCTGCTGTTCCTGCCATTCTACCAATTCCAAGACCATTCCCTGTATCTCTCTTAGATCTTTGTGAGCAGAATGATATTGTCAAGAGTTATAGGCAGAGTTTAGGAATACCTGCCATGGTTGTGCCAGAACCGGCCATACCTACCCAAGGAGGAGTAGCACCAAGTGAGGATATAGCAAATAGGCCTCAGTCATATGTGGAAGATGCTGAGAGGGGAGTGGAGAGAGAAAATGTTGAAAGGGGTGGAGAAGAGGGTGAAGGTGTTGAGACTAGAGAGGGAGGGGATGCATATGATCCCGCCACCATTCAAGCCATTGTTCAATCTCTTTCTCAATCAACCAGAACCCAAGCTGTTCTTACTGAACTTGGTCTTGAGGATTCAGAGTCATCCAGTTCTTCTCAAGCTGAGTCTGCTTCCAATCAAGGAGGTGCCACTTCCTTTGAACTTGATATATCTCCAGTGGGCACCCCTGACCAACCAATCAAACAACCAACAGAAAGTACACCCTCATTCATGAAACTTACTGACCCACATACTACCTCTCCTGACCAGACTCACCCAGTTCAAACTACTCAGGTCATTCCACAACCTGGTGGTCTGGTTATTGCTTTGACTTCAGCTGCCCAAGCAACCACCACACAGGGCCATAGTTGCTCCTGAACATGACATTCCAGTCACCTCACCAAGTCATTCACTATTTGTTGCATCTGGTTTTGTCACTCCTGATTCTTTACTAGATCCTAATCAATATGCCGGTTATGGAGTTGGCAGTGGTGGAGAAGAAGAAGATAGGAGTATGAGTGAACGAGAGGAGTTGAGAAAAGAAAATATGAGTGCTGAGGGAACACCAAACCCAGAAAGCCGGGAAGCCACATCCACTATGGGGTCTGACTTTGTTGGGTCTCATATTGAACAAGTCGCGGTGATCCCACCCGTGCACGTTTCTGCCCCTCCTAGCCACTACGGTGTCTCTCAACAGACACCGTCTTTATTGCACAGGGTTATAGCACATAATCTAGGTCAACCCCAATTGGGTGTTGGACCTATTGAACACAGAGGACTGCCTCCCTTGTCCTCGACTCCGTTTCGTGCACAATTCGATTTGCCGCAGATCCCCGCATAACTTGAACAACACAGGGTCACAATTGATGCACTGAGCTTGTTAACTCAACAAGTCTCCTCAACTTCCATAGGAGGTACCTCTCAAGGTGCCATCCGAGGATTGGAAGGAAATCCTGCTGGAGCCAACATTACTACTGCTCCAGTAGGTGGTCCTGCCTATGTGGCTGGTACCTCAACCAGAAATCTGAGTGATTCCGGGTATGTTGCACGTGCAGATCTTCAAGATGCTATTCAACAAGCCGTGTCCCCAATCCACCAACAACTGCAGGAGACAAATCTAAAGTTGGATCGGATCGAACAAGCTTCCAGGGCACAAACTAAGCAACTAACCAGAATTGAAACACTTCTTGCAGCTCGCCCTCCAGCAACGGAATCTCAACCTCAACCTGATATTACCTCTCTATCAGTCGACGCCTTGAAAAGCATCCTGTATGCTAAATTACTTGATCAAAGGCCAGACTCTACGTATGATCAACACCTTCTGACTATTTTGCGAGCTGAACAACGTCCACCGGGAATCTCTTTTGATGATTTCACAGAGTTTCATGAAGATGTCAACAGTAAGATAGACGGGGTGACGAGAGGGTTTTACACTTCTCTCAAAAAGGTTACTGACCAGCTGGTAATACTGGAACAGACATGTCAGGCTCAGGCACAGGGGAGTAAGAGGAGGCGGGATGATCAGGATCCGGATGATCAACCCGAGGGGGAGAAAAGGAGAAAATACATATATGCTCCCTCCGTAGTTGCTACTGTACCTGTTCCTCAATTCAGTTCATACTTATCTGCAGGTACAAGTTCAACTGGGTCAGGAAGTCAACACCAACAACAACAACAAGGGGCCGATGAAGTTCATGAACGACAACAAAAGGAAGATGTTGAAAAACAAATTGTACTTTATGTACCTCAGCAACAATCTGAACTGAGGCCAAGTGATCTTGAAAAAGGTGAGATACCCTACGAGCAGCCCCATGCCGAGATGTTTGACTGGTCTAGTGACTCAGAAGAACAAATAGAAGATTTATATGAGTCTATTCACACATCTCCAGCAAGGCATGTGGGAGAAGGTAGTTCTGATCTACCGGAGGAGGAAAGTGAGGATCCTGAGATGGAAAGTCTATTCAAGGGTATTGATGAATATGTCAAGATTGCTGCACGTCCAGATTCTCCTAGAATTGTCCACAAATTTGATGATATTCCCAGTGAAAAAGAACTTGCACTTAAAAGAAAAGAAAGGGAAGCAATTTCTAGAAGGGAAGCTAGGAGAAAGCCTAAACAAAGGAAATCAACCTTTGACGTATCCAGGGTTCTCAGTGAGATTAATGTTGAAGTTCATGAAACTTTCCCTCCTCCTCCTGGTCGGTTTCAAGAATCAGCTGCTGACATTCTAGAAAGAAACAGACAAGCAGAAGCAGCTGAAAAGTTCAGACAAGAGTCAGAATGACCCATGCCACCAAACTTAATAGTACCTCATGCTCCACCAGTGTATCGGGGAGACCCTGGTCTTGATAACGGGAATATGTTTACAAGAAACGCTGCAGAAAATCTGATACGGAAACCATTCTTTGTCAACGCTGCCAATCTTGAAGAAAGAATACCAGAGATCTTCAGCAGTTAGTTGATAGAGGTTATCTCGCCCGAGCTGAGAAACATGAACGATAGATAAAGAAGAAGATATGATCATATTCTTACTCGTTCCAAAACCAAACCAGAAGATATCAAATCAAAGTATCCCATATGTGACCTTCTTAGTGTTTATACCGAAACCAACTTCAACATAAAATATGCCATCTTCCATGTCAAGAGAGCTAACAACCTCACATACTTTCTTACTGAAGCAGATTTGAGGTATGTGAACATCGAAGACATCAGCTTCATATTTGACATCCTTTCCCAGAAAAAGGGAAAATGGCCTGATGAAGAATTTGGTAGAGTTGCGTTAATGAGGTACATGAGAAATCTTATGGAGTTCTTTGAGGAACATGATATCCAGCTTGGGGCTGAGAATAACTATCGGAAGGTTAATCTTCTTAAGCCTAATCAGAATCATCCAGATCTAGAAAAGCTTGAAGAATTGACTGTTATCTATGATGGTCATCCAAACTTTAAAGGAGCTCGAGGGGTTGTCTCCAAGAATACAAAAGGCGAAAAGATCTTCATCAGACTAGATGAACTCAACGGGTATTCTGATGGCACCTTGAAAATATTTCATCACAAGATTCATCAAAAGGTTTGGGATAACCGAGCAGCGTACACGGATGAAGAACATTCCCAGGTATACAATGCAATAGAAAAGATCAAGAAAGCACTGGCAAGCAGGAGAGAAATCAGAAAGTGGCAAGTGGCATTCGGCATTCGCAACAAATCTGCTTATGAATAGTTTTATGTATTTATTTGTTGTGAATGATTACACACCTCACTTAGGGGGAGATTGTTAGAATTATTAAAGTGAGGGGTGTAATATGTAAATACACCAAAGTTGGGAAATGCTATAAAAGGCATTTCCCAACTCTTATCAATTAAGTTTTACATTCTAAAGATACTTGTGTTTGTGTTTTGCTCTCAACCTCTCGGCTCTCTCTCTCTAACCGATTACACACACAAACACACACAAACAAGATAATCATCTAGCATTGCTTCATCCGTATCATAATACGGGACCGTCAATTTCAAGACCAGCCTTAAGTCTCAAAAAGACCTCAAAGCTAAAATAGCTAAACTAAAAGATGAGATTAAGGAGGATCAATCTCTCATTGATGTTGGTAAGAAGGCACAATGTGATGTTGAATGTCAAAGACACATCAATAAACTTCTAAGGGAAGAACTTCAGGAAGCCAAGGATAAAGATGACTGATATATGCGTTTTTATACATGTTTTACATGTTAGAATACCCCGTACTTAGCCCAAATACAAGGTGAATACTCCTAATATGGATCTAATATGTTTAACATTCACCATGCAGGTTACAAAGAGCTTTAAGCAAGATAAATGGGTAAAACAAGGAAAGAATTGAAGAAAATAGAAGAATAGTGAAAAAATGATCACTACGGCCGTAGGATCTAATCCCTACGGCCGTAGGAAGCCATCTTCTAGAAACCATCATTACCTGCCAGATCTTGCGTGTCCCGGACAAATGGTTTAACGTTGCGTGTGTAGAAAATCCAGTCATGATTTCCTACGGCCGTAGTAGCTTATTCCTACGGCCGTAGGAAGCCCACTTACAGCAGATTAAATTCAGAATTCTGCCATTTTGCAAAGGGTTACCATTTTCACCTCTACTCCGGAAAAACACTTCCATAGACCCTCTCTAAATATCCTAACACTCCAGGGGACTTCTCTTGGTGATTCTAAGGAGGAGAGCTTGGATCTTGAAGGCTTGGAACAACATTTGGAGCTTGGATTCATTAGTTATATCATTGCTAGCTTGGGTATACTCCTTCCATTTATTATATCAATCATGTACCCATGTGTTCCAGATGTTGTAAGGTTACTATTATTGTATATGGATAACTAAACTCATTTCACTTGGGCTAAGATGATTCTTGGCTAAGTTATGGCAATATATTTGACTTTTATGATGACTTGATTCATATATGCATGTTTAATCTTGAATACAAATGTGTTTTATCAACTTAATATGTTAAATCTAACCATGTTCATGTGTGATAATGTGTATATGATAACTCATTCATGTTTTAACATATAAATATTCAAGAATGATGGTTGATTTTATTAATTCCATGTTGAGTTTGTTATTAGAAATGATACATCTTGCATGGTTGTCACTAGATGTCATTTTTGGAATATGATTTGAATCATTTCAGGTTCATCCATTATTGGTTATGTTAATCATATGTTGGCTGTATGCATGCCTTATGATTATAGATGAAAATCTTGTTATTTGGTGTATTTATGGGTTAAACATGCTACTAATGATTAAAGGATTCACAAAGATGTTTGTTGGTATGTTTAGATGGTGAAACGAACTCACATGTATGCCTTTGTTATGCTTGTCTTAGTGTTCAATGTGCATATCACATGATTCATGTTTTAAGAAGTGTTGGCTATACTAGAAATGGTAGGTTTAACATGTTCATATCTTTAGAAATCATGTGACTAAACATTAAGAATCCCTTAATTGTGAGGTTTGAGTTTAGATGAGTTTATGACCCCATTGTACCAGTTTACATGTGTTTATGATCTGAGATTAAAGTCTAGATTGTAATTTGTTGTTGAATGCCTTTATGTTAGATTTGAATGTTCTGTCGGATGGGTCCCTACGGCCGTAGGAAGAAATCCCTACAGCCGTATGACTGTCCAGGCTGCTACGACCGTAGTAGATACTTACTACGGCCGTAGGAGCCATTTTCACCACTAGTGTGCTGTTTTTGCTTGTTTTAACTAATTTAACTGCTTTGACACCTTTTTGGGTTCTGAGGACTACTGGACAAATCATTTGAAAAGATGTTTGTCTTTGTAGTCTGATTTGGACGCGATCCGTTGGATCTGTAGTTGAATTCTGATATGCCGTTACTTGCTTAATTATGTTTAAGTGTTGAATCTGAGTCTTGATAACTCGAGTGAAGATTTGTGCATGATAATATGGTTTTGTCAAGTATTAGAACAGCATGCTATGCGCTTAATCTATTCAAGTCTTCATATTATGTTTTGTATTGTGTCATTGCCATGACTAGTCTCGATGATTCGAAAGCCTGAGTGAATCTGTTATCCTGTCTGTTTGCCTTCTGTGTTAATCTATTTTAGTTGCTGTGTTTCCTGATTAATTTAGTTCATTCTGTCACTTGCTTATTTTAATCCTGCTGATCAAACAACAATGAGACTTAAGTATTGGTAGCTTCCTGTCCTGGTGGAACGACATCCGGTCTTACCGAGTCTATACTACTATTGACCAGGTTATACTTGCCTGAGTCGTGTGTAGTATCTGCTTAGTAACATCGTTTTTATAAATTTAAAACGAGGTTGTGTCCCAAGATTTTATAACCAGAAAAACAAGCAGTCTTGACATACACCAAGTTTTTGGCGCCGCTGCCGGGGACAGGAAATTCTAAGAAATAGTTTAATTGTTGCTTTGATCTTGTTACTTGTTACTTAAGTTAGGTGTGTCTGATTAGGTAGTCACTTGCTTTTTCTACCTCTTTCTCGCACCCTCTGTCAGTTTGTTCTATTCTGAACAAATTGAGCCTTTTCAAGAACCGGAGCGTGAGTTTCGATGACGCCGACGCCTTCAACGCCAACGTCAAAGAGAACGTTTACTAAACATGGCGGAAGAACAACCACCACCACCTAGGACACTTAACGATTTTGTTCGTCCGGATATTAACAATATCCAGAACACCATCATTCGACCTAGGGTGGCAGCAAACAATTTTGAAATCAAACCAAATGTAATTCAAATGGTTCAAAATTCTGTTCAATTTCATGGATTACTCGACGAGGATGCTAATGCTCACATCCGCAGTTTTCTCGAAATCTGCGATAAGTTTAAAATCAATGGTGTTACTGATGACGCCATTCGTTTGCGTTTATTCCCGTTTTCTCTCAAAGACAAAGCCAAGCTGTGGCTTAATTCTCTCCAGGTAAATTCCATCACTACATGGAATGATCTTGTTGCCAAATTCTTAGCTAAATACTACCCGCCGGCCAAAACGGCTAAACTGCGTAATGATATCTCATCGTTTCAGCAGACTGACGGGGAAGGTCTTTATGATGCCTGGGAGAGATACAAGGATCTCATGAGGAGATGTCCTTCACACGGATATGAGCTATGGAATCAAATTTTCATATTTTATAATGGCTTATCCGTTGTCACTCGGCAGATGATAGATGCTGCCGCAGGAGGTGCATTGGGTAGCAAGAACCCACAAGCGTGCTATGATCTTATCGAAGATATGGCAACCAACAGCTACCAATGGAACCCCTCCACGAGACTGAAACCGCCAAAGAACGGTGGAGTGTTCAATGTGGACGCTTTATCTGATCTTTCTGCTCAGGTAGAGAAGTTGACAAAGAAAATGGATCAGATGTGTGCTCCTAAACCGGCTACTTGTAATTTCTGCTCAGGGCCACATCCTAGTGATCAATGCCAGGAGAAAACTCCTGCTCACGAGGAGGTCGATTTCATTACTAATCAGCCGAGGTCTCAGTATAATCCCAATGCAACCAACTATAATCAGGCATGGAGGGATCACCCTAACTTCAGTTATCATAACCAAACCACTAAACCCCCTCAAGGGATTTCATACCCACAGAGACCACGTCAGCCTCAGCAATACGATCGTCAGCCTCAGCAGTTTAATCGACAACCGCAACCATATGAGCAGCCACGTCAATATAACAATCAACCACCGCCTCCAAATCAATCTTCATCATCATCTTCAGTATCTTCCAATCTGGAGGATCTTGTGAAACAATATCTTTCACAATCCGAGTTGCGATTCAACCAAACAGATGTTAGACTCAATCAAACGGAAGCAACTCTGAGAAATCAACAAGCTTCATTGCAAAATCTAGAAAATCAAGTTGGCCAGATATCTAAGCTCTTGTCAGAGCGACCACCGGGAGGTCTCCCGAGCAATACGGATGCAAATCCGAGAGCACACGTAAAGGCAATCACTTTGCGTAGTGGGACGACTACGGTACCACCACCGTTTCCCTCTCAATCCAAAGAAACCGAAAAACAGGTCCAATCGAAGGATTCTGACGAGGCGCATAACAGGCTAGACCCAGTAAGTACCGCGCAAGTCGAACCTCCGGTCAAAATATTTCAGCCTACCATTCCTTTCCCCTAGAGATTAAGGAAAGAGAAAACGGAGGAACAATATGGTAAGTTCCTAGAGCTATTCAAACAGCTCCATGTGAACATTCCATTTGTTGAGGCACTCGCACAGATGCCTAAATATGCCAAATTTCTTAAGGATTTGCTCAGCAACAAGAAGAAATTGGAGGACCTGTCGTTGGTGACTTTAAACGAAGAGTGCTCAGCCATTCTTCAAAATAAGTTGCCAGCAAAGAAAACCGATCCTGGGAGCTTTACAATTCCATGTCTGATTGGTAATCTCACTGTAAACAACGCTCTAGCTGATCTAGGTGCCATCATCAACTTGATGCCATACTCTGTATTTTCTAGACTGGGCCTAGGAGAACCAAAACCGACTCGTATGTCACTTCAGCTAGCTGATCGTTCTGTCAAATATCCACGTGGGATAGTCGAGAACATCTTGGTAAAGGTTGACAAATTTGTGTTCCCTGCAGATTTTGTCATCCTAGACATGGACGAGGACAAAAACGTCCCACTCATTCTTGGTCGTCCATTTTTAGCTACTGCTCGAGCATTGATTGACGTTTGCAACGGAAAGCTTACGCTTCGAGTAGATAAGGATGAAGTGACTTTTGACATCCAAAAGTCAATGAAACACTCAGCTAGCCAGGATGACACTCTTTATTTCGTTGATATCTTTCATTGTTATCCCGTGGATCACATTGTTCCAACTCTAGAGAAGGATACGTTTGACACGCAAATCCTGGATGAGGATGTCTTGGATGTAGAGCAGGTAAAGCTTGTCTCTGATGAGCTAACCAGCACTATTCCACCTGACGAGACACCTATCTCAGATGTTTTCGAGGTCCTTGAAAAATCCGAGAGCTCAGCTTCTCGACCATCTATTGTGGACCCGCCTTCTCTTGAACTCAAAGAACTTCCTTCTCATCTTGAATATGCATTCTTGGAGGAAGATTCGAAGCTGCCTGTGATAATAGCTTCTAACCTTACTGTTGAAGAGAAAAGTAAGCTATTACGGGTTCTGAAAAATCACAAAACTGCCCTTGCATGGAAAATTTCTGATATCAAGGGGATTAGTCCATCCTTCTGCACACATAAGATTCTCATGGAAGATAATTATAAGCCGTGTGTGCAGCATCAGAGACGTTTAAATCCCAAGATGCAAGAGGTAGTCAAGAAAGAAGTTATAAAGCTGCTGGATGCCGGCTTGAGCTACCCTATCTCTGATAGTCCGTGGTTCAGTCCAGTCCAGGTTGTTCCTAAAAAGGGAGGAATGACCGTCATTATGAATGATAAAAACGAGTTAGTCCCAACTCGTACGGTCACGGGGTGGCGTGTGTGCATTGATTATCGCAAACTCAATGATGCCACACGTAAGGATCACTTCCCCCTTCCTTTCATCGACCAAATGTTGGAGCGTTTGGCTGGAAACGTCTTTTATTGCTTCCTTGATGGATTCTCCGGATACTTTCAGATCCCTATCCAACCGGAGGACCAAGAGAAGACAACTTTTACATGCCCTTATGGTACTTTTGCCTACCGGCGTATGCCTTTCGGGTTATGTAACGCTCCTGCAACATTTCAGCGATGCATGACGGCTATATTTCATGACATGATTGAGGATTGTGTCGAGGTATTCATGGATGACTTTTCAGTTTTTGGAAACTCCTTTGATACATGCCTCCACAACTTAGAAAAAATGTTGTCTCGCTGTGAAGAAACTAACCTTGTGCTTAACTGGGAAAAATGCCATTTTATGGTACGCGAAGGTATAGTTTTGGGTCACAAAATCTCAAATGAGGGAATCGAGGTTGACAAAGCTAAAATAGATGTTATTGCAAAGCTACCTCCACCCTCCAATGTTAAAGGCATTAGGAGTTTTCTCGGACACGCATGATTTTACCGGCGCTTCATAAAAGATTTTTCGAAAATCACTCGGCCGTTAACCCATCTCCTTGAGAAAGACACTCCTTTCATCTTTTCTCCTGAGTGCGATCACGCATTTAACTTCTTGAAGGAGAAATTGACAAATGCTCCCATCCTGACGAGCCCAGAATGGTCGCAACCATTTGAGCTTATGTGCGATGCCAGTGATTTCGCTGTTGGCGCTTACTTGGGCCAACGGATAAATAATCACTTTCAGCCGATCTACTACGCCAGCAAGACACTGACTGACACTCAAGAAAACTATACAGTTACTGAGAAGGAGTTGTTAGCAGTAGTCTTTGCGTTCGACAAATTCAGATCTTATCTGGTGTTATCAAAAACAGTGGTCTACACTGACCACTCCGCTCTCCGTTATCTCTTCGCAAAGCAAGATGCAAAGCCCCGTCTTATTCGGTGGATTTTGCTCTTGCAAGAATTTGACATCGAGATCAAAGACCAACAGAGGTGCTAACTGAGTCCGGCATAAAAGATAACTTTCCGGATGAATTTTTATTCGCCGTGACTAGCACTGAGGAGATCCCCTGGTACGCTGACATAGCAAATTATCTAGCAGCAGGGGTGATGATAAAAGGTCTCACACACCAACAGAGGAGAAAGTTTATCTCCGAGCTGAAACACTATTTCTGGGAGGATCCTTATCTTTTTCGGGTAGGAGCCGACCAAATAATCCGTAGATGTGTGAGTACTTCTGAAGCTGTTGACATCCTTCAGCACTGCCATGCAGGCCCAACAGGAGGCCATCACGGACCTAGCTACACCGCTAGAAAGGTTCTGGATGCAGGTTTTTTCTGGCCTACCCTGTTCAAGGATGCTCATTTGTTCGTAAAATCATGCGACTCATGCCAGAAATCTGGAAATATCTCATCTCGAAATGAGATGCCCCAAAATCCAATCCAAGTCTGTGAAATATTTGACATTTGGGGAATAGATTTCATGGGTCCTTTTCCTGGTTCACACGGAAACAAATATATCCTTGTGGCGGTCGATTATCTGTCAAAATGGGCTGAGGCGCAAGCCTTGCCTACAAACGACGCAAGGGTAGTTTGTAAAATTTTGAAAATGTTATTTTCACGATTCGGTACCCCCAGAGCACTCATAAGCGATAGGGGTACTCCTTTCTGCAATGCACAGTTAGAGAAAGTACTTAAACGTTATGGTGTTACTCATCGATTCTCTACTGCATATCATCCGCAAACCAGCGGACAAGTCGAAGTTACCAACCGCGGTCTTAAACGAATTCTGGAAAGAACCGTTGGTAACAGCCCAAAAGATTGGGCTGAGAAATTAGACGACGCACTCTGGGCGTTCCGCACTGCTTACAAGACACCTATCGGTACTACACCGTATAGGTTGGTTTATGGGAAAGCCTGTCGTCTTCCTGTTGAACTTGAGCACAAAGCTTACTGGGCTTTGAAAGCCGCAAATTTTGACTCAAAGAGTTCAGCAGAAAATAGGTTGTTCCAGCTAAGTGAGCTTGATGAACTACGGTTCCAAGCTTACGATAATTCCAGAATGTACAAAGAAAGGACGAAAGCTTTCCATGACTCCCGCCTGAAGGACAAACAATTCCAGGAAGGAGATCGTGTGCTTCTTTATAATTCTCGCCTTCGTCTTTTCCCTGGCAAGTTGAAGTCCAGATGGACGGGACCATATACTGTTCACACTGTTTACCCACACGGTGCTGTTGACATCACGAACTCTGAGGGAGTAACTTTCAAAGTCAATGGTCATCGTCTCAAAAAGTATATTGGTCTCCCGATTCAAGAAGAGGATCATGAAGTTCTTAGGCTCTATCCCGCCGCACCTTAGCGGGATGAGTTGGGTCTTTTACCGGCAGACCTTAAAGAACTGGATATGCTTTCCTCCGCTTCTCTTTCCCTCCTTTCTTGCCTTTTTCGGCGTTCTTCACTGCCCTCTGATATTCTGCGCGATATTGTCATGAGACATGAGAAACACGTGAGGAGAGACCAAAACTGTGCCAAATTTCATCGAGGCACTTCCATCTATGCGGCAAAAAGGCGTGCAAAATATGTAGGGAAATGTTGGAAATGTGGTGCTTTGTTGCATGAGGGCGCTTGTAGGAATTTGCCGACGATATCTCAGTCAGAGTGCGCCAGTGCTCTTCGAGAAGACCCCGTTAAGCTAAAAGCCGAGGGGGTCTTACGTCCTAAAAGTAATGCTGGTGCAATGATTGATGAGTTGGTGAGTCTCCGACTAAGCAAACTCGAGCCTAAGCCCCATTAGAATCCCTAGGTCATGCCTATATTCGTGCCGTATAGCTCCTCATGTTTTCTCACTGGAATTCTCATTCAGTCTGGAGAGACAGGAAAACACTCCGCATTTCAACGCGTTAAAGTGTTCGCTTACACACCGTACTAATAGTGTGTTACTTGTACATATTGTCTTTTTGTCAGATACCCACTTTCCGGGTTTCCTTTTCCGTTTCCGTTAATAATTCAGCTAATCTAGTTGTGTGCTTTCAATTCTGTACTACTAGCACGTTCCCCGTACATTCTCCAGAGGCCTATAGAGAGTAGCGTGTTCCAAAAAGTTGTTTAAACTGAAAATCTGATGCAAAATGGGTTTTTGTCAAAATTCATCCACTACGGCCGTAGTGCAAAACTACTACGGTCGTAGGATCGTTCTGAGCTCTCTGCGGCCGTAGTGATTTATTCATACGGCCGTAGGAACTTCTCTTTATAAGCCCTAGCATCTGTTTCATTCGCACGCTTTCTCTCTCTCTCCTACGCTCTCTCTCTAAAAAACGCACCCGACGACCACCGAAGCTTCTCCGTCCATATCTCACTCATTTCCCGGCCATTTTTCGAAAACAAGGTATTAAAATGCTCCCCTCACTCTTGTGTTCAATATTTAGTACATTGATTCCATTATAGTTGCCCATATGTCGATCGATAGAACAAAACCCTAGCCGCCCGTTTTCTGATGTTCGTAACGTTCCTACGGCCGTAGTAGTTATACCCTACGGCCGTAGTGCTTCTAATTAGGGTTTTGTTATAAACTGCTTGCTACGGCCGTAGTACAGTTATGCTACGGCCGTACCATGTATCTTTTAGGGTTTTGTTTGGTTTGCTTGCTACGACCGTAGTAATATCATGGTACGGCCGTAGGACCCCATTTTCAGCCATTTTCCAAATTTGTTCATCCTTTGGACATTTTCAATACTCGGGGACCTACAGCATACCAAAGCAAACATGTATCGATCGATAGGATGTCTAGCCATCGTGCGCATGTCTTACTTTGATTTTTGTTCATTTCAGCTATGCCTCCTCGACGTGTGCGCAGACAGGCTTCACCAGAGCCGCGGATAGACCCTCGCCAGTTCCCACGTTTAGTCGACCCTGACAGAGTTCTGGTCGAGCGGCCAGCTGATGCCGCGCTTCCTCCTTTTCTCCGCTTCGACCGTGAGGAGGATCGTACTGACAGAGATATCCTGATGGGGCGCGCTGATAGTCACGGATATGAGCCCATCAGATATCTAGTTTGGGATGATTTGGCCACTCTTCATATCAGGGGCCGTGCTCAGACCACATGTGGCCATCATTGGCAGAGGCTTTTCAGTCTTCAGGGGGCGGTCTACCATGAGCTTGCATTGGAGTTTTTCTCCACCATTCACTTGGTTACCCCGCTGCTGGATTATGAGCGGGAGGACGCCCTGACATTCTGCCTACTAGGGGCGGAGAGGCGGCTTTCATTGCGGCAGTTTGCCGTTTATATGGGTTTATTTACGCACGAGGAGTTGGACACTCCGTCGTTTACCGAGGGCATCACTGATTGGCCCGAGGGTGTGAGCGGGATTTCTTTTTGGGAAGAGGTTGGCACTGGCGCCTACAACACCGCCATCGTGCCGAAGAGCACGAAGCTCCGGGATCCTCTGCACCGCATTCTACATCGGGCGATCGTCCACAGCATGACCGCCCGTAGCGCGTCCTCTGGTTCTGTCACTTTCACTGACTTGTTTTATCTATATACGATGGTTCACCAGAGGCCCTGCCAGCTCGCTCTATGCCTGGCCCGTTTTCTATTTCAGGTACGTACCACCCGTGTTTCGCAGGCTATCTATGGAGGGGGGTACGTTACTATTTTAGCAGAGGCTATGGGCCTCCTGACTGCCGAGATTACTGATGATCTCGTTCGCTCCACTCAAGCCGCTCCGATAGATTTAGGGGTCCTGCAGCGTATGAAAGTCGCTGCTAGGATCCAGAACCGTATGAGATTGATCAACCCTGATGGGTCAATTTGGGAGCCTCCTAGAGTGGTAGAGGAGGAGGCAGCAGGTGGTGGAGAGGCAGGAGGAGTAGGAGCAGAGGAAGTAGCTACTGGAGGTGCCTCAGAGCATGGACACCATGAGTTTACTCTTGAGGATCTATTTGGGACGACACCACCTCACCGACAGCAGCCAGCCCAGGTTTACACGAGAGATTATAGGGCTCGGATTGGGAGGTTGGAGAGGTCAGTTTCTGAGATGGTTGAGATGCAACGGGAGTCCAGGGAGATCCAGAGAGTTGAGTATGCACATGCTGAGGCTCATCGACAGTATATGATCAGCATGATGCAACTCATTGCGGCCGACACTATGACATCTTCACAGAAGTTGCCACAGCCGCCAGCTTATCCGCAGAGGCTCCGGGACTAAACTGATGGAGCCGGGCCTTCACAGCCGCCTCCGCGATAGTTATTTTTGTGGGGATAGTTTGTGTAGTAGTTTTTCTTTGTTTGTTTTTCTAGATTAGCTTGGCTGTACGCTTTTGGTTGTTTGTAGTACATGCCACTTTTTGTTGTGTTTGATGTTCTTGTACTTATATTGTCTATCTGTATGACATCATAACACTTGTACATAGTTCTGCTTTGTTTTTTATTGTAGTTCGTTTCCTTTTTGCTTGCCATAGCTTGTGATGTTTTTTGTCCCTCTCTATGTTTCACTTTTGGTTGAGTTGTTGTTTTGCAAGAATATTCGTGATATCTTAGCAGCTCAGCTTAAGTGTGGGGAGGACGCCAATGCCTTCAGAGTTTAATAAATGCAGACGCATAATTGTTGTTCAGGGAGTTCTTAAAGCTCTTTTCTCGCACTTTATTGCTTATTATTAGTACATTGGGGATAATGTACACTTTTAAGTGTGGGGAGGGATTAATATAACATGCCTGCTATTCTGTGTCCTGTTGAAAACTCTTGTATGCTAACTATGCTTTAAACCGTAGAATTGATTTAGGCGTAAATTTTTCGCAAAATTATATCATTTTGGACATGTTTAGATCCTCTCGCATGATAGACTTTAAACAAGTAACATTTCAGCTTTTATGAAGTCGATTTTGCACGAATTCTTGAGTTTTAACAAGTGTTTGACTTCAATTGCACAAGCCACACCTGATATGAATTCCTGAGCATTTGAGCCACTACACTTCATTTCTTACATGATTAGCTCATGGAATTGCCCACTTATATGCTGATTGTTGCTTTGATTGTAGAACTTGCTTACTAGTATGCATGTCGAGATCATGAACTAAACTGTTGCAGTTAAGTGATAGAAGCACTAGGAAACCCCAATTCAGCCTATATACTTTTATTTTTAGCCAATTTCTATATATTTACCCCTAGTTATCCACTTTGAGCCTAAACCTTTCATTTCATTACCCGTGTTTATCCTGTTTTAGTCTATTTTATTTTTTTGTTTCCAGAGTCAGTTGACCCGTTTTCTCGCTGCTTAGTTCCGTTGTATTTTGTTCGTCAGTTGTTCATACATCGATTAGTGGGATATGAAAAATACATATATCCCTTGGTTTGTTCCGTTTCATGCTGTATACAGCTGAGTTTTCTGAGAAAATCCAAAAAAAATTAGAAAAAGAGAAAATTGAGAAATTCAGTTACTTGACATGCTTTCCTTGGCTATTTTTGAGCCTGTCATACATTGAGTAGTAATTCTTTGTCGGTATTACCTGGCTGTTAGCCATCATTCAGAGAATTCTGATTCCATTTCTACTTGATGAACTGTACTCTCGCCAAAAATAGTGTGATATTCTATTTTCCTTCAATAATAGCAGCTTTGACGATTTTGAACTTGATTTCTGGATTCTATTTTAGCCACTTTTATATTTTCCCATTCCTACCCTTAGCCCTAGCCACGTTACAACCCGACAAAGTCTTCTTGATAATTGCATATGTTATGTTGATTGGTGGAGATGTGATACGTGATCAAGCTTATGCTAATCTTTGCTTCAATCTAGCACACGAGCACTTATATACTTAACCCAAATACACATTGAGTGCTAGAGTGATCTCCGGTGAGGTATAAAGTCAGATACTTGTCACAACTCATTGTATGCGTGTTGAATCTGCCTTTCTTTATATCAATACATGAAAGCAACCCTTAAATTCTGTGTTTAAAATGTTTGTTATGCTTTTAGATCTCTTCTATGTCGGAATGATACATGTTTGCACTATTGTGCTGCCTTTAGAAATTCTTCGGTTTTAGCTATTGCATTAGAGTTTGCTTGAGGACAAGCAAAGCTTAAGTGTGGGGACTTTGATATATGCGTTTTTATACATGTTTTACATGTTAGAATACCCCGTACTTAGCCCAAATACAAGGTGAATACTCCTAATATGGATCTAATATGTTTAACATTCACCATGCAGGTTACAAAGAGCTTTAAGCAAGATAAATGGGCAAAACAAGGAAAGAATTGAAGAAAATAGAAGAATAGTGAAAAAATGATCACTACGACCGTAGGATCTAATCCCTACGGTCGTAGGAAGCCATCTTCTAGAAACCATCATTACCTGCCAGATCTTGCGTGTCCCGGACAAATGGTTTAACGTTGCGTGTGTAGAAAATCCAGTCATGATTTCCTACGGCCATAGGAAGCCCACTTACAGCAGATTAAATTCAGAATTCTGCCATTTTGCAAAGGGTTACCATTTTCACCTCCACTCCGGAAAAACACTTCCATAGACCCTCTCTAAATATCCTAACACTCCAGGGGACTTCTCTTGGTGATTCTAAGGAGGAGAGCTTGGATCTTGAAGGCTTGGAACAACATTTGGAGCTTGGATTCATTAGTTATATCATTGCTAGCTTGGGTATACTCTTTCCATTTATTATATCAATCATGTACCCATGTGTTCCAGATGTTGTAAGGTTACTATTATTGTATATGGATAACTAAACTCATTTCACTTGGGCCAAGATGATTCTTGGCTAAGTTATGGCAATATATTTGACTTTTATGATGACTTGATTCATATATGCATGTTTAATCTTGAATACAAATGTGTTTTATCAACTTAATATGTTAAATCTAATCATGTTCATGTGTGATAATGTGTATATGATAACTCATTCATGTTTTAACATATGAATATTCAAGAATGATGGTTGATTTTATTAATTCCATGTTGAGTTTGTTATTAGAAATGATACATCTTGCATGGTTGTCACTAGATGTCATTTTTGGAATATGATTTGAATCATTTCAGGTTCATCCATTATTGGTTATGTTAATCGTATGTTGGTTGTATGCATGCCTTATGATTATAGATGAAAATCTTGTTATTTGGTGTATTTATGGGTTAAACATGCTACTAATGATTAAAGGATTCACAAAGATGTTTGTTGGTATGTTTAGATGGTGAAATGAACTCACATGTATGCCTTTGTTATGCTTGTCTTAGTGTTCAATGTGCATATCACATGATTCATGTTTTAAGAAGTGTTGGCTATACTAGAAATGGTAGGTTTAACATGTTCATATCTTTAGAAATCATGTGACTAAACATTAAGAATCCCTTAATTGTGAGGTTTGAGTTTAGATGAGTTTATGACCCCATTGTACCAGTTTACATGTGTTTATGATCTGAGATTAAAGTCTAGATTGTAATTTGTTGTTGAATGCCTTTATGTTAGATTTGAATGTTCTGTCGGATGGGTCCCTACGGCCGTAGGAAGAAATCCCTACAGCCGTATGACTGTCCAGGCTGCTACGACCGTAGTAGATACTTACTATGGCCGTAGGAGCCATTTTCACCACCAGTGTGCTGTTTTTGCTTGTTTTAACTAATTTAACTGCTTTGACACCTTTTTGGGTTCTGAGGACTACTGGACAAATCATTTGAAAAGATGTTTGTCTTTGTAGTCTGATTTGGACGCGATCCGTTGGATCTGTAGTTGAATTCTGATATGCCGTTACTTGCTTAATTATGTTTAAGTGTTGAATCTGAGTCTTGATAACTCGAGTGAAGATTTGTGCATGATAATATGGTTTTGTCAAGTATTAGAACAGCATGCTATGCGCTTAATCTATTCAAGTCTTCATATTATGTTTTGTATTGTGTCATTGCCATGACTAGTCTCGATGATTCAAAAGCCTGAGTGAATCTGTTATCCTGTCTGTTTGCCTTCAGTGTTAATCTATTTTAGTTGCTGTGTTTCCTGGTTAATTTAGTTCATTCTGTCACTTGCTTATTTTAATCCTGCTGATCAAACAACAATGAGACTTAAGTATTGGTAGCTTCCTGTCCTGGTGGAACGACATCCGGTCTTACCGAGTCTATACTACTATTGACCAGGTTATACTTGCCTGAGTCGTGTGTAGTATCTGCTTGGTAACATCGTTTTTATAAATTTAAAACGAGGTTGTGTCCCAAGATTTTATAACCAGAAAAACAAGCAGTCTTGACATACACCAATGAGCAACTTCAAAAGGTCACTGAATCTTGGTGTAAGTCATCAAGGCTTTCTAAAAAGTGCATCAACCAACAAATTCCTAAACAGGTACAAGCTGTACTTGGAGGTGACTATCAATCCGCAGCTTATGCAGCTAATGATGATGAGATAGCAAGTACAGACTCTGAGAAAGATAGACAACTGATTGAGTCTCAGAAGTCAACCTCATAGAAGAAACATGGTCAAAACCTTAAATACAATATGTTTGTAAAGGCAAAAGATCATGAGAATGAGTGTTCAACATCTAAACAACATAGTAAGTCTGTGCTGGACAGATTAGGCACTCAGCCTATTCAAAGAACTTCAGTCATAGAAAGGCTTAATCCAAATCCTTTCAAAAGACAACACCCTCTATCTGGCTCAGAGAGAAGTTACAAGAGCAGGAAGACCACTGTAAGTCAGAGGTCTCACCACAACAATGGTAAGTCCAAAGTTGTCGAAATTGGTAAGTCCAAGGAGATCAGCAGTGGTAAGTCCAAATCTTTTGAAACTGGTAAGTCCAGAAAACATGACAATGGTAAGTCGAAAGTCATCGAAAAGAAGTTTGTTGGTCAAGCTTCTAATCAAAAGGATAACAAACCAAGATCTAACAAAGGTAAGTCCAAAGTCAGTGAACATCAAGTGAATCAACTTGCAAAGAAAGTTGAAAAGTTATCCACAACATATAATCCGAAGACTGAGAGCAACTTCTCACAAGGATTATTAAACACTCTACCTCCTGTAATCATTGGAAGAAGGAGATGCTACAAGTGCAGAAGTAGAGGTCATGAGGCTAGGGACTGTGATGCAGAAATCTCAAGGCCTGAACAAGAACAAGCTGATCAGCCTACACAGGACTCAACTCCTGCTCAAGCTGAACAGTCAGTTCAACAAGATGGAGATGCTAAGTGCTCCTCATCTGAACCCACCAAGAAGTGGGTTCCCAAACAAAACTAATGTGTTTAGTTTTCTTATAATGTGTAGGGTTCAAGTAAATGGTACTTACATAGTGGATGCTCAAGGCACATGACTGGGTGGAAAGGACTTCTTAGTGATTTCCATGAAGATAAAGGTCCTAAAGTAACATTTGGTGATAACTCCCATGGAAGAACTAAAGGCTATGGGAAGATGCATGCTGGCAAGGTGAGTTTCCAGAAGGTTGCACATGTTAAAGGTCTTAAACACAATCTGATAAGTATCATCCAGTTGTGTGATGAAGACAATATTGTTACTTTTAGGAAGAAAGCAGGAACTATATATAATGCTAAAGGTAAGCCTGTATTAATAGCAAAAAGAGAAAGAGATGTGTATCTACTTGATCTTAATTCTGTTGATCCCTATACTGAAACCTGCTTGTATTCTCAATATGTTCCTAAGCTGATTTGGTTGTGGCATACAAGTTTATCACATTTAAATTTCAAGAATATAAATATGCTATCCAACAAAGAGTTAGTCTCTGGATTACCAAAGACACATTTGTCAAGGACAAATTGTGTTCAGCTTGTGAACAAGGGAAACATCATAAAGGGTCCTTCAAATCAAAGCAAAATTTTTCAATAACAGACCCATTGCATATGTTGCATATGGATCTGTTTGGACCCATAAGTACTGCAAGCCTACGTGGCAAGAAGTACACTCTGGTGATAGTAGATGAGTTCTCACGATTCACCTGGGTAATATTCCTTAAATCCAAAAGTGATGTTGCCCTGGAGATAATAAGGTTTATCAAACAGGAAGAGTTGCAAAAAGGTAAGTCTGTAAAGCAACTCAGAAGTGATCATGGGACTGAATTCAGAAACACAACCCTAGAAAACTTTTGTGAATAAAACTTCTCCTCAGTCAGAACACCTGAACAAAATGGAGTTGCTGAAAGGAGAAATAGAACTTTAATTGAGGCTGCTGAACAATGCTATGTGAAGCTGTAAGTACAGCATGCTACACTCAGAATAGATCAATCATTGTCAAAAGACATGGCAAAACAGCACATGAGATGTATAAATCTAGAAAGCCCAATATAGGTTATTTCCATGTCTTTAGTTCAAAATGCTATGTGCTGAATCAAAAAGATCAGCTCCATAAGGTGGAACCTAAAGCTGATCTTGGAATTTTGTTGGTTATACCTTAATCTCCAAGTCTTATAGAGTGTATAATACTAGAAGAAAGGCTATAGAAGAATCAATTCATGTCTCATTTGATGAAGACAGTTTTGATCAAGCTGATAAAAGACAAGCTGACTTGGTCAGTCTGGGTGAGCTTGAAAAGCCTGAGGAAACCAGAATGTCAAATCCAATGTATATCATGGATTATGACAGTGATGATGATGTGTGTCCATCAAAGAAATCATCACAAACTCTAAAGGACTCACAAGCTGAGAAAGTCCCTTTGGAGCTGATGTTACTCAGACTGAAGATCTTAGTGATTAACAGTTTGATAACAATGCTGCAATTGAGACTGAGGATGTAAGTTCACCTCAGAGTCCTCAATATCACTCAGATCCAGAACCACAATCTCCTACTACAACATTTAAATTCCTCAAAGACCATCCTCAAGATCAAATAATTGGTAATGTTCAAGAGAGTGTAATGACAAGATCAAAGGCAACAGCAAATTATGCTGCTTACTTTGGTTTCCTATCACAAATGGAACCAAAGAAGACTGAAGAAGCCTTAGAGGATGAAGTTTGGATTGAATCTATGCAAGAGGAATTAAATGAGTTTGAGAGAAATAAAGTCTGGAGCATTGTCTCAGCCCCCAAAGATCATACAATTATAGGCACTAAGTGGGTCTATAAAAACAAAATGGACAAGGATTTAGTGATTGTTAGGAACAAAGCCAGGCTGGTAGCACAAGGGCACAAACAAGAAGAAGGAATCGATTATGATGAGACCTTTTGTTGGTCCCTTGGTGAAAATAACAACAAGCAACAGGTGTGTAGAAGGGGCGTTGAATACACTTTCTGCGGAAATTGAACAAATCAAATAAAAGTGTTACACACAGTAAATCAAACCATAATTAGTCGAATGCTTTTATTAATATGAAGATGATTACAATGCTTTGAATAAGAAGATGATTACAGTAACTATCAAGTAAGCAACTCTTGATATATAATCACCTAATATAAATATCTCAATCTCTCAAACTTAGATATCTATAATCAACTTATGATTATAGATACTGACAACTCTCTACACAGGATTTTCACTGATTGAATCAACTAATGATTACTTACCAATATCACAACTGATGTGACAATTCGAACACACGAATGATTTGGCAATCTGTGAGTTTCTTGATCACGTTGAACTTACAAACATTGATTCAAGAATCGTAACACATACGGTGAGGTGAGGTTTTGGCTCTGCAATACTTAGTTGTTTTTCATATCTAAGTCGTACCGCTAAACTTATCAGGAGATAAGTATTTATAATCCTATTGCTACGGTTCCTAACAAACTGGACTAAACCTAATTTTCTAACTAACTATCGGATAACTCGGAATCTTGAATCTTGAATCTTCTTATCTTGAGTCTTCAATCTTCAATCTTGATTCTGAAGTCTTCTTATCCTTTCCGTAGATATAGAGAGAGATAAAGATGCATTTAAAACATATTGAAATTATCTTTAAACTGACTTCTTACTCGGACTGAGTTACTCAGCTTGAAACTCATCAAGCTGAGTTCTTCGAGAATAAACCCGAATTCATACATGAACCAACACGTATATTGATACACTCATCCTTAGAAGTCTAACTAGTTAACTAAAACATATTTAGTAACTCTGTCGAGCTGACTCTGCTTTTGAGCTGAGTCACTCAGCTTGAAACACATCAAGCTGAATACTTGATATATACCTTATGTGACATACACAGATTATCAAACTCATTAATAATCAAACTAACGTATAGTATAAACTGGTCGCACATATGCTCAGCTTATACTTAGCTTATACTCAGTCTGAATCACTATAAGTGTTCAGTCCGACTAAGCTTCATAATTCTGTTTAAGTTATATGTATAACTCATCCTACAAACTTAGCTTTGTCTCATCAAATCTAAACTGATGAGATCATTTTCTCAACAAGCTCCCCCTATTTGATGATGACAAAACCATCAAACAGTTAGTAAGTTTGTTTAACAGAATTATCTCTTAAGTGTCAGACTTATTAAGATTTTTATATTTGAACTGATCAAATATTTATTGAACATATCAATTTCAATTAAACTTATCAATTTAAATTGGAACACACCAACTTTCAGTTGAACAAACCAACTAATTACATTAATGAATAAGAACTTATCAGTTATTCATTTTGCTGAACTTATCAGACTTATACATATGAATACATCATACCACAGTTGAACATATCAAACTTTATACTTGTATTAATTGAACTAATCATAATACAAAAGTTGTTGACCACTTAGATCATGCACACATTGTGCTTACAGAAATTAGAACTAATCTAATTTACAAAAGAACTAATCTATTGAGGATGCAGATCTTCAAATTCCTTTATCTCCTTGTATATTTCTTCGAGAATTTCTTGCAGATTAGGAATGTGTTGAAGCTGATCCTTCTGTGATCGTATTGCTCTGTTTATTCTGTATCCGAATCTTGCAGTCTGTTCAGTCTTCTCTACAATTTGTATCAGAGCAAATCCTTGAGATACCCCACAAGTGTAAATGTTAGCATCAGGCTGGAAGCATTTTTCTCCATTTCTATCCAGGTACATGAAACCTTTCTCAGGCTTTTCCACATAGGTATTTTCCTGAAATTCCAAGCCTTTAAGAAGAGTGAGAAAGTCAGTATCTGCTTTCACTAGACCAGCTGTCTTTTTCAATTTATCCTTTCCAATTTTGTGGAAGGAGGTCAGTAGGGTTGCTATCTCAGATCTGGGTATTGATTGCATTGCATCAGCCCTAGCAAGTAGTCTCAACAGCTTATCTTTAACTTGATTCCGAGCTGTGAACTTTTCCATCTGGGTTAATGAGGATGGCTACTTGCTTCCATTCTTCGTAACCCAGTCTATGCAGTTGATTCAGCTCCAGAGAAGGTGTTTCACCATTCTTTAAAGAAAATTCCATTATGATGATCCCTTGGGCTGAACTCAACTTGAGAGAGTCAATCTGAGAGGAGAAATGCAGCTTTTCATAACATTGAGATATACCCTCTTCCTCAGTTTAACCTTGAATAGGAAGTTCTTCTTCTTCTTCCTTAGGCACTATAGGCAGTTTGAGTTTTGCCAATTCCTCATTCTGCATTCTGATCTGCTCAGCCCAGTTTTGTTCTCTTCTTTCTTTTTCCTCTGCTAACACAACTTGAGCATCTGCTTGTCTTCTTCTCAGTTCTTCGACCGAGATCCTAAACTGGTCAGCATCTTCTCTTTCTATCCTTCTTGCTGCCATCAGTGAAGCTCTTTCTTGTAGTGTCATGTTGTCAGCAGAGTCTTCATCTGAGGCTGATGATTCACTAAGAATCATTCTTCTTCGTTTCTGCAAGGGGTTTTCAGATTCATCTGAGCTAAGTACTGTTGGTCTTTTTCCTTTTTCTTTGTCAGTCAGCTCGGTGTCTTTTCCAATAACTTCCTCCCCCTCAATCCTCTCTGCTTCCTTTGCCAAAAATAATAAATCTTCAGCTTCAGCTTTAGTCTCTTGAACCTTTTCCCCCTTTTTGTCATCATCAATAGTTGTTGAAGGTCGTTGTTGATTGAGAGCAGCAACAGCGGACTTCAGCTTTGCCACCTCATTATCCAGGGCATCCAGCCTGAGCAACAAATGCTTCTTGGCTTTCTTTCTTTTGAAGTGGAGGATCTCAAACTGACTTTTTAGAAAATTGATAATTGAAACAAAGTCAGCTTGTAAAGGTTGAGACTTTGGTGCCTCATCCAAGGGTTGGTTTAGACCCTCAAATTCATGTGCACCAGAGTGTGGACCCTGTGATTAATCCTGGTTTGAAGATGAAACATTGACAGGTCGTGCACTAGAGTGTGAGAAGTGAAGAGAATGAATAGGGCTCGAAACATGAACTGTATGGGTTGGTGGTTGGCTGATTAGTTTAGAGGGGGGTGATTGACCCTGGGGATTGGTCAAATTTTCAATGTTACCTGAGTGTGTCTGCTTAGGCACAGAAATAGGCTCTCCCATGGCTAGAGTAGGTGTGGGCTGAGTAGTCATCACACCCGGTATTGGCTGTTAGGTTGATATGAGCCTTGAGGTTGACACCTTAAGAGAAGGCGTCTCCCCCTCAACTCCTGCCTGTGGAGGGATCAGTGTGATCCCAGCTCCAGTGATGCCTGTAGGAGTAGCACCACCTTTGGCAGTTTTTCTTTGGTATGTTAGGATATTCTCCCTAGCAGCAGTAGGCATACTAGGGGTGGCTTCAGAGTGGGATTTTTGATGGAAAGAAGGTGGAGGAGATGGGTTACACTGAGTTGGTTCCACTGCAGTCTTGTCTCCAAAGTTGGATGGAGAAAAGTGATTAGAAAGTGAAAGTGGAGAGGTTTTACCTGAAGCAGCTTCTGTATTAGCTGGTTCAGTCTGAGCAGAGTGCTCAGCCTGAACCTCAGTGTCGGCTTGAGAAGCTCCTTCTTGATTAGATCCCTCAGCTTCACTTTCTGAAGACGAAGCCTCAGCAAACAGCAGCATGGGCTCATCCAGACCCTCTTGTTCTGGGAAGATGTCGTTGTTGAACATCTTGGAGCTGAGTGTTGGCACCAGAGATAGTTCCTGATCAGCTTCATAGAGTGTTGTCCCTAGCTCGGCTTCAAATGCCAAGGACAGGTACCTTATAAAAGGCACATGAAGATCCCTTGTGGTCTTCATCACTATGACCTTGAGCTCGTTGAAGATGAGTTGTGCATAGTCTACATTTCTTCCAAAGTACATGTTGTACAGCAGCTGCATCTCGAACTCATTGACCTGTTCCAATCCTCCAACCTTGGTACCAAGTGAACGGATCACTGTGGACACTATAAAACCCCAACTGGTTGGAAAGGTGACCTTTTTTATAACACCCTCTATCTGTGGGTGACCTATTCTGGGAAGGACTGACCTCGCCACCTGTCTCATCACAGCAGGCTCAAATACATCATGTTGAGGGAGGTGAAGAATCTCCCTTAGCCTGTTAACTGTGAGAGTTATGGTCCTCTCTCCATTCAGCACTGTACCTCTAATTTCGTCGTTGATTTGATCGTAGGTGCACGTATACCAAAATTCGAGGAGGTGCTGAGGAACCACATGTAGAGGTGCGCCAGTGTAAGAAAAAGTCAATGGGCATTTACGGATGTAATTGACCCATGGTTCGTATCCTCTGCCTTGTTTCCTTGGAGAAATAGCAAGACAGGCACGCTGATTGTTGATTTTTATCAGCGGCAAACCGTTGTTCTTAAACGCAGCACCCCGTACCATTCGATCACCTAGAACGAGAATGGTTCCTTCCATCGGTGAATAAGTAGGTTACACTGAGTAATCAATTAGGAATTCGCACTGAGCGATTGTCGATTGCGAACTGAGCGACTTAGGTTTTCTAAATCGATGGAACAGAGATTTGCACTTAGCAAAGAAGGTGAAAGGTATTTGAGAAGTTGAGAAGTCTGGATTGTAAGAGTAAACCCTCTAATCCGAATGTGATCGGTATATATACCTTTCCGAGGAGAGAGAAAAGTTAACGTTAGAAATCCCCTTTTTAACCGTTACGCCGTAAAATTTTGATGTAACAGTAAACGGGTAGAACTTATCATCTTCCAACGGATACTAATGTAATACAATAATATTGACTTACAATAAGATTATATACACTGATGTATTATACTTATACACTAGTTAGTATAATACGTGATTTGAGACTAACTCAAATACGCAGTAATCATGAAATAATAACACTGAGTAATTAAACATGATGTTGGACACACCAAGCTGAGTAAACTTATCACTCAGTTTAACTCAAGAACTCAACTTGATACAAGCACTCAGCTTGAGATGTATACTCAGCTTGAGTTTGAAACTCAGTTTGAGTAGAGCACACATCTCATAGGCAATGACACTAAGTCAGTTTCGTCTAAGACTGACTAAAACGAACCTTTTAACCACACTGAGTAGTTAAAGGATGTTTGGAACCTACCAAACGTGTGAACCAATCACACAGCCTGAGTTAAGCACATAGCTCAGACTCAGTGACACTTAGTCATTTTGTTTGAGACTAACTCAAACTATATATTTCAAACTACACTAAGTAGACAAAATAAGTTTGGAACTCACCAAACAAAAGAACTCATTGTTCAGCTTGACAAGATTAAGTTTATGAAAACTTATTCATAAACTCAGCTTAAGACACTTAGTCTTTGTCAACCTGAAAACTCAGATTCTAGAAACTTAGCTAGGGGTTGAGCATACCCAATTTACTTAGCAGATACATAAATCTCTTTTCATCAAGTGGTTTAGTAAAGATATCTGCTAATTCGTCACCTGAGGAGATAAAGTTAATGTCAACTTTACCTTTTTCCATTATGTCCCTAATGAAGTGATGTCGAATTTCAATGTGCTTGGTTCTTGAGTGGAAGACTGGATTGTAAGTGATGGCTATTGCACTTTGGTTATCACAGAAGATAGGATTTTTCTTGAAACTCATGCCAAAGTCTTGAAGCTGATGCTGCATCCATAGGATTTGAGCACAACAGCTTCCTGCTGACATATTCAGCTTCAGCAGTTGAAGTAGCCACTAAGTTCTATTTCTTACTAGTCCAGCTTACTAGCTTCCCTCCAAGCAATTGACATCCTCCAGTAGTTGATTTTTTGTCTAACTTGCACCCAGCTTAGTCAGCATCTGAAAAACCAACTAACTCAAATCCAGAGTCCTTTGGATACCAAAGACCTAGATTTGGTGTACCTTTAAGGTACCTAAAGATCCTTTTCACAGCTTGAAGATGTTATTCTTTTGGATCTTCCTGATATCTTGCACAAAATCATGTAGCAAACATGATATCAGGTCTACTAGCTGTCAAGTAGAGCAATAAAGCTATAATTCCTCTATAGGTAGACTGACACACAGACTTACCATCTGAGTCTTTACTCAGCTTGACAGCTGGTGACATGGGTGTTTTCATGGTTGAACTCGAATCAAAACCATATTTCTTTATCAAATCAAGAACATATTTGCTTTGATTGATGAATATTCTATCAGGCTTTTGTTGAATTTGTAATCCTAGGAAGTATGTCATCTCACCCATCATGCTCATCTTGTACTTTTGTGACATTATTTTAGAAAACTACTCACACAGAGATTCATTGGTATAACCAAATATAATGTCATCCACATAGATTTGTACAAGAATCACTTGTCCTTTACTCTTTTTAATAAAGAGTGTCTTATCTATACTACCTCTGGTGAAATCCATTGATAGTAGATAAGTGGACAGAGTATCATACCAAGATCTTGGAGTTTGTTTAAGACCATACAAAGCCTTGTCCAACTTATAGACATGATGTGGAAACTTTGACCTTACAAAGCCAGGAGGTTGTTTCACATAGACTTCCTCCTGAAGTTTTCCATTAAGGAAGGCACTCTTCACATCCATCTGATAGACTTTGAAGTCTTTATATGCTGCATAAGCCAGGAACAGCCTTATGGCTTCAATTCTAGCAATAGGGGCAAAGGTCTCATCATAATCGATTCCTTCCTCTTGCTTATACCCTTGTGCTACAAGCCTGGCTTTTTGTTCCTAACTATCACTCCATCCTTGTCCATTTTATTTCTATAGACCCACTTAGTGCCTATAATTGAATGATCTTTGGGGGCAGGGACAAGGTTCCAGACCCTATTTCTCTCAAACTCATTTAATTCCTCTTGCATAGCTTCAATCCAATCCTCATCCTCTAAGGCTTCTTCAGTCTTCTTTGGTTCCATTTGAGATCGGAAACCAAAGTGTGCAGCGTAATTAGCTGTAGCCTTGGATCTGGTCATGACCTTTTCTTGGACATTTCCAATAATTTGATCTTGAGGATGATCTTTGAGGAATTTAAATGTTGTAGTTGGAGAGTCTGGTTCTGAATCTGAGTGATGTTGAGAACTCTGAGGTGAACACACATCCTCAGTCTGAGTGACCTTAGCTCCAAAGGGGTTGATGAACTCATCATCCTTCTCAGCTTGAGAATCCCTTGGAGTTTGTGATGATTTCTTTGATGAACACACATCATCATCACTATCATCTCCTATGACATACATAGGATTTGATAAGTTGGTTTCCTTAGGCCTTTCAAGCTCACTCAGACTGACCAAGTCAGCTTGACTCTTATCAGCTTGATCAAAACAGTCTTCATCAAAAGAGAAATGAATTGACTCTTCTATGGCATTTCTCCTTGTATTATATATTCTATAAGACTTGGAGATTGAGGAATAACCAACGAATATTCCAAGATCAGCTTTAGGTTCCAACTTATGGAGCTGATCTCTTTGATTCAACACATAGCATCTTGAACCAAAGATATGGAAATAACCTATATTGGGCTTTCTAGACTTATACATCTCATATGAAGTCTTTCCATGTCTTTTGACAATGATTGACCTATTCTGGGTATAGCAGGTTGTACTAACAGCTTCATCCCAGAAATAGAGTTTCAATCCTGCCTCACACAGCATTGTTCTAGCAGCCTCAATTAAGGTTCTATTTCTCCTTTCAGCAACTCCATTTTGTTGTGGAGTTCTGACAGATAAGAAATTTTGTAATATTCCTTTATGTTCACAGAAGCTTTCAAGAGTTGAGTTTCTGAACTCAGTTCCATGATCACTTCTAAGTTTCTTTACGGACAAACCTTTTTGCAACTCTTCCCTTTTGATGAAACTAATTATCTCCAGGGAAGCCTCACTTTTGGATTTAAGGAATATTACCCAGGTGAATCGTGAGAACTCATCTACTATCACCAGTGTGTACTTCTTGCCACTCAGGCTCAGAGTACTTATGGGTCCAAACAGATCCATATGCAACATATGCAGTGGGTCTGTTATTGAAAAATTTTTCTTTGATTTAAAGGACCCTTTATGATGTTTCCCTTGTTCACAGGCTGAACACAATTTGTCTTTGACAAATGTGATTTTTGGTAATCCAGAGACTAACTCTTTATTGGATATCATATTTATATTTTTAAAATTTAAATGAGACAAACGTTTATGCCATAACCAACTCAGCTTAGGAACAGAATGGGAATACAAGCAGGTTTCATTATAGTGATCAGGAGAATTAAGATCAAGTAGATACACATCTCTTTCTCTTTTAGCTATTAATAGAAGTTTTCCCTTAGCATTATAGATTGTTCCTGCTTTCTTCCTAAAAGTAACAACATTATCTTCATCACACAATTGACTGATACTAATCAGGTTGTGTTTGAGACCTTTGACATATGCAACTCTCTGGAATGTGACCTTGCCAGCTTGCATCTTTCCATAGCCTTTAGTCCTTCCATGTGAGTTGTCTCCCAATGTTACTTTAGGACCTTTATCTTCTTGGAAATCACTAAGAAGTCCTTTCCACCCTGTCATGTGCCTTGAGCATCCACTATCCAAGTACCATTTACTTGAACTCTGCACATGAGATGAAAACTAAACACATTAGTTTTGTTTGGGAACCCACTTTTTGGTGGGTTCAGATGAGGAGCACTTAGCATCTCCATCTTGTTGAACTGACTATTCAGCTTGAGCAGGAGCTGAGTCCTGTGTAGGCTGATCAGCTTGTTCTTGTTCAGGCCTTGAGATTTCTGCATCACAGTCCTTAGCCTCATGACCTTAACTTCTGCACTTGTAGCATCTCCTTCTTCCAATGATTACAGGAGGTAGAGTATCCAATAATCCATGTGAGAACTTACTCTCAGTTTTAGGATTATATGTTGTGGATAACTTTTGAACTTTCTTAGCAAGTTGATTCACCTGGTGATCACTGACTTTGGACATACCTTTGTCAGTTCTCTGTTTGTTATCCTTTTGATGAGAAGATTGACTAACAACCTTCTTTTCCATGACTTTGGACTTACCTTTGTCATGTCTGCTGGACTCACAAGTTTCAATAGGTTTGGACTTACCACTGTTGATATTCTTGGACTTACCAAGATCCACAACTTTGGACTTACCATTATCGTGTTTTGACCTCTGACTTACAGTGGTCTTTCTGTTCTTGTAACTTCTCTCCAAGACAGAAAGAGAATTTTGTCTTTTGAAAGGGTTTGGATTAAGCCTTTTTATGACCGAAGTTCTTTGAACAGACTGAGTGCCTAGTCTGTCCAACACAGACTTACCATGCTGTTTTGATGTTGAGCACTCGTTGTCATAACCTTTTGCCTTTAGAAACATATTGTATTTCAGGTTCTGACCATGTTTGTTCTCTGAGGCTGACTTCTGAGACTCAGTCAGTTGTCTATCCTCCTCAGAGTCTGTAATTTCTATCTCATCATCAGCTACATAAGCTGCTGTTTGATAGTTACCTCCAAGTACAACCTTTACCTGTTTAGGTATCTGTTGGTTTATGCACTTTTCAGTAAGCTTGATGACTTACACCAAGACTCAGTGACCTTTTTGAAGTTGGTCAGCTTTGTCTTTAGCTTCCTGAAGTTCTTCACTAAGAAGTTGATTAATGTGCATCTGACATTCAAGATCACATTGTGCTTTCTTACCAACATCAATGAGAGACTTATTTTCCTTAATCTCATTCTTGAGTTTAGTTATCTCATCTTTGAGGTATCTTTGAGACTTAAAGACGGTCTTGAAATCATTCAACAGATAATCAAAAGCAAGACCCTTTTCCTCATCAGTATAAGAGTTGAAGTTACTGACCTTATACATGGAATAGGATCCCAATCACTAAGTTTGTTGTTTTCCTCAGCTTCCTTCATGTCAGCGTCAAAGGTTGACTCGGACAGATCATAATCAACCTCATCTAGTTCCAACTCTTCATCTTCTTGAGCCATCATACATACATCATCATCTGAGGTAGATCCCAGGTTTTGGCATATAGTCCTTTTGCACTGGGTTTGTCTTCTGGCCTTCCTTTCTTGAGCTGAGTATATTTCTTCTTGTATTTATCAGCTCTGTAAGCATTCTTGTCAACAACTGATGTTGATTCCACCTTTTTTGATCTGCACTCAGCAGCAATATGTCCCTTCTTCTGACAGTTGAAGCACACAACATTCTTGGGATCAAAGGAACTCTTCCCTTTGCCCCTATTAGATCTTCCTCTTCCCCTTTGAGCTCTTCTCAAACGTCTGGCTAACATTGCCATTTGCTCAGTGATATTCTGAACATCATCAGTATCACTTGATTCTGGGTCTGAGTGGTCAGCTTGAGATTCTAACTCAGTCTCAGACTCAACAACCAGTGTCTTGGAATTTTTCTTCTTTTTCTGTGCAACCAATGCAACTTCAGTTTTATCCAAAGACTCCTTGAGTTGTTGTTGAGAAGTTCTTTTGTGTTCAGTGATCTGTTCATGATTTAGCAAGAACCCATAAATGGACTGTAGATTGTACACATGCAGTGTTCCTCCAGCCCTTAGTGATGTAGTTACATCGTTAAACCTCTATGGTAACACATCCAGAAATTTCAGCACAAGTTCAGCTTCATCTTTCTTTACACCCACACTTAGTAGGTCATTTATCAAGTAGTGAAACCTTGTGAATAAATCTAACAATGTTTCATTCTTCTTTGAAAATAAGTTTTTATAAGATCTATTCAAATGACTTCTCTTGTGCTACTTGACCAGATATGTGCCCTCATATGTAACACTCAGTGTGTCCCAAATATCTTTTGCTGATTGACACCCAGTCACAATACGCAAGATTTTGTTGGTCAGGGCATTTGCTAGAAGAATTTTTGCCTTGTCATCCAGATTGAAGAGTTTCCAATCTTCATCAGTCCAGGATGCAATAGGCTTTCTTGTTTCCTTTTCAGTTTTGCCAGGAGACGTATCACTGACAGTAGCAGGAATCTTGGGGATGATAGGTCCTTTTGTAAAGACATCGAACATACAATTGTCAATGGACTTGAAGAATAGCATGGCTCTGAACTTCTACATAGGATAGTCAGATCCATCAAATATGGGACAACCTTTGGCAGACATCTGTGGAAAGTTTGAAGGATTATTGCTTGTAGACATCGTGAACTTTCTCAGAATCTTGAACTTTCAACCTATGAAATCGTTCAGCCTGCTCTGATACTAGTTGTTGGTCCCTTGGTGAGAATAACAACAAGCAACAGGTGTGTAGAAGGGGGGGTTGAATACACTTTCTACAGAAATTGAACAATTCAAATAAAAGTGTTACACACAGTAAATCAAATCACAATTAGTCGAATGCTTTTATTAATATGAAGATGATTACAATGCTTTGAATAAGAGGATGATTACAGTAACTATCATGTAACCAACTCTTGATATATAATCACCTAATATAAATCTCTCAATCTCTCAAACTTAGATATCTATTACCAACTTATGATTATAGATACTGACGACTCTCTAAACAGGATTTTCACAGATTGAATCAACTAATCATTACTTACCAATATCACAACTGATGTGACAATTCGAACACACGAATGATTTGGCAATCTGTGAGTTTCTTGATCACGTTGAACTTACAAACATTGATTCAAGAATCGTAACACATACGGTGAGGTGAGGTTTTGGCTCTACAATACTTAGTTGTTTTTCATATCTAAGTCGTACCGCTAAACTTATCAGGAGATAAGTATTTATAATCCTGTTGCTACGGTTCCTAACAAACTGGACTAAACCTAATTTTCTAACTAACTATCGGATAACTCGGAATCTTGAATCTTGAATCTTCTTATCTTGAGTCTTCAATCTTCAATCTTGATTCTGAAGTCTTCTTATCCTTTCCGTAGATATAGAGAGAGATAAAGATGCATTTAAAACATATTTAAATTATCTTTAAACTGACTTCTTACTCGGACTGAGTTACTCAGCTTGAAACTCATCAAGCTGAGTTCTTCGAGAATAAACCCGAATTCATACATGAACCAACACGTATATTGATACACTCATCCTTAGAAGTCTAACTAGTTAACTAAAACATATTAAGTAACTCTGTCGAGCTGACTCTGCTTTTGAGCTGAGTCACTCAGCTTGAAACACATCAAGCTAAATACTCGATATATACCTTATGTGACATACACAGATTATCAAATACATTAATAATCGAACTAAGGTATAGTATAAACTTGTCGAACATATGTTCAGCTTATACTTATCTTATACTCAATCTGAATCACTATAAGTGTTCAGTCCGACTAAGCTTCATAATTCTGTTTAAGTTATATGTAGAACTCATCCTACAAAATTAACTTTGTCTCATCAAATCTAAACTGATGAGATCATTTTCCCAACACCTTTGCCCCTGTTGCTAGAATTGAATCCATAAGGCTGTTCTTAGCTTATTCAGCATATAAAGACTTCAAAGTCTATCAAATGGATGTGAATAGCGCTTTCCTAAATGGAAAACTTCAGGAGGAAGTCTATGTGAAACAACCTCCTGGCTTTGTTAGTTCAAAGTTTCCACATCATGTCTATAAGTTAGACAAGGCTTTGTATGGTCTTAAACAAGCTCCACGAACTTTGTATGATACACTGTCCAACTATCTGCTATCAATGAATTTCACCAGAGGTAGTATAGATAAGACACTCTTTATCAAAAAGAGTAAAGGACAAGTGATTCTTGTACAAATCTATCTGGATGACATTATTTTTAGTTCTACAAATGAATCTCTGTGTGAATGGTTCTCCAAATTTATGTCAATAAGGTACAAGATGAGTATGATGGGTGAAATGACATATTTCCTAGGCTTACAAATTCAACAAAAGCCTGATGGAATATTCATTAATCAAAGCAAGTATGTTCTTGATTTGATAAAGAAATATGGTTTTGATTCTAGTTCCACCATGAAAACACCCATGTCACCAGCTGTCAAGCTGAGTAAAGACTCAGATGATAAGTCTGTATGTCAGTCTACCTATAGAGGAATGATTGGTTCACTACTCTATTTCACAGCTAGTAGACCTGATATCATGTTTGCTACATGTGTTTGTGCAAGATATCAGGAAGATCCTAAGGAATCACATCTTCAAGTTGTGAAAAGGATCTTTAGGTACCTTAAAGGTACACCAAATCTAGGCCTTTGGTATCCAAGGGACTCTGGATTTGAGTTAGTTGGTTTTTCAGATGCTGACTATGCTCGGTGCAAGTTAGATAGAAAATCAACAACAGTAGGATGTCAAATGCTTGGAGGGAAGTTAGTAAGCTAGAAAAGTAAGAAACAGAACTCAGTGGCTACTTCAACTGCTGAGGCTGAGTATGTTGCAGCAGGAAGCTGTTGTGATCAAATCCTGTGGATGCAACATCAGCTTCAAGACTTTGGAATGAATTTCAAGAAAACACCCATATTCTGTGATAACCAAAGTGCAATAGCCATTACTTACAATCCAGTCTTCTACTCACGAACCAAGCATATTGAAATAAGACATCACTTCATCACGGACATCATGGAAAAAGGTAAAGTTGATATCAAATTTATCTCCACTGATGACCAATTGGCAGATATCTTTACTAAACTACTTGATGAAAAGAGGTTTATGTATCTGCTAAGTGAATTAGGTATGCTCCACCCCTAGCTAAGTGTCTAGAATTTGAGTTTCAGTTTGACAAAGACTAAGTTTCTTAAGCTGAGTGCACAGTTTATAAATAAGTTTTCATAAACTGAATATCCTGTCAAGCTGAATAACGAGTTCACAAGTTTGAGTTAGTCTCAAACTGAAATGACTAAGTGTCATTGAGTCTGAGCTATGTGTTTAACTCTTGTTGTGTGATTGGTTCACATGTCTGGTAAGTTCCAAACATGTTTTAACTACTCAGTGTAGTTAATGTTAGATTATGTGCAGAGATAGATAACATGTACTATCGTGTCCAATACTATGTGACACTAAAGGATCACACTGCTACACACCCAATTAGAACCTGTTGGATTTTACCTGTTTGTGTATCACAATAATTGATAGTTTAATTAATTATTGAGAAAAGAGAAAAACAATAAAAGCTATTTATTATTTAAAAGGAGAAGTTAATATTTAGTTTAAATATTAACGGGACCAATTAATTAATAGTTATTAATTAATTAGAAAGGTCGAGGGTATTTTCTGTAATTGATTAATAGTTTAATTAAAGCTGGGCTTTAATTAAACGGGCTTGGCCTAATAAGGGCTATTATTATATAAACCTTATTTTAGCCTCATTAATCATAAGTTAATCATAAAAGGTTTACTCTAATCTCTCCTTCCCTCTCTCTCGGCGGCCGAACTCTCCCTCCCTCTCTTGAGGTGTTCGACGGCGGCGCTAAAGCCGAGAACCAACCATCGTGCGACGGTGGTCGGCGGCGACGGTACACACACACACAAGGGTCATCGATTTTGATCCAAGGTTTAATCTTTCGGCGGTCTAGCAGCCAGTTCAAGGTGGTGCAGTAGCAGTGGATAACCTGCAGCTGTCTAGAGGCTTATAGAAAAAAAAATTGGTTTGCATCAAGGTATAACTTTTTAACCCTCTTCATCTTTTAGTTTCTGTACGAGTTATATGAGATCGCTGGAGGGGGTTTTTATTCCGCTGTGCATGTTTAATAATATGTTTTTATACCCTACAAAACCAAAAATAATATGCGATCACTGGAGGGAATTCCTATGTGATCGCAAGGGTCCTAAACAAACAAATCTTAAAAACACTGCCTTACGGTCGCAAGTAATCATACTTATGGCCGCAAGAGACTAAACATCCCAAAACACAAAATCACTGCTTGCGATCGCAAGGGATAACCCTTGCGGTCTCAAGGACAGTCGGCACTGCAGATCTCATCTACTCTGTTCGACGACAGCAACTAAAACTCGGGTTTTTCACATATAAAACCACAGAAACTCAGATTCAAACATTCCCACTACTTCTTTAATGTGTAGTAGCTATTAAAGCATCATAACAACTTCAAAAACACTACAAACATGCTACTAACAAGGATTCAACTTTTGAATCCCCTTCTTGACTCGCAACTCAAAGAAACAAAGAAAAACACATACCTCTTGCTACTACTTCACTTTAGGAACGAATTCAACTATCAAACTTCTTATTTCTTGTTCAAAAATCGCAACATCAGATTGTGATAGTGTGTATGTCGTGAGTGTGTATATGGAAGAAGGTTTTTGACTACACAAAGTCAAAAGAAAACCTTCATATATCTATATCTTTGGGCAATTAACAAAACAACCCTTGGACTTCTATAACTTTGCATACTTGACAACTTTAGCCCCTCTACTATTAAATCACATGAACACACAAAAAGGGCAACTTACTAAACACACATACAACACTTATCAATAAAAATGGACTTCAAACTTTGGGGTGTTACAACTCTTCCCCACTTGGAATGATTTTGTCCCCGAAATCAACTGTACACATGGAACTTTAACATCATAACATACTGAATGCTACCATAGCGCACTAGTGGCAGTCTTACATCTCCTCAACTCTAAATACTATCGCAATGCACTGACGATAGTTATACATCAGACATCTACTCGCTACTAACGTAGAAGGTCTATCACATACTGAACATAAAGTAGAATATCATAAACATAACATACATAAAACATGTATACACCTAGGTGTATCTGATCTCTTTCAGTATCTTCACTGTAACTTTACCAATCTTATTTGTTTGTTACATAAACTCATAATTTTTCTTTTCAATAAAGCTATTGAATGTGCTTCAAATCATACTGAATGCTACCGTAGCGCACTAACAGTAGTCTTACATCTCTTTATATCTATATACTTTTGCATCTCTACCTGCTATTAAAGTAGAAGGTCTACTGCATACTGAGCATAAATCGAGTATTACATATACTCTCATGTATACTACTATTATATACTTTTGCATCTCTACCTCACCTAAGTGTAATCTAATCCTTTCTCATGTTTCTACTGTATCTTTACTATCTCATCTGTCTACTACAAATTCTCAACTTTCTCTAAAAAAATACAACCACCGGCTGTTCTATGCAACAGGATTTCTCATCTCTTGTCTCGTCTGGATAACTACTGGTGCCTCTGATACATACTTACAATGGTAGCTATACATGTTATACTATCTAAGACAACTTTACTATAAAGTCTGGCATACACATTACTCTCTATATCCTTGAGATAATCCCCAAAGGACCAATAAACTACTATCCTAGATTATCTTTCTTTCTCAATCTGTTCACCCATATACACGATAACACTTTTAATAATGCATAGCTTCCAATCTGAAGCTCTATTAATAATCCTTTCTTATCACATAACTGTTCTGTTTATCTTGAGCAGCTTTAAGCCGCTCACATAACTGTGATACTATCTTTATATTCGATCGTGTGCTGAGTCCTCTCATTCTAATCAAACTCGTCCCAGCAAATATGAGTTCTATACTTCCTATCATACATCATCTGGTATTAGATATGCTACTACTCAAACGTAACTGTGATCATACTGGAACTCTATTAACGTATATGCGTATCTCAACTGCCACTAAAATCAATAATACATGCTCTGAGCATATCTCTCTGTGTTGATATATTCCTCTTACTCTGCCCAACCTCACAAGGGTGGAAATTTGTACTAAGATATAACTTAGTTCGTATATCTTTCTGAAATTTACTCAAGAACTTAAAGATAACCAAGTATCTTTATCTAAATCTTTATACTGTCATTTTATATCTAACTGCTACTTTTCATAAAATTTCTGATACTCTGCTCTAACCAGTGGACAATTCAAAACTTTCTCAACCTTCTTTGCTAAAACACATTCTATTCCTGGCTACTAGTAATTCCTGCTCATATCTCTTGACAAACTTGGACCTCAATCTTTAAATAGACTCTTTCTTCTGATCACTCTCTCTAACTACTTCACTCTGTACTACTTTAACTTGATCGAGTATCGAAGTGATGTCTAGCATTCTTACTTGAGGTATCTGTATCTTTAGGGTAGCTGACTTGATGCTAAAAGCAGTTTACTAAATTAACTTTCCAACTACTACTAGTTTCAAAACCTGAGTCGAATAATCGCTTCATACTTGTGGGGAGTCATATTCTGAGAACTTCCTTGATTCTATCCTGCTCTCTGACTTTCATCTGATGGTACTCTGACCACAACTCTATGTCTCTATCCTTGAAAACCATTCTACACTCTGAAACTAATCGAACAGATTATCTACTTCTTAAACTGGGTACTAATTCTTGTTTGTAACCTTATAGTATCATCTGTAATCTATACACATTCTGACTAGCTATTTTTCTTTACGACTACTTGTATTAATGCACCCCACGAAGGACTAATGGATCGGGCTAAACCCTTATCTATTGACTATTACAGTTGAATCACCAACTCTTATTTCTCTGGGGGCCAATCTGTACAATACCTTAACTCCTTGGTTATATTCCTAACATTATACTAGTACTAAATTCTACTTATCAAAACTCTGAAATTACTGGTAATTCTTTTAAAAATACATCTGAGTAGTCACCACTGGTGGTATCTATTAAATCTACTATGATTGTCTTTTATACTACACTTTTCCACATAAGCTAGACAAGCTATACAATTAAGCATCAAGTACTTTCTCATTTTGCTGACAAGCAACTGGAACACTGACTCTCTCACTATTACCTCTGTTCAATAGTTCTTCCCCACTTGGGGTCTAAGCCCGCACTGCTCTCTGTTCTCTAAGTACCTGAACTTGCTATTAACTCAATTAATCAATACTAATTACTATTCAAAATTCTTTCATCACGAACATATGCTCAATTGAAACTGACGATTTTTTTTATCTCTATTACTTTTTACTTGCACTTACTATTCAGAATAGTAGTCTTATCTCTTGCGTCTGTCTGCTATCACAATAGGTTCAATATTTATTTCTTTAACTATAAACTGGAACATTCTATCTTTTGACCAGGTCACGTCTGCTTTTCTGGTATTGATCCTTGTTATAACAAAACTAGGCTAAAATTTAACTGACTTACTTTTTGTCACTAATAACTTAGGACAATAATGTCCAAACTAGTAACCTGATAACACACTTAAGGTAAACGATTTCAAACTTTTGGCCACATGCCTCTACTTTTCACACTTCGTATAACTGAGTGGGGGACCTAACACTCCATGTTGTAGTACAAACGTCGGCTTATTACTTAACACTGTTACCGCCTTAACCTTTCTCTTTGCGTTCACTATTCTCTGCTCTCTCAACTACTTTTCTTTCTTCCATGTAAGACTTATCATCTCATCCAACTGCTGTTAAACTTCACCCGTATCATTTCTAACATCAGACTATACCCTTGTATTTACAAAACTTTTATACCAACTTACTCTAAACAAAACTACACATTCTTAACAATTTCTAGATGATGTCATTCACCAACTCTATCGTCTATCATCAGATTCTAAGTTCATTTGTGATCTGTTCTACAAGCTTCTACTACGGCTATACTCTAAACAATTCCTTGAACTAAGGCCACGTCATAGCCTCAATATGTACTTCTAACTTTCTCTACAATAACATGGTCCACCAGTCTTTCACTGTCTCAACTAATAAGTTTAATGAGTACATAACTTCTTTCCCTGGCAGACACCTACTGATACGAAAAATCCAATTTAGTCTCTACTAGTCATCACTATTCATAATCCATTCTATAATCTTCCCTCCAACGAGGTAATTCGCATGTTAAACAATCTTTACACATCTACCCCTGCATCAGGTTCTTTCTTAGCTTTAACTCTTACTAATGCTTTAACCATAACCTATACGGCTGTATCCACATACTGTGATAAAATAACTTTCTTTCCTTCTAAAACTTACTCAACCACTTGGTTACTAAAATCTGAAATGTTTACATATAGGACTTCACTATACTCTATCACTGCTGTCTATTTTACTGAGCTGATTTCAAAACCTTGCAATCCTTCTATAACATCTCCCTCTAAAGGGATACCAGTAGGTCTACCAATTTAAAAATAAGAATTGCCTCTAAAACATAGGTATCGCTGGTCTCCTGAAGTATACTAGCCTCAGGCTGCTATATCTGACTCATGTCAACTCTAACTACGTACTATATACTCGTGATCAGCTATCTTTAACATATACTACCATAACAACTTTCTATGTTTCTCATAATAAGGTATGTAATATTATTAATACTACATATATCTCATATTCTATTCTTGTCTTATTCACACATACTGTACTGTCATGTGTCACCCCTCACTTGATTCACAAGGTACTGACATGGCAATCTTAAGCTCAATTTCATATCACATGTTCTTTACATACACTGGCCAGGCGTTGTGAGGAACATTTTATACACAATTGTTCTTAATACCGTCACGGAATACCCCGATTCATAAGCTTAGGTCACGTATATGGCATAACCAATTATATCTGTTAAACATTCTTCTTTTCTCTGATATCATAAATACATATTGTCATGTAGTACTTAGTCACATAACTATTACACCTGCAAAACATTGATACTCATGCTCGATCTGTAAAACTGATAAAAAATCATAAACTTCTACTAACCGTATGCTCACTAAGACTACTGCCCCAGGGATAGCTCCTCCTGACCTCAAAACCACGGTTTAAGTTCAGACATCACACTCGAGTGTGCCCAAATCCCTTAAATCTTGGCTCTGATACCAAGTTGTAACACCACTTTTCTAAAATTACAGGGTTTGCGGAAAACAAGCTTTCAACAATTTAGTGCTAACAGTCTCACAAAAGTATTGTTAAAAGTACTCTGTATAAAAACTTGGAGCTATCCAACTCTACAAAGCACTGGGGCCTTACCCTTGCTAGAAACTGATTACCTGAAAACACAACATATTAAAACGTAAGCTTTCGCTTAGTGAGCATACAAACTGAACAGATAAACACTTAAAACATGAGTAACTCTTCTGGGAATGTTTCACATCCAAGCTGAACACCTGCAAAACTGTTTAAACTATTAACTGGTCCAGGGTATGATCACACCTCGCGCGTAATCAAATCCCTGACACCCTGTTTGGGTATAAGGATCTCAATATACCCCTATCTCTGTACTAAATACTATATCTGGGTGTTATTGTACCTTTAAACAATAGTCTCAACTCATTACATAAACATATCACAACACGGATAACATATTGATCACCTTGTGCATATAAATGTATGTTGATCATACTAAACACTACAGCATAGTGCTACTGAATCTCACATAATCAAATCATATATCAAGCATAAAATTGATATACTACCTACTTAATGCATATACATATGCTAATCTGATTAAAGGTAAGTACACTCACCTTAGCAGCAAATAAACAGCTATTCTCTATCACCGAAACGCCAACTCTTATTGCCTACAAGCAATAAACAATACTACTGTAACATCTGTGCTCAACTTACGAAAGATACTGGTCAAATAACTAAACTAAATTCTGAAAGGCTGCTTGCGACCGCAAGCATTAATCATGCGACCGCAAGGGTCCTTAACTACCTCCTTACGATGAGCAAGGGAATTCCTATGCGATCGCAAGGGTCCTAAACAACCAAATCTTGAAAACACTGCCTTACGGTCGCAAGTAATCATACTTACGGCCGCAAGAGACTAAACATCCCAAAACACAAAATCACTGCTTGCGATCGCAAGGGATAACCCTTGCGGTCGCAAGGACAGTCGGCACTGCAGATCTCATCTACTCTGTTCGACGACAGCAACTAAAACTCGGGTTTTCCACATATAAAACCACAGAAACTCAGATTCAAACATCCCCACTACTTCTTTAATGTTTAGTAGCTATTAAAGCATCATAACAACTTCAAAAACACTACAAATATGCTACTAACAAGGATTCAACTCTTGAATCCCCTTCTTGACTCACAACTCAAAGAAAACAAGAAAAACACATACCTCTTGCTACTACTTCACTTTAGGAACGAATTCAACTATCAAACTTCTGATTTCTTGTTCAAAAATCACAGCATCAGATTGTGATAGTGTGTGTGTCGTGAGTGTGTATATGGAAGAAGGTTTTTGACTACACAAAGTGAAAAGAAAACCTTCATATATCTATATCTTTGGGTAAGTAACAAAACAACCCCTGGACTTTTATAACTTTACATACTTGACAACTTTAGCCCCTCTACTATTAAATCACATGAACACACAAAAAGGGCAACTTACTAAACATACATACAACAGTTATCAATAAAAATGGACTTCAAACTTTGGGGTGTTACACATGAAGGCAGAGATGCAATCCATGTATGACAACCAAGTTTGGGAGTTAGTAGATTTGCCTCAACACAGTAAAGCTGTTGGGTGCAAATGGGTCTTCAAGAAGAAGACAGACATGGATGGAAAGGTGCATACTTTTAAAGCAAGACTAGTGGCAAAAGGTTTCACGCAAACTCATGGTGTTGACTATGATGAAACTTTTTCCCCAGTAGCAATGCTTAAGACTATTAGGATTCTTATGGCTATATCAGCACATTTTGATTATGAGATATGGCAGATGGATGTCAAAACCGCTTTCCTTAACGGGAAACTAACAGAGGATGTATATATGATGCAATCGGATGATTTTGCGGATCCAAAGAACCCTAATAAAGTATGCAAGTTGCTTAAATCCATTTATGGACTAAAGCAAGCATCTAGAAGCGGGAACTTACACTTTGATGAGCGTATCAAAGAGTTTGGTTTTACCAAAAGTGAGTTCGAGTCGTGTGTTTACACTAAATTCAGTGGGAGCTCGGTAACCTTCCTAGTCTTGTATGTAGATGACATACTGTTAATAGGAAACAATATACCAGTATTACAAGGAGTAAAATCCTGGTTAGGTAAATGTTTCCAGATGAAAGACTTGGGAGAAGCTGCTTATATACTGGGTATAAGGATCTATAGAAATAGATCTAAGCAGCTTATCGGACTTAGTCAAAGTACATATATTGACAAAGTCGTGAAAAGATTCAAGATGGATGAATCCAAGAAAGGATTTATTCATATGCAATCTAGCGTGATTTTGAGCAAGGCTCGGAAGTTGGTTCAATCATGTATGCCATGCTGTGTACTAGACCCGATGTTGCCTATTCTATCAATGTCACGAGTAGATATCAGCAAAATCCTGGTGAAGCTCATTTGGTAGCCGTCAAGAATATTCTCAAGTACCTGAGAAGGACGAAAGACATATTCCTAGTTTATGGAGGTTCGATGGATGAGCTCAGTGTAACTGGTTACACTGATGCTAGTTTCCAGACCGACAGAGATGACTTCAGGTCACAGTCTGGATTTGTCTTTACCCTAAACGGAGGAGCCATATCTTGGAAGAGTCAGAAGCAAGATACAATAGCAGATTCTACTACAGAGGCAGAGTCTATTTCGGCAAGTGATGCGGCAAAGGAAGTTGTCTGGCTGAAGAATTTTATCTCGGATCTTAGAGTTGTTGCCAGTATCTCTAGACCGATCGATATATTCTGTGACAACTCAGGGGCTGTAGCGCAAGCTAAAGAACCTAAAGATCATCAGCGGACTAGGCACATACTCAGGAAATATCACCTCATCCAAGAGATCATTGGAAGAGATGATATTAGATTGCAAAAGATACAGACAGACGACAACGTTGCTGACCCGTTGACAAAGCCGCTAACTAGAGCTAAGCATGAGAGGCATGCGAGTTCTATAGGAATGCAGTACTTAGAACATAGCAGCCAGTTCTTGTTTTTGATTATTATTATAGATGTAACTTGAGACTTTCATGGGATTGTAATAGGAGGTTTTTACATAATCGTTTCTATTTGTCAATTTTTAGCATGTTTAACCTATCCATGACAAATCAAGTGATGAATTGTCTAAATGCCCGTAGCTACTTAATGTAGTGGGAGCTACTTTAGGGAGGTAACGCTATTATGGATATTTGATGATTTATTCGGGTATGAATAAAAGCACAAGGTTGTGACCAAGTATTCATAGATATTTATCAGGGGATAAATATTGGGGTAATCCGCATCAAGTTTACTTCATGGAGCGTTAACATAAGTAAACTTGATAGGTTGTCCTTAGACCTGAGATATTTGGTTTGGGGCATGGTAACTTCTGTACTTTTGCATGTTCTAACGTCACGCCTTAACAGGGTGATTATTAGGGGCTTGTCTAGGTGCAGCGGAAGCCATGTGCTCAAATTGCAAATAGTGAAGATGGGATTTGCACCTCCTTTTTAGGAGAGATATTTTCTGAGCTCCTCGACGATTAAGACTACTGAAAATACGTGGCCGCGCTCGGTTAGAATGATAGTTATTCGTTCGGAAAACCGTAACTACAGAGTGTCGAAATCAGAGTCGAGAAAATCTGAGTATTTAATGAGATCCCTGCTCCATGTCAAATACTCACATTACGAAATATCGCGATGCAAAAGGAAAAGCCTAGATAATCCAAGGTATGGATTATATCTCTAGATGTAAGAGATCTCATAGTCTGGTTAACCTAAGCGTCTGGCTAGGGACCTCCTTAGGCCAACGATGTACAAGTAGTGTTACTTATCTTGCACAAGTGGGAGTCTGTTAGATTATGTGCAGAGATAGATAACATGTACTATCGTGTCCAATACTATGTGACACTAAAGGATCACACTGCTACACACCCAATTAGAACCTGTTGGATTTTACCTGTTTGTGTATTACAATAATTAATAGTTTAATTAATATTGAGAAAAGAGAAAAATAATAAAAGATATTTATTATTTAAAAGGAGAAGTTAATATTTAGTTTAAATATTAACGGGACAAATTAATTAATAGTTATTAATTAATTAGAAAGGTCGAGAGATTTTTCTGTAATTGATTAATAGTTTAATTAAAGTTGGGCTTTAATTAAACAGGCTTGGCCTAATAAGGGGTATTATTATATAAACCTTATTTGAGCCTCATTAATCATAAGTTAATCACAAAAGGTTTACCCTAATCTCTCCTTCCCTCTCTCTCTCTCGGCGGCCGAACTCTCTCTCCCTCTCTTGAGGTGTTCGACGGCGGCGCTAATGCCTAGAACCAACCATCAAGCGACGGTGGTCGGCGGCGACGGTACACACACACACAAGGGTCATCGATTTTGATCCAAGGTTTAATCTTTAGGCGGTCTAGCAGCCAGTTCAAGGTGGTGCAGTAGCAGTGGATAACCTGCAGCTGTCTAGAGGCTTATAGAAAAAGTTTTTGGTTTGCATCAAGGTATAACTTTTTAACCCTCTTCCTCTTTTAGTTTCTGTACGAGTTAGATGAGATCACTGGAGGGGGTATTTATTCCCCTGTGCATGTTTAATAATATGTTTTTATACCCTACAAAACCCTTCAGTTAAAATATAAGTTTGAGTCAGTCTCAAACATAAATGACTATGTGTCATTGATTCTGAGCTGTGTGCTCTACTCAAGTTGAGTATCAATCTCAAGCTGAGTGATAAAATCAAGTTGAGTGCTTGACTTACGCTGAGTGATAAGTTTACTCAGCTTGGTGTGTACAAACTATGAATTAATAACACATATTAATTATTAATTCATAATGTATTTGAGTCATTCTCAAATCACGTGTTATACCTATTGCGTATTGGTGTAATACAACAGTGTAAATAATGTTGTTGTAAGTCAATAATATTATTATACATAATTAACCATCAGGAGATGATAAGTTTCATCTCGATTACTGTTACCTTGCGCTGTAAATCTGTTATGTGTAACCGATAAAAACGGAATTCCAACGGTAACTTTTCTCTCTCCTCGGAAAGGTATATATAATGATCATAACCGATATTTAGAGGTTTATGCTTACAATTCTCAAGTCTAGAACTTCTCATACACTCGAATACCTTTCTCAAACACCTCTCCTTGCTTAGTGCAATCAACCGTTCATATTGGAAACCCTAAATCGCTAAGTGCGAATTTTACATCGCTAAGTGCGCATTCAAAATTTACTCAATGTGAATTTACGAATCAACAATCAACGTAGCTGTCTCACCATTCCAGCAGGGAAACGAGGTAGAGGATACAAAGTATGGGTGAACTACATTCGAAAATGCCCATTGGCATTCGCTTTTTCAGGAGCACCATTCCACATCGTTCCGCAACACCTATTGGAGTTCTGGTACACATGTACTTACGACCAGAACAGGGGAGAGATCGTTGGCACTGTTCTAAATGGGGATAGAACAGTTGTCATTACTGTGCAGCGGCTAAGGGAAGTACTCCAACTCCCTGCAAATGATGTGTTTGAAGCTACTGTTACAAGACAAGTGGCAAGGTCAGTCCTACCCAACATGGGTCACCCACAAATGGAGGGTGTAATAAAGAAGGACACTTTTCCAACTGGATGGGGCTTCATGGTGTCTACTGTGATACATTCACTTGGCACTAAGATTGGAGGTTTGGATCAAGTCAACGAGTTCGAGATGCAGCTGCTCTACAACATGTATCATGCCAGAAATCTGGATTATGCATTGCTCATCTTCAACGAGCTCAAGGCCCAAGTTGTGAAGACACCAAGGGATCTCCATGTGCCATTTATAAGGTACTTATCCTTGGTGGTGGAAGCTGAGTTGGGAGAACAACATTATGAAGCTGGAAAGGATGTGATTCGTGCTCCAGCACTCAGCTCAAAGATGTTCAACAATGACATCTTTCCTGAGCAAGAAGGTCTGAGTGACCCAATGCGATGGATAGCTGAGAGGGCTTCATCTGCCAGTGAAGCTGAGGAGTCTGATCAATGGGGAGCATCTGGAGCTGAACCAGATCATCGAGCTGAACAGCCAGCTCAAGCTGAGTCTTCTTCTCCCTATGGTTCTAACTCATCTTCAGAGTCTGCATTCATTGCAAGACCCAGACAAGGTATCACTCATCCTCTCTCAACCTCTTCTCACTTCTCTTTTGGAGATAAGACTGTGGTAGACCCAACCCAGTCTAACCCATCTCCTCCACCTTCTTTTCATCTCCACTCTGAAGCCACCCCTAGTATGCCCTCTGCTATTAAGGAGAATATCCAAACCTATACCCGTAAAACTGCCAAAGGTGGTGCCACTTCTAAAGGCATCACTAGAGCTGAGATCACATTGATCCCTCCCCAGGCAGGAGTTGAGGGGGAGATGCCTACTCTTAAGGTGTCAACCTCGAGGCTCATTTCAACCCTACAGCCTTATCCGGGTGTGGTCTCTACTCAGCCCACACTCTCCAGAGGCATGGAAGAGCCCACTACTGTGCCTGAGCAGACACACTCAGGTTACATTGAAAAAATGACCAATCCCCAGGGTCAATCACCCTCTCCAACCCACTAAGACAACCACCAACCCATACACTTCACGTCTCGAGCCCTATTACTTCTCTTCACTTCTCACATCCACAAGCACGACCTGTCTATGTTTCATCTACATACCAAGATGAATCACAGGTCCAAACTCTGGTGCATATGAGTTTGAGGGTATACACCAACCCTTGGATAATGCACCCGAACACTCACGCTTAATGTTCATGACTTTTTCAATTCACAGGATAAAAATTTTGAGTCTAAGGACAGGATTCAGTCTCCTCCAGATGAATCTGCCTTCTTAGGCATTCAACAGTTGAAACAATACGTCGCAGCTCAGTTTGGTTTGTTCCATCTCAAGCAGAAGAAACACAAACGTCAGATCTATCAGAGGCTTGAGAAGCTGACCAATGACGTTAAAGAGATTGCCTCTGCAGTTGCTACCCTTCAACAAAAATAGACTTCGAACCCTGATGATGATGACAAAAAGGGGGAGAAGGTTCCAGCTGAAGCTGACGCTGAGCTAGTTCAAGCTGAAGCTCTACTGGCACTAGCAAAAGGAGCAGAGAGGCAAGCTCAGTTTGAGGGGGAGCTGGAGTTAGAAAAAGAGGAACCTGCAGCTAAGAAACAAAAGGTGATAGAATCTAAATCTGAAGTCGAAGCTGATAGTGTTTCTGAGACTGAGGAAGAAAAAGCCATGAAGCTTATGATTGAAATGCTCGAACAAGAGAAAACCACTGAGTTAGGTATTTCACTTGATGAGCTGAGAAAAAGGAAAGAGAAGGAGGCAAAGGACCAAGAAAAAGAAAAAGAAAGAAAAGCTTTGGCTCAAGCTGAAGCTGATTATACTGGTCCAAGACCTGATCCTATTCCATATACAGACGAAGAAGTTCAAGAGTGCTATTTCAGAAGGAACACAAGCAGAGAGATCAAAGGCATGACTTTGAGCAGAGTAAATGGAGCCATCATTCTCAACTTAGAATTTGATGATAAATCTACAATGGGAATGGACATGAGATTTGTTCACAGGATGGGCTACATAGAATGGAAAAGAATAATAATGATGCTCAAGAAGTTCAAAAGAAGTCAAATCAAGTAAGAGATCTTCGCTGAAGTTTCTAAACTGATCAATAGACATGAGGAGCTAAGATATGTTCCAGTTCCTGGTCTGCAATGGGAGAAACTATTCAAGATACCTGAAGATGTAGAGTTCAAAGAGAATCAAAGTATTAATGCACCCGTTCAGGGGTTTATGTTCAAGGATCAGGCAGGCAAACCTAGCTTTATCAAGCTGAATGAGATCTGCTATCTAAAAGCTAGGGATGCCTTACACATTCGAAGTTGCTATGGTGGTGATAGCTCAAATCACTTTGTGAGATACAAGCTGGAAAAAATCATCAGAGTACAACAGAAGGAACTTAGAGGGAATGTAGAAGCTGAGAAGTTGCTAGACGAAATCAACAAAGAAATCATTAACTGGGAACTTCTACATCCTGAGTTCATAAGATAAATTTTTTATTAGATTAGTTCTAATTTTTGTAAGCACTAAGTGTGCATGATCTAAGTGATCAAAACTTTTGTATTTTGATATGTTCAATAAATACAAGTATTAGTTTGATATGTGCAACTGTGTTATGATATGTTCATAATTATTAGTCAGATTAGTTCAGCTTGAATGAATAATTGATTAGTTCGTGTTCATTTAAATGGTTGGTTGGTTTGTTCAACTTATAATTGATAAGTTCAATTCATAATTAATAAGATCAATTAATATTTGATTAGTTCAAATATAAAATCTTAATAAGTTTAAGATTTAAAACATAATTCTGTTAGAAAAACTTAAGAACTGTTTGATGGTTTTGTCATCATCAAATAGGGGGAGTTTGTTGGGAATATGATCTCATCAGTTAAGATTTGATGAGACAAAGTTAAGTTTGTAAGATGTGTTCTAAATATAACTTCAACAGAATTATGAGGCTTGATCAGACTGAGCACTTATAGTGTTTCAGACTGAGCATAAGCTGAATATAAGCTGAGCATATATTCAATCAGCTTACACTATATCTTAGTAAGATTATCAATGTGTTTGATAAGCTGTGTATGTCACCTGAGATATAGGTTGAGTATTCAGCTTGATGTGTTTCGAGCTGAGTGACTCAGCTTGTAGACTGAGTCAGCTCAACAGAGTTGCTAAATAAGTTCTAGCTCACTCTTATGACTTCCAAGGATGAGTTAATCATTATACGTGTTAGTACATGTTTATTTTCGGGTTTGTTCTCTAAGAACTCAGCTTGATGAGTTTCAAGCTAAGTAACTCAGTCCGACTAAAGAAGTCAGTTTAAGAGAATTTCAATATGTTTTAAATTCCTTTTATCTCACTATATCTACGGCATAGACAAGAAGATTCTAGAATCAAGATTGAAGATTGAAGACTCAAGATAGAAGATTCAAGATTCAAGATTCCGGCTTATCCGTTAGTTTGTTAGCAGATTAGGATAAGTACTAGTTTGTTAGAATCCATAGGAACAGGATTATAAATACTTATCTCCTGATAAGTTTAGAGGTACGACTACATTCAACAAGTTACAGAGCCAAAACTCAAGTCTCATCTCAACCTATTGATCGCATGTGTTACGAATCTTGATTCACTGTTTGTCAGTTCAACGTGATCAAGAAACTCACAGATTGTCAATTTGTTCATGTGTTCGAATCTTTACATCTGTTGTGAAGTTGGTAAGTATTCAATCTGTGATTAGGTCATGTTTAGAGAGTGTTCTTGTATCTATAATCATAAGTTGATTATAGATAGCAAAGTTTGAGAGATTGAGAGATTTGATTTACATTAGGTGTTTACATATCAAGTGTTGCTTACTTGATTGTTCTTGTAATCATCTTCTTATAACGGTTACAACCGAGCAGGACCAAAACCGGTCAAGATCGGATCCGGTATTCAAATTATGCGGTCGAGAAATATCCGGTCGAAACCGGTTCGGATAAAATCCGGTCCGGATTGGTTTTTTATCCCGTCATGTGCACCTCTAGTACAAATAACAGTCCAAATATCGTTTATTAATTCACTGCATACATCAACAAATTATACCTACAAGTAATATATATATAAATATAAATTTATAAACATTAATAGGCTAAGCACACCCTAGGCATGGTTGTGTCTTCCCCAGATATGGTTGTGCCTTGTTACTTAGGCACGCCCATGTCTTTTAGAGGCACGCCCATGCCTTTTCTTCTAACAAGGATGTGCTTTCTTCAGACATGGTTGTGCTTTTTCCTCGAGCACGCCCATGCCTTTTAAAAGCACGCCCGTGAGTCAGCCAAAAAGCACAGGGTTTATCTTTTGAGCTAGGGTTTCGTACCGGACGATAGGCACACCGTACTTCTCCTAGGCACGCCCGTGTCCTTCCCAGATCAGCACCAGACCTACCATAAAAGTTCGTTTTCTCGAACAAAAACCCATTTTTTAGCTTCAAAACCGATTTTGTTGCTTCTAATAGTGTATCCTAGCACTAATAACAACCTATGTGGTTGCTTTAAGCATCGAATCATCAATTTACAAACTAAAAAAACTATAAACATACTTTGACCTAAGAATTTTAACTAAACAAGAATTAATACAAGTTCTTATGCTAACAAATCTAATGCATGCAAGCAATTTCCTAGCTTGTAAGAACAATCTTGAATCTCCAGCCCTTCTTCTTCAATACATGTGTGTATAAAAAATGACCAAATTTCTAATTTGGTGTCTTTTATATATATAACTTTTAGCTATTGTCAACTTCAGTCCCTGGACTTATTCTTGTTGTGTTTTTGTCACATTTGGTCCCTTGAGATTGTTTCTAGCATGCTAAACATATAAATAAAATTAAGAGAGTTTCCATAAAATCGTAAATAGATAATTTCGCACTATTTCTTTTCTCAGGGTGTTACCCGATAGACCAGCGCGCACCAACATTCATCATTAGTACACACTTATATTAGGCATCCTTGCATCTTATTATATTGCCTCTCTCTAAATTGCATATGGATTGTAGTGACTAGATGTATAGAAAACGTGCTACAAAGGATTTTATGACAGGGTTGCCATATTTCATTAGGGTTGCTGAGACTTAGAGATTGACAAAACAAAAGACCAAAATTTGTTGTACTTGTAAAATTTGTGCAAAGTTCAATTGTTTTGATGATCGTAATGAAATTAGAAACCATCTAGTAAAAATTGGGTTTGTCAATGGGTACACTTGTTAGGATTGACATGGTGAAATATTCATGGATTGACTATCAATTCTGTACATATTGATAATTTAGATGATATGTTACATGACAATAACTTGCACAATGGTGAATGTGATTATTTAGATAATATGTTACATAATTTAGAGGGTAACATTACTTAAAAAGATATGTTTCAACAACTTTTTATTGACTTGAAAAAACCATTATACACAAGGTGTACAACTTTTACCAGGCTTTCTCCTGTGTTGAAATTGTTTAATGTAAATGCAAGTATTGGATGGAGTGTTAAAAGTTTCACAAACTTATTAGAATTGTTACATGAAAAGCTCCCTAAGGATAATGAGTTACAAGTTTTCACGTACCATACCAAACAATTAATTGGCCCAATGGGATTAGATACCAAAAGAATACATGCATATCCAAATATTAGTAATGCAAAGTTTTTGAATCTTTATTAACAATGGAAATCTATATATGAAAGCTAACATAAATATATGTGGTCTTGTAAAGTTTTTGAATCTTTTTGTAATGTGATGTTTTTTAATCTTTATTAACTAGGTTTTGTATTTATCTCAGTTATGATAATTGACCACGTTTTATATTTACTTTGTTATTTATTATTTAAGAATCTTTTAATGAAATTATATGAAAATTATAATTTTTTGGCACTACTAGTTTTATGGAACTATTAAAATTTTAATTTATTATTAAAAAGATGATAGTTTTTATGAAAATCCAATTAGCAAGTAGTTCTTATGAGCACCGGTTCTCAATAGTAACAGGTTTTTATGTTTCCTATGTTTTTTGCATAAATTTTATATGGGGGAGGTTGCTTATGGGAACCGGTTCTAGAACATGTCTTCATATGCTTTTTACTAATTGGTTTGCATATTTTTCTTATGGGGAACCGTTCTTTTTGATAACCGGTTTTTATATTTTCTTCTATAGAACGGTTTGATAACATGTGTTTATATGTTTTGTGATGGAGACCACCCCTAAAAGGGACCCCTCTAAAACCGGTCTCCATGGATAAAAATAACCGGTCACCATTGCTTTGTGTGTACTAGTGGGGAGGGCACACCACCCCCTACTATTAGTACTTCAATTTCACATGTTGAATCAGTATTCATATGACAGTTTGAGGTAAAAAAATTATTTTAACAAATATATATAACAATACCATTTTATTCAAATCACACAAAGATTTTGTCTCTATAAACCATCCCCTTTTCTACAAAGCACAAAAAAAAAGTCATCAAACTCTATTTCTTCGATTACATCTTCTTGATCATCTTACAACATGGAGCCAAACATGCGGCATAAAGTTATTTGCTCAATGTTCGAACAAGCGGCTTTATATATCCGAAATGAAATGGATGAAGTGAGAACCTCGATTGGTCTACGAAAAATAAGAAAGGTGGTTAACAGGCAACGTGACGAGACACAATTCTAGCTCCAAAAGGACTACTTTTTCGAAGACTACGTTTCTAATGAAGTTGTATCTACGAGACAATTTTGGATGTCCAAAGAATTGTTTTTACGGATCGTTGATGACTTACAAATTGCAACCAATAATTTACACACAAAATGGGATGTGCGGGTCAAAAGGGTTTTACTCTGCTACAATAGTATATATCCGCAATACGTCAACTAGCTTAAGGAACTGCACTTGACGGACTTCATGTACATATGTCGGAACGAATCTCGCGTGAAGTGTTGCAAATGTCTTGAGAATGGATGATTAAGGTGTATAACAAGGAGTATTTACAGCACTCTACATTTTTGACATGCAACAACTATATGAGCATCATGAATCCAAACATGGATTCTTTGGAAGTATCTACTACACTCATTGGGATTGGTCGAGAATCCCGTTAGCATGGCATGTGACAAGACATATAGGGTGATTATAAACAACTAACTCTTATGCTCGAATTTGTTGCATCCTAAGAACTTTGGATTTGGCACGTGTTTTTTGTGGTCGCTTGTTCGAACATGATTTAACGTTCTTAATAAATTTTGATTATTCAGCGACGTATTAGGTGGCAAAGCACCCGTGTGTCCTTTCGGAGTTAACGGGATTACACATAAATATGGTTATTATCTTGCGGATGGGGTATATTCAGAATGAGCTACACCTGTCAAATCATTTCAATACCACAAGACGAGAAGCATGAAAATTTTAAAAAGTTCAAGAATCAGAAAGGAAGGACGCTGATAAAGCATTCGGTGTCGTTAAAGCATGTTGGCAAATATTACAAAATCCGGCACGATCGTGGTCTATAAAAAAAATTTGCAATATCATGTACGCATGTGTAACATTACAAAATATGATATTACAAGACGAGATCCAATAAATTTGTGTGTGTGATGAAGGTGATATACCACCGTCTCCGGAGCGCTATCTATATGTCGTCGATATTAAAAAATGACTCTTCATGAACTACATTATCGCGAAACACCTAATGATGTATATTCAGATTTGGTGGAGCATATAAGCACGTTAGTAATAAATGCTAGTTTTTAATTTATTTTTAACTTTTGAGTATTTTTTATATTTTTTTATTAGTTTATAATTTGATTAAAGTGTACTTAACAAATTAAAGTTAGTTTAAAAGAGAAAATAAAAAAAGTTTAAAGCGTATGAAGCGTGGATATCTTCTAGGTTTAAGCATATTTCAAGCATAGAGTGAGTTATGTTGATAGGACACTAATGTGACTTGAAGCATGTGATACTTTTAAGCATGCACACTCTATGCTCTAATAACAAAATATACAAAATTGAATACATTGTGATAATGTTTTTTAATTCTAGTTATTATCATGAGTCCCGAAAATAGTTACACCGGGCCTTGGTATAACAAACACCGAAACTCATAATAAATCAAAGTATATTATCAATATCATACAAAATAAGTAATTAAGCATGAAATATTATTGTAGCATTCACGATCTTTAACAAAACTTCAAAAAGAAATTAGTTGAAGCGGATATTCAATGACTAAATAGAGGAAATAGCCACGAGTATTGCAAAGTGTATGAAAAAAGGTTTAGTTGATCTTTAATAACAAGAACAATGACAATAAACCTTTAAAACATCTCAAAATTTGCGACAAGCTTTTGAAGCAGTCCTATGTAAGCCCTCTAACTTTCCCAAAGATATAGTTGATCTTTAATAACAAGAACAATGACAATAATAATAATCTTCCCAAATAAACAAAAGAATAATTAGAAAAAAATACTAAGGGGGCGCTTGGTTAATTAGAGGGAAATGGGAATGGCAAAGGGTAAGGGAATACAAATGAATGCAATGAGCATTCCCTAGTATTATCAATACCATTGATATTTCTTGGTTAATATAGGTAATCCTTACACATATGTATGTATATGTGTGTGTTGTGTAGGGGTGGTTGTGGTGATTATTGATATTTTACGATGGTGTAGTGGTTGCTGCCAGTGGTAGCGACGGCGGCAGTTGGTGGTGGCTGCGGCGGTGGTGGTGGTGCTACATGGTGATTGTAGCAATATTGGTGGTGGTATCAATAGTTGACTTGTTACGATGGTATAGAGGTTGCTGCCGGAGGCGGCGACGACGACGGTGGCGGCGGTAGTTGGTGGTGGCGGTGGCGTTTGGTGGTGGTGCTAGAAGGTGGTGGTAGTGATATTGGTGGTGCTGTTGATAGTTGACGTGTTACGATGATGTAGTGCCCACAGCCGGTGGTAGCGACGATGACAACGACGGCAGCAGTTGGTGGTGGTGGCAGCGGCGATGGTGGCGGGTGGTGGTGGTGCTAGAGGGTGGTTGGTGTGTTGTACAGAGTCTTAACTTTATAAGAGGAAACGATATTACAAAGTAGATACTACACACGACTCAGGCAAGCATGACCTGATCAATAGCAAGATAGACTTTGTAAGACCAGATGTCGTTCCACCAGGACAGGAAGCTACCAATACTTAAGCATCATTGTTGTTTGATCAACAGAATTAATATTAAAGCAAGCAATTAGGTTAAATAAAGTAAGCATGTAGTGGAGTGCAGATTGAGGAGTGAAGATACAGAATGGCAAAGCAATAAGGCAAGAGTCACTCGGGTCTTTGAATCATCCTAACTAGTCATGGCAACATAAATCATAATATGAAGACTTGAATAGATTGAGCGCATAGCATGATGTTCTAATACTCAACACGACTACATTATCATGCAATAATCATCACTCAAGTTATCAAGACTCAGATTAAACAATCAAACATAATTAGGCGAACAACGGCATATTAGAGTTCAACTTCAAATCCACCAGATCGAGTATAAATTAGACTACATGAACACACATCTTTTCAAATGAAATGTCCAGTAGTCCTCAGAACCCAAAAAGGTGTCAAAGCAGTTAAAATGGTTAAAACAAGCAAAAACAGCACATTGTGGTAAAAAGGGCCTTTATGGCCGTAGTGGTTACCCCTTACGGCAGTAAGGGTTATACTTCAATAAAGCCGTAAGGATTTCTCCTTACAGCCTTTATGACAGTTACGACAGAACAGTTTAATCTTTTCATAAAAGCATTCAACAACAAATTATAATTTAGACTTTAGTCTCAGAACATAGACACATGCAAATGGTTACAATGGTGTTAGAAACTCATCTAAATTTAAACCACACAATGGGATTCAAGATTTAGCCACATGATTTCTAAAGATACATACCTGTCAAACTTACCATTTCTAGTGGATTCAACACTTTTAAAACATGAATCATATAAATATGCACATTGAACACAAAACCAGATTATCAAAGGCATACATGTGAGTTCATTTCACCATCAAACATAACGAAAAGCATTTTTGTGAATCCTTTAATCGTTTAGTAGCATGCTTAACCCATTACTACACCAAATAACTAGATTTTCATCTAAGATTATAAGGCATGCGTAAAATCAACATATGAATAACAAAACCAATCTGGATGGACCTGGAGATGATCCAAAACATATTCCAACAATGATTTATAATGAAAACTATGCAAGATGTATCATTTCTAATAACAAGCTTAACATGGCATTAGCAAAATTAACCATCATTCTTGAATATCCACATGCTTAAATATGAAGGAGTTATCCTAAACACATTATCACACATGAACATGGTCTGATTATACTCACAAATATGATGAAACACAATTTTATCCAAGATCAAACATGCATAATTGAATCAAGTCAACATAAAAGTCAAATATATTGCCATAACTAGCCAATAATCATCTTGGCCCATGTGAAATGAGTTTAGTTATCCATATACATTAAAATCAGTATTACAACATCTGGAACACATGATACACAATTAAAATCAGAAGATAGAATGATTATACCAAGCAATTCCAGAATTATGCATCACTAGTACAAATCTGCGATTTGGTCAAACATAGTCGGAATTAAACGGCCACACGTTCGAATTTTTATGTGATTAAAGGTACGAAAATAAGTTCCTCGTTATTAGTTAGTTACTTATGAAATCGGATCGTGTGACCATTTAGTAATGTATCGCCACACATTCAAAAAATTTATGTGGCTAAAGGTTACAGCTATTTTTTGGCTGATTATTTAGCCACATATGAATTTGAAAAACGTGACTAAATGCCATAAATGGTCACACACTTAATTTATTGTGACAAAAGTTTGTCACACACTTGAATTACTGTGACTAAATGCCATATATGGTCACATGAAATAATTTTTTATGTGTCTAAATCATATATTCAACATTGTCACACATGTGTTAATTGTAGCCAAAATCGTACATATGGTCACACAACCTATTATGTGTGTCTAAAGTTTAACGGCGCCAAAAGGGAAAGTATATAGTCACATTTATTTCTAGCACCATCATGTGTGACTATATGGCTTTCTAATAGCCACACATCATGTTAGATCTAGGATTTAGTGATTAGATCTAGTCTTTAGATGATGTAATTTGTATGTTTTAGTACTTAGTATAAATACTAAGTAAACATTGACATATTGTAACCTTTGATATTTTGAAATAGAGAAACACACACTTAAAGGTGTTCTTGACATATTCTCTCTACTTGCATATTTGAATTCATACACTATACACTCAATCTTGACTTTCAATTGGTATCAGAGCCAACTCTGATTGGTTTCTGAAGGATTACAAGCAAGATCATCAACTGATTGGTGAAAATTTGATTGAAATTTTGAGATTCTCAAGAACTTCATCTTTTACGAGTTTGATTCTGATTTTGAAGAATTAATGGATTAGAACTATTGAATTTGTGTTCATTGGGAAGGAATTGAACAACACAACACTCAAAAATCAAATTTGGATCATTACAAACAACAGATTTGAAGTTATCATTGATTGAAGGGTTTTCGAGTTCGTAAGAAATTCTGTTGAAAAATTGATTTGTAGTGTTAGACATCGAGGGATTATGATTTAGAAGAGTTATTTGGAGTATTTCGAACTGTTCTGAACAATCTCAGATCAATTGGAAAGGATTTGATGAAAAATTCGATTTTCAGATCTGAAAGTTGAAGTTCTCAGATTGTGCTTGTTGAATTAATCGGAATTCAAGCTTGAATCGACCGGATTCTCTAATTCCGATAGATTTTTATCGGATTTCGATCAATTCCGATAGAATTGTTCTCGGATTACCTAAATTCCGATAGAATTTTATCGGATTTTCATTTTATCGATTTTTGACTCATCGGATTTGAAATTCTCAGATTTCTAAGTTAATCGGATTTCAAGGTTATCGGATTTCAAGGTTATCGGATTTCAAAGTTTATCGGATTTCAGATTGTAGTTTTAATCGGATTTCAAAGTTTATCGGATTTCAGAGTGTAGTTTTATCGGAATTCACGCTTTGTCAAATTTTCACAATACAAGAAACTTTTCATAAAAACGATCTAAACATGAGTGCTTATAGTGAAACGTTGTCATTTGGTTCTGACACTAAATCTCCCGTACTGTATCGAGGAGAATACAATGTATGGAAAGGGAGGTTTATGGATTTTATTGAAAATAACGAAAAATATGGAGAGTATATGAAGTTAAGCATCAAGGAAGGAAATGGTATCTTCATGTTTCATCAGCCAGCTGATTCAACCAACAATTCCCCACTTCGTGAAATTAATCGTCCTAAAACTCCTACAAAATATACAGCTGATGAAAAGCTTTGAGCAACAGCAGATCAAAAGGCAAAGTATTATTTGAAGCATGGTTTATCTGCAGAGTTTTATATTAAGATCAATGGACTTGATACAGCCAAAGAAATTTGGGATGAGATTGCAAGACAAATAGAAGGGACTGAGTCCGGGGTTTGGATTAAGGAAACTACACTAGTAAATGCATTTGATCACTTCCGTTCTAAGGAAGGTGAAACATTGTTTGATACCTACAGCAGATTCTACAAGCTACTTAATGATCTCAGAAATCAAAAGCTTGATACTTATTCTGATCTTACAAAAATACCAGGTTCATGAATTCACTTGGACATGAGTGGAGAACTCAAGTGACTATCTATCGACAAATGAACCAAAAGGTTCTCAATAAGGTCACTCATCACATGATCTTTGAATAATTGAACCAATATCAAGATGAGGTTGGTATGAGTTCTCAAAAGGAGAATGTTGATCCTTTGGCATTAGTTGTGAATGAAAGAAGAGGCAGATCTTCAAGTAGATCTTTGAAACTTAAGCAAATACAAGAATCTGAATCTTCTGAGACTGATACTGAGGAGCCAGTAGATAATGACAAAGTTATGTAGGTAGTTGCTAACCTCACCAACATGTTACAAAATCAGTTTTCAAAGTCCAAAACCAACAATCATCAGAGGTACACTTCAGGATCTCGAAGAAGAGATAATAATGTTCAAAGAAGTGACAGTGCAAATCTGGAAAAGAGGTATGAAAGGAAGATGCAAGCTTCACAGCCCAAGAAGTGTTATAATTGTGGAAGCACAGGGCATGTTATCAGAGATTGCAAAAAGCCAAAGGTGAAAGACTCAGAATATTACAAAGCTAAGCTGAATCTTATCAAGAGGAGGAACACTGGTACAGTACTACTGGCAGAGGAAGATCAGTTCCTGTCTGATACTGATGATTCAGATGAAGATGATGATGTTCATGCTCAATTTGTTCTCATGGCTAATGTTGAAGAATTTGAATTTTTAGAGTCTGATGGTGAAAGTGAAGATGAGATTGATGGGTTGGAGTTTGCTGAAGACATAACTGTGGTTGAAGATGCAGAGATAGGAGATGCAGATACTGGATTCATGGCTAAGTTTGATGAATCAGATCAAGAGAGTGAGTATGAAAGTGATGATGAAGCTGAAATAGCACCTTCCAGCTCCAGTTCTCTCTTAACTGAGTCAGAGTCTACAGCTAAGAAGGTATCTCTTGATAACTCTCATATCTCTGCTGCTCAAATCATGGCACTTGCTGATAAAATTCAATTTTTAACTACTAAGAATCAAAAGATGCAAACACAAAACAATAATCTTAAAATGAATCAAGCCGTCAATTCTGAACACACGACACATCTTAGTCAACTTCAAGAATTACTTAAACAAAAATAGGATGAGTTGAATCAGATACATGAGCAAACAGAAAGACAGGTTCATGATCTAAATGCGGCTAAGTTGAGTGCTGAAATCAATTTTAATTTGATTTTGAAAGAAAAACAAATTTTGGAAACGAAAGTTAACAATCTTGAAGAAGTTGTTCGTAAGAAACGCACAACTCGTCATACTCTTTTCAAAACATTAAATCCAGAACTTCGAAATAAGTACAAGGGTTTAGGTTATGATGAAAGTGACTTTTTCAAGAAAATCAATTGTACTCAACTCTATCAGGCCGAAAGAATGAATTGTGGATTAACTGAAAAGATGGTTTTGGTTGCTGCTGAGGAAGTTAAAAGAGAAGAAGATTTCAAGAGAAAGACCGCAGCAAAATGTCAAAAACCATTTAATTATGATTCACTGAATGCCTCATATGAAACCACTGAAGTTTCTTCATTCAAGAATAAATCTGTTTTCAATGCTGAAACTCTACTTTTTCCAAATCAAGAGCAAAATGTCACATCATATGCACCACGCTTGTACATTCCTCACATGGAATTGCAGCGTAGACAGGAAATTCTTGAAACAAACTGCATAGTTAACAACATCATTTTAGAAATTGAAAATCTAATGTTGAAAGAAAAGGTGTCTCACTTACAGTCTTCCGCTGTTCATTGTAATAAATCTAACTCTGAAGTGATGAATCAACTGAAATTTGAAAATGATGTTTTAACTAATCAAATTCAAGAATTTTCTGAAGAACTGGAACAAACAAAGAAGGATGTTGAGATTGATAAACGAATCATTGTTCAGTTGAGTGAAAAGTTAAAAAGCAAAGTAAGTGAGCCTCAAAAATCAAATGTTTCTACTGTAGAACATTATGATTATTCACATTTAGTAATTCCTCAACTCATTATCTTAGAACTGGAAACTCAACTTCGTGAAAAAAAGATCAATCGACTTCTAGAAGAAGTGAATCGTGGTTGGGGTGTGGCAATTCCTACTTGTCCCAAAGCTTGTAGAGAATATGTATCACACAAATGCAATCAGTTTTGTGATTCATCAAGTATCCGTGAAAACGGGTCTACATCAGGCACCAAGTCCTCATCATCTGCATCATCTTCTTATAGAATTTCTTTCCATAAGAAATCTAACAAATCTTCTTCTGAATCAGATAAAAACAAAATTGTTTTCCAAACGGAAGTGACAAAGGAGAAGAAAGAAGAAATTCTACAAGTCAAGAAGAAGCCGGATGTTGGTCAACCACTCAAGCAGACAACAGTCAAGGACAAGAGTCAAATCACAAAACATCATTTTAGAAATCGAAATATTTTTCCTTCTTTTTGTTCAATCCATCATAAACGTTGTGTGAATAATTGTGCATCTAGTTTCATTTGGAAGAAAAAGACTGATATTGTTTCAAACAGCCAAAATCGTGTTTCAAAATCACAGGTTGTTGAAAATGAAATTTTTCGTGCTAGTACTGGTTGTGTTGAGGGTCATTGTGTGAATGCTTGTTCATATCATCAAGATCGAATGTTGCGTGGGTTCAAATCTGTTCCAAACTGGAGGAATCCTGAGGAAAATATGATCTTTACTTGGTTTGTTAACCGTAAGGGTTACATTATCCATCAATGGATCAAGAAGAGTGAACTGTGATTTTTCCTTTGCAAATATGCACATCGAAGGTTACCTATGCTGTTTGGTGAATGGAAAAAACATATTGAGGAAATACGCATGGTAGCTGAATCTGAGAGGAAATCAAGAATACAAAAGATTGAAGTGGAGAAACTCAATCGTTCGCTACGTCAAATATTTTTGAATAAATCTAAACCTCAGGTTGCAAAGTCACCAAATAAATCTGTTTCTCTCAAACCAGTTCACAATTCTTATAAATCAGTTAACAAACCAGTTCACAATTCTTCCAACTCACAATCATCAGTTCATAAACCAACTTTGAATAACATATTTCAAAACAAATCAGTGCATCAAAACAAATTTGTTCATTCACATAACAAACCAACCAACGCCCCTCCTATAATAAATAAACAAAAATGGAAACCTAGGAAGTGGCAGAGAAAACAACAAAAGAAATCTGAATCTTTGATTGTTGACCCTGTTATTTCTTCTGTTTCTCTCTCTAACATACCTAATCCCATTTCACAATGGGTAAGGTGTTCACCCCTTGTTTCTATGTGCAGAAGAGTAATCTTTGGTACATGGACTCCGGGTGTACCAAACATATGACTGGGGATAAAGGTCTTCTCAAACAGTTCGTGTGCAAATATTCTGGAAATGTAAAGTTTGGGAATGACCAGGTAGCACCAATCCTCGGCCACGGAGTGTTGGAAACACGGAATGTTAGGATTGATAAGGTATCTTATGTAGAGGGGCTTGGCCATAATCTATTCTCAATTGGTCAGTTCTGTGATAAGGGTATGGAGGTTCTTTACAAAAAGAAGTCTTGCTCATTGAGAACTGAGGAAGGAACTGAGATTTTAGGAGGTAACAGAAAGTCAAATCTATATACTATTGACTTGTCTGGCAAAGGATCCAGTTCGTCTATTTATCTGTTGTCTAAAGCTGCATCAGATTTGAACTGGTCATGGCATAGAAAATTGTCCCATTTAAATTTCAAAAACATCAATAAATTGGTGAACGGGAATCTGGTTAGAGGCATCCCTAAGCTTATGTTTGAAAAAGAGAATCTCTGCAAAGATTGTGAGCTAGGGAAGCTTAAGCAGGTATCACACAAGGTTGTCCAAGTTTCAAAAACATCAACTCCTTTGCAGTTGATTCATATGGATCTGTGTGGGCCTATGCAAGTACAGTCCAGAAACGGAAAAAGATATATTCTGGTGATGGTAGACAACTATTCTCGGTACACATGGGTTAGGTTTATCACTCACAAGTCTGACGTGCCTCAACAGATCATTCTATTCCTGAAAAAGCACAAGACTCAACAAGGTCAACCCGTAAAAGCAATTCGTACGGATAATGGCACAGAATTCAAGAATAGAACTCTGGATTCTTATCTTGATTCTGAAGGCATCTCACATCAGTTCTCTGCAGCCTACACTCCTGAGCAAAATGGAATTGTAGAAAGGAAAAATAGAACACTTGTTGAAGCTGCAAGAACAATGCTACAGTACTCAAAGTTGTCTCCATCCTACTGGGCTGAGGCTGTCAATACAGCATGCTACACCCAAAATAGATCCCTAATTCACCGTCATTTCAATAAAACTCCTTATGAGTTGTGCAACGGAGTAGTGCCTAATATCAAATACTTCCATGTATTTGGTAATAGGTGCTTCGTTCTGAACGAAACGGACAAACTGTCTAAGTTTGATCCAAAAGCTGACGAGGGAATCTTTTTGGGGTATTCAACTTACAAAAAGGCTTTTCGAATTCTAAATAGGAGAACTAACGTTGTTGTCGAAAGCATCAATGTGACGTTTGATGATTTAGTAAACTTAAACTCTTTGACAACCAAACCTGCAAATAATAAAGATGTTGTTTTCCAAACCAACAAATCTGATAATCAACACATTCAGAATGAAGATATTAATTTGGATTTCATGTTTGATTTTTTCAAAGCTATTGATACTTCTTCTGTAAATGTGAACAGGACTGATCCAGCACCTCAACAAGAGGAATCAGTCACAGTCACCACTTCTTCTGTTGTACGGGACACTGATCCGGAAAGTTCCGAGTTCGAAGCTACAAATAGTCCATTCCTTGTACAACAGACGCCTTCTACCGCTGAAATAGATGACAATGTAAATCCGTTTGCTGCTGTTGAAATGGTAAATCCATTTGCAATTCAACCAGTAGATGACTTCATACAGGTTAGGACCCCCGAACCTGTATGGTTGAGAAGTCACCCTGACACTCAAGTCATTGGCAATTTGAACGCTGGTGTTTGAACTCGTGCCGCATCCGCAAACGAATGTCTGAATATGAATTTTCTAAGTATGATAGAGCCAACACGAGTATCAGAAGTTTTAGAAGATCCAGACTGGATTCTTGCTATACAAGACGAGCTGAATCAATTCGACCGTTTGAAAGTCTGGCGGTTAGTACCCAAACCTGAGGGTAAATCAATTGTGGGGACTAAGTGGATCTTCAAAAATAAGAAAGACTTTGATGGAGTAGTTGTCAGAAACAAGGCTAGGCTAGTGGCTAAGGGGTACAATCAGCAAGAAGGAATCGACTATGATGAGACCTTTGCCCCTGTAGCCCGTTTGGAAGCGATCAGATTATTTTTAGCCTATGTTGCCTTCAAGAATTTCAAGGTTTTCCAAATGGATGTTAAAACTTCATTCCTCAATGGTAAACTCAAAGAGGAAGTCTATGTTGGTCAACCTGAAGGTTTTGTGGATTCCAAACGCCCGTAGCATGTATATCTACTTGACAAAGCTTTGTATGGATTAAAACAAGCCCCGAGAGCTTGGTATGATGAGTTGTCAGATTACTTGTTGAGCAAGAGCTATGCAAAAGGAACAACAGACACAACACTCTTCAAAAAGCAGATTTGTCCAGATTATATTCTTGTAATGATTTATGTAGATGACATTATTTTTGGCTCAACTAGCCCAAAGTATGGTAATGATTTTGCTAATACCATGAAACAGAGATTTGAAATGAGCATGATGGGAGAAGTTAACTTCTTCCTTGGATTGCAAATTTCTCAATTTAACCATGGGATTTTTATAAATCTGTCAAAATATATAAAAGATTTATTAAAACGCTTTGACATGACTGATTGTTCTCCACTTTCAACTCCCATGGGAATTAAATCTAAGCTGTTTGCTGACCCTGATGGCAAATCAGTAGATTTAAAAACTTTTCGTGGTATGATCGGATCCTTATTGTACTTAACAGCTAGTAGGCCAGATATAATGTTTGCTACTTGTCTCTGTGCCAGATTTCAAGCAAATCCTAAAGAGTCTTATTTGTTGGCAGTGAAAAGAATATTAAGATATCTTAAGGGTACTCCAAATCTAGGTTTGTGGTATCCTAGAGATTCTGATTTTGAACTAATTGGATACTCGGATTCTGATTATGTAGGATGCATGCTAGACAGAAAAAGTACATCTGGTAGTGCACATTTTCTGGGAGACAGACTAGTATGCTGGGCATCAAAGAAACAAAACTGTGTGTCATCTTCCACCGCGGAGGCTGAATATGTTGTTGTTGCCAGCTGCTGCTCTCAAAGTCTATGGATTCGTATAGTCACACATGATGGTGCTAGAAATAAATGTGACTATATACTTTTCCTTTTGGCGCCGTTAAACTTTAGACACACATAATATGCAGCCTAATGGATTCGATGATTGTGCAATTTGTCATGCTAGAGCACCCTAATGACATCAATCTAAGGGATAATGATCCTCTACCAACGGTGTACATTATGCATAAGCTGTATAAAATTGAAAAGACAATTGATATTCAGCCATTTGTCATGCCTGTTGATCTGTTAATATTAATGGATTTAGATAATCCCATAGTTCAGGCATATGTGAGAGAAAATAACATCGTTCTTCTAGATCGACAAGAGCCTGTTGATCCTACCCAAAGAACATTAGTACCAGAGAGTTCAGCTTCTAGTAGTCAGTCGTCTTCGGGTGACACTGACGGGGGAGAGTCGAGAGAAAAGTATGAGAGGGGTGAAGAAGTGGCTGAGGGAGATGAAAGTGTAGGTGAGGGAGATGAGGACGATGATATGCCTATAGGAAAATTTGTTGAAAAATCTAAATCTCAGGAAACACCAGCTCAGGGTGTAGAATATAATGTTGAAAGTATGATTATTACACCTGAGGGAACAACAAAGGAAACAACTGTGTGTGCACATGATGATATGTTTGACATTGATTTTGATTTAGAAGAAGAAGAAAGATTAAAAGAAAAAGAAAATGAAAGTGAGCAAAAAGAACATAAGAGTGCTGAGAGTTCCCCAACCACAAAAAGCCGGGAAACCACATCTGCCATTGGGTCTAACAGGGTCAGTCCTGGTGTTGAAAAAGACTCTGGCATCCCACCAGAGCATGCACAAACCCCACTCAGCCACTCAGAATCCTTTCAAAAGGATACTGTTTCATATTCTCACGGGGATTTAACACATGATCTACCGAAGTCTCCTTCTGAGACAGTAGGTATTGAAATAGGTGCCAGTTCTCCCCAGGCTACCGACTTTCATTTTTTTGAGCACATTGCAAGCCTAATTCTTTCTAAACACAAGGACACACCTATAACATCAACTAGGATCCTACCTGAAGGACCTAGCAGAACATCTATAGAAGCTACTCTTCGTAGACTTCAAGGATTAGATGGAAATCCCGCCACAGTCAACCCTGATACAGCTGTGCATGTGGGTGGCTCAACTTCTGAGGGATTTTTTCCTCCATTTGTTCCAGTCTCAACGAGTAATCTATGTGATCCCGGTTTTGTTACACCTTCAAAAGTTACTCAGGTTGCCTCAGAATTTGTTTCTAAGGCTGACCTTGAAGCTGCTTTGTCTGCGGTTCATGCTAAGATTGATGCTGTAAATGAGAAGGTGGACAGGCTACTGGCTAAACAAGGCCCGGATGTTTCGGTAGAGGAGCTAAAATCCCAGTTGTATGCAAAGCTAATAGCTAGGCCAGATTACAATGAAGAAGATGCTACACTAGTTGATTTATTAAGAACTGAATACAAGAAATCAGACTTTGAATGTTTCAAAAAGGAGATGAGGGATGGTATAGCAGCTTTTGGAGTTGATTTTCACAAGAGGATGGATGCCATTGATTTTAATAAGGAAGTTGAGGGTGAGCCAGTTGGGCAGGGGGAAATTTCAGGCAGAATTGATGCTGAAGAGGAAGCTGCAATTGCTGCTGCACTTAAAGCTTCTCTAGAAACATGTCAGGCACAAGGCAAGAAACGGAAACATAATGATCCAAATCCTGATCCTGATCATTCTGAGGGGGAGAAACGTCGTGCAACTGTGCCTGTGACATCTCTAATATCAAAGCTACCTGCTGCTTCGTCTTCACAAAGCAAACAACCAATAACTCCGAAGAGAGGTACAGGTAGAGGTAAAGGAAAAAGGCAAAGGACTTTAATTGATGAAGAAGAAGATGATACAGACAGACTAGTAGATGATACATTTGACTTTCTTACAAGTGCAGGTTCAGACTTTGATGTTTATGGATCATTTGTAGCTGAAGCTGGTGAACATGAAAAAGAGTTAACTCTTCAGCAACATATAAACAAAATTAAAGAAACTGTGACAACACCAAGGGTTGAAAAGCCTGAGGCAGATGAAATTTCCACTCCTGATCCATTCAATATAGAAAATGTTCTGAGATTAAACAAAGAAGTGGATGACTTGTTTCCTCCTTCTCCAGGCAAATTTAGAAAAACAGCAAGAGATTTGTTGAGAGAACAAGAGAAACAGAAAAGATTGAGAAAACTGAAACAAGGTGCTGAATGGAAAATTCCTAGAGGTTACAATCCAGATCCCATTCTGACTTCAAGCATGAGGGACATCAGGAAAAGAGTGGTATTAACTAAAAAGGCTCTAAATAAGACAAACAGAAATTGGAGTACTTTTGATGTTGTAGTGGCCTTTCTTGAAGTGAAAATTTCTGAGATTTATTCTGAACAAATTCAACAGGAATTACCTATCAATCTACTGGGGGTAACAGATGTCTCTGATGCGGGTAGAAGACTGATAATGAATTGCCATGGTAAATCAAGAGATCAAGTGGCTTCCAAACATCCAGTTTCAAAAGTGAAGTGCTCATTTGGAAAAATTCTTAATGTTATTTGGGTTTAGTTCTGTGTGCAAAGAACAGATCAGAAATCTTACTGGTTCAGTCAAGTAGATCTGAAACATTTAAGCTTGGAGGATGTTGAACACATGATGGAAGAACTTGAAGCAAAGAAACACAGGTCCAAAGCAAACAATGCAGGCTACGAGATCTTGCTAGACTTTATGAAGCAAAGAATTCGACTTGCTGAGAGAAATGACATCCAGCTTGGTGCAGAGGCAGACAAATCTAAGATCAATGTTCTGAAGCCAAACATTACACATCCCAGAATTGAAGAGCTAGAAATGTTTCAAACTATTTGGAAGGATGATGAGACTGGAGAAGATGATGGAATAGTTCTCTTCAACAGTAAGAAGGAAAAATTCTTTCTAAGGACCAAGGAACTAAATGCTTATTCTGATGGTTCACTTAGAGTCTGGCTTATCAAGATCAAAGAGCATAGCTTCAGTCTCAAGGATGACTTTGATCAATCTGCAAGAGTAAGCATGACCGATGTTATGGAAAAGATAGAAGCAAAGATGCGTGAAAGAGCAACTCTTCGCAGGTGGCAAAGGATCTTGGGTGAACGAAACATAGACTAGATCCAATCAAGGGGGAGATTGTTAGATCTAGGATTTAGTGATTAGATCTAGTCTTTATATGATGTAATTTGTATGTTTTAGTACTTAGTATAAATACTAAGTAAACATTGACATATTGTAACCTTTGATATTTTGAAATAGAGAAACACACACTTAAAGGTGTTCTTGACATATTCTCTCTACTTGCATATTTGAATTCATATACTATACACTCAATCTTGACTTTCACATCATGACAAATGCGTATCTAAATACTGTTTATGGCCACATTAAGTGTTTGTGTGTCTAAATCATGAGTCTACATATGGTCACATGAAGTAATTGTTTATGTGTCTAAATCATAGATTCGAAATTGTCACACATGTGTTAAGTGTAGCCAAAATCGTATATATGGTCACGCAACTTATTATGTGTGTCTAAAGTTTAACGGCGCCAAAAGGAAAAGTATATAGTCACATTTATTTCTAGCACCGTCATGTGTGACTATATGGCTTTCTAAAAGCCACACATCATGACATATGTGTATCTTAATGTTGTTTATGGCCACATTAAGTGTTTGTGTGTCTAAATCATGAGTCTACATATGGCCACATGAAGTAATTGTTTATGTGTCTAAATCATAGAATCGAAATTGTCACACATATGTTAAGTGTAGCCAAAATCGTACATATGGTCACGCAACTTATTATGTGTGTCTAAAGTTTAACGGGGCCAAAAGGTAAAGTATATAGTCACATTTATTTCTAGCACGATCATGTGTGACTATATGGCTTTATAATAGTCTCACATCATGACAGATGTGTATCTAAATGTTGTTTATGGCTACATTAAGTGTTTGTGTGTCTAAATCATGAGTCTGCATATGGTCACATGAAGTAATTGTTTATGTGTCTAAATCATAGAATCGAAATTGTCACACATGTGTTAAGTGTAGCCAAAATCGTACATATGGTCAGGCAACTTATTATGTGTGTCTAACGTTTAACGGGACCAAAAGGTAAAGTATATAGTCACATTTATTTCTAGCACGATCATGTGTGACTATATGGCTTTATAATAGCCACACATCATGACAGATGTGTATCTAAATGCTGTTTATGGCCACATTAAGTGTTTTTGTGTCTAAATCATTAGTCTACATATGGTCACATGAACTAATTGTTTATGTTCCTAAATCATAGAATCGAGTTTGTCACACATGATTATGTGTAGCCAAAAACGGTACATATGGTCACATAACTTATACATTGTGACTAAAGTTTATCATGTATTTTCAAAATTAAACAGTTAATTAAATTTGATATTTAGTCACATATTAAGTGTCTGTGCGTCTAAATCATGAGTCTATATATGGTCACTTGAAGTAATTATTTATGTGTCTAAATCATAGAGTTGAGTTTGTCACACATGAGTTAAGTGTAGCCAAAATCCAGTACATATGGTCACATAAATTAAAAATATTCATAATTCATTTCCTCCAAGTTTGACTTTAGATAGTCAATATGGGAAATCTTGTAAAGTCAAAATTGGAACTGTTTTGAATTCGAAATTGGGAATCATTTTGGTTAGTTCAAAAGAGGATGTTGTTTGTTTTCAATTGAACTACACAAACAACGAATATCACAGCAAACAACAGACAATATTCATTGATTAACATCTATGAATTTTCAAAACATTACATCAAGAGACAGATTATAAAAAAGAAAAAAAACTAATCTAGATAATCAACAAGCCCATCAGAGTACAAGTTTTGAGAGTCAAGAGACTTGATAATCTGCTCACATAATTGGTTATTCGTAGCATACCTACTTGTGTGATGAGCCAATTGAGAATTAAGAAAATCAATATGGGCCCTGTCGAAAACCGAAATCTTCGATTCAGAATTAATCGGAGAAAATGCGGAGATTCAATTCGTCTATATTCATCTGAATATCGGCAATAGCCATTTCAATATATGCAAGTCTTTTCTTGTCCTTCAATATGTATTCACCAACCTCTTTCATCAAGAAACTAAAGTCTGTGTATTTTTTTTTCTGTTGCGGTTTGAAGAGTTTTGCTATTCAGGAACATCCATTTTTTGAGAATGAAATCAGATGAAAGGGCAGTATGTTCGGGAAACAGATGGAACATGAAATATTTATAATAGATGGAGATGATGTATCTTCATGTAACAGATGCAATATATTGGAAGGCATATAAATACCGAAAAATAGAGGCAAAAGTGCGGGAAAAAATAGGGTGAAAAAGGCGCTAAAACAGTATGAAACATTTTGACTGAATTGACGTGATTAATATCCCATTTCCCAAAATTTTGACTTTAGATAGTCAAAATGTGAATTATTTTGAAGTCAGTTGCCGTTTTATTGACTTGACACCGATAAAATGGGAACTGTTGTAAATCTAATATTTTGTTTCTGTTATGATCAACAGATTTCGAATATATTATTGTAATTTGCAAGTAATAAATGACAATATATGTACTAAAAAGATACAATTTATCATCTATATGAGTTAAGCAAAAAATACAATGAACTTTAGAGTGTGCCAACTTCACCAAGAGATTGTTCACTTCAATTCGCGTATAACAATACCGCCACAGTCAGTTCGATAGTAATCGTCTCGTGATTCATTACCCAAGTCACGTTGATCTACATGTGGCAATATGTTATCATTGTGCGGGTGAATGACAGTACTAAATTCCTCATCGACTTCGTCATATGTACCTTTGTAATTCTTGGGAGGTGTCTTAAAAACAATAAACAGTTTTTTATCTAGCTGATCTTTCACATAAAATACTTGTCGTGATTGTGAGGCTAATATGAACGGATCAACCTTGTGGCCTAAATTATGCAGGTCAACCAATGTATAACCAAGATTAGTATCGCGTTTGACTCCACCAGCTCTATGATTAACCCAATCACATTTGAAAAGAGGAATTTTCCTGAAACGATAATCTAGTACCCATATTTCTTGTAAAACCCCATAATAAAATCTTTGTCTTGTGGTTGCAACTTCTTTGGATATGTGCAGATCTATTGCCTCAACATAAACCCCATAGTTCTGGTAAACCCTGCCATCACGAGATTTTGTACGAAATGCATACCCATTGATGTTATATGTGTTGTATTTAACTACGGTGGCGCGTGGTCTATATGAAATCCACCTTACGATTTCTGATACACTTTCTTTGGAGATCGCTAACTCTCTTGCAACCTGAATTTTTTAAATATATTACAAGTATATATGAGCTTCAAATTTAAGGAGAAACAAACAACAACTATAAATAATATACGGATTACCTCATTGTGTAACCAATTAGCAAAAGATTTATTGTGCTCATTCTCCAGCAATGCTATTCGTTTACCCGGGTTTTCTGTTTCCAAAAGCTGCTTGTGTCGCTACTCAATAAACATGGAGAAAAATTTTGTGCACTTGTGGGCCATCTCTGCCATCAATTGTGTGTGGTACAGATGCATGTAAAATTGTTAACTTGTATATTAAGAAATAAATTTTTTGTGTATCTTAATTATTACAGTAGCCACACTTTTTTGGAGGCCTCTAATAGCGAAGAGGTCTACAGAAGAATGGAAGTAGATAGTATACAAAGGGTGAGGAGGGGGTTGTTTAGCCTGGGTAGAAGTGAGCTCGTCAACAGATGTAGAGCAGCAGGAAACCCAAACATCATGTATAGAGATGGAATGGTATATATACGTATACATTTACTGTTTGTTATCTATTGAAGTAATTAAGTTTAATTATACATTTTATTATACTTTGTTTTTTTTATTTTATGTTATACGTACATTTTAGATGAAGATATTCAACTTTGATGAAGAGGAACAAAAGAGGGTAGGGAAGGTGATGCTTGAGAATGCATCTGCCTTAGGACAAATGGATACAAAGTTTGTTCTAGGGATCGTAAAGATGGGAGAAGGTGATGACATCAGCCTTTAAGAGGAAGCTATTTTCATGTTGAATGATGTCTTCCCTTCCGATAGAGCTGAGATTTTGAAGCGAACGTTAAACACGATACAAGTCATAATGAGGGTTCGGCGAGACGATTTGCAAGAAATACATTTAAGTTTGTACAATTTCGGTTGTCCCGACCACCGTATAGATACTTCAAGGCTAAGTATTGTAGATAGGGGTTTTGATAATGACATTCCATGGGTCTTTAATTGTAAGTTTGCTATTGGATAGCTTCTTTTGTTAAATTTGCTAGAATATTAGGGATGCACTATTAGCTAGATTGTGAATGAGTAAATTAAATACTGTTTGGGAATATTGCAATCCAATACTTTTTTGGTATATATAAATATATATGATTGATCATTAGATTGTGAATGACTTTATTAATGTTTGTGAATGAAAATGGAATTATGATAAACGGAATACTAACTTTTAATAGTCAAACTATGAAACTATGATAATTGATAATGGAATACTGACTTTTGATAGTCAAAGAAGATTGTGTTTGTTTGAATTAAGGTTTTTTACAAAAATACCCTTACTAATCAAATATAGCATTTTATTTATAAGGGGCAATAAAGTAATTACACACTACACAGTCTAGGCGCATATTTCCCCACTGTATGTCGTTTCAGTGATCGGTGTTTGCAGACCATCTTTTGATCCTCCAAAAAAACAACCCAAACAGTTTCAAACCCTAGAATCACCAGTCATTTTCAACAATCACCATGGAAGCATCTTCTTCATCAAACAAACGGCAAAAAACTGAGATAAGAAAAACAAAATTAACTGATCTTCCAATGGCGGTTATTGAGAAAATAATTACATACTTGGGGAAAGTCTCTGCCATCGATTGTTTGAAATTGAAATGCTTGTAAGTTTCTAATACAATCTGTCTGTTTTTTCATCTATTTGGTAATATTGTTAACTTGTACATTAAGAAATAAATATTTTTTTTGTGTAACGTACAGTTGCCAAACGTTATTGGATGCCTCTAATAGTGAAGAGGTCTACAAACATATGGAAGTAGAGAGTTTATTCAGTCATAGGTTCTGGTTTAGTGAGAATAGACGTCAACTGATCATTAGATGTAGAGCAACAGGAAACCCAAACGTGATGTATAGAGATGGAATGATACGTATGTAAACCTTGTGTGTACATTTAATTTACTGTTTGTGTTATTTAAAGTTAAGTTTTTTAAATTTAATTTATTAATTTTTGTATTATTGACTTTTGTGTTATACATTTCAGATGAAATTGTTCAACTTTGATGAAGAAGAACAGAAGAGGTTAGGGATTAAGATGCTTCAAAATGCATCTGCCTTAGGACAGAAGGATGCAAAGTTTGTGTTGGGGATGATGAATGATGCCTTCCGTTCCGATAGAGCTCGGATTGTGCCACCGATATTAGAGAAGATACAAAGTATCATGTTTCTTCGGCGGGACGATTTGAAACCAGTACAATTCTCCGAATGCCTTCTGACCTATACCGAGCACAAAATTCTTTCAACCCATCCTCTAGATACATGTTTTTACAATTTAGAAGCATGGTTATTCAACTGTAATGTTTGTTTATGGGACATTTGTTATGTTAATTTTGCTAGAATATTTAATTAGGATTAATTTGTAATTAGATTGTGAATGACTAAATACTTTTGGTGAATGTAATTAATACTTATTTTGGTATATGATATATCACTAGATTCTGAATGACTTAATTACTGTTTGTGAATGATTTAATTAATGTTTTTGAATGACTTAAATATTGTTTGGTAGGAAATGTTAGGGAACTCCTTTGCATGAATTTATGCAACTGAGTTCACTAACAGTTCCTACCAAACAGTACTATGATAGATGGAATTCTGACTTTGGATAGTCAACTTCCATGGTTATACAATTGTAAAGTTTGTTTATGGAATACTGACTTTTGATAGTCAACTTCCATGGTTATTTAGATTGTCAATCACTAAATAATGTTTGTGAATGTAATCCAATACTTTTTTTTGGTATATGAATATATATATATATTTAGATTTTGAATGACTGAATAACAATTCCTAGGAACTGTTAGAGAACTAAGTTGCATGAAAATGGAACAAAATAGACATGGAATAATGACTTTTGATAGTCCAACATGATAAATGGAATACTGACTTTTCTGTTTTGTTAAATGGAATACTGACTTTTCTGTTTTGATAAATGTAATACTGATATTTAGCTTCACAGAAAAGACTTGAAATGAATGAAGCAAAGGAAACAGATTATAATACCATGTTCATATACCATATTTAGATAACAAAACATAAGAGAGTTAAATATCAAACTAAAAGCCAAAATTAATTTCCATTTTCTGGATAGAAACTGTTGTGATTTCAGTTTACAAAATAAACCATTGTTTAACATGTACAAACAAAAAACATCCAGAAAAGATAGACACGTCAACTACCATACTAATCTAATATAATCACATTCTCTTTGGAACTCCCTGGTACACCATCATGACTTTTATTCAGATTCTTGAGCAACAGTCTTTGACTTCTTCTTCTAGTCTTAATTTCTCGAGCTGGATTAACCTCTTCAGCTGCCTTTTCATCTTCACCTTGAATTGGCTCTTCAACTTTAACTTGTACTACGACTTCAGCAACCTCAACAACCCCAGCAACATGAATTGATCTTCCACTGGAACTGGCACTTCTTGAACGGGCACTTCTTTAGCTACACCTAAATATCCTCTAAGCTTACCAAGTCTTATTGATTTTCTGTAACAAATGGCATAAACATAATACAAAAGTCAGAAACTGTAAACAGACATATGTAATTGACGTAAACAAATGGCATAAACACAACCCTTCTTGAATGATTCATTGACTGAACACAATAATCGTGTGGAAATTTAATTAACTTTTTGGGGACGAAGATGAAGAGGATTTGCACAAACTACATTATCTGTCTTATGGGGGTTAGGGTTTATTATATGGTACAATGACTCAACACAGGAGATAAAGAAGAAAAATCTATCAGCATTCTTACCTCGTAACGATGATTTCAACGATTGAACACAGTAATCGTGTGTGGCGTTTAACTTTTTGGGGACGAAGATGAAGATGATTTCAGGAATTTCAGTATCCGTTTATGGGGGTTAGGATTTATGATTTGCATATACGTACGGTAAACCATTACGGGTTACCGAATATGGGTTATGGTTATGGGTCATGGGTTATGGTCAAATATAACAGGTTAACGGTTATGGTTATGGTTAACTATTATGGTTTAACGGATATGGGTTACGATTGGGGTCAACTATTACGGTTTAACGGATATGGGTTATGATTGTAGTTAACTATTATGGGTTAAGGGATATGGGTTATGATTGTGGTCAACTATTATGGGTTATGGTTATATATGGGTCATGGGTTATAATCAATTAACTATTCAACGGATATGGGTTATATATGGTTATGGCTCATGTGCTATGGTAAAGTATTACAGATTAACGGATATAGGTTACGGTTAGGAGTTAAAATTTATGCTTATCGGTAATTGATTATGGTAAACTATTAGGGTTAACCGATATAGGTTATGGTTTAGTGGTTAATTATGTGTTATGGTTATGGTTATGGGTTTATTGGTCATGGCTAAGGGTTAAGTGTTATAGGTTTATGGTTTAGGGGTTATGGGTTTTTTGGTCATGGTTAGGGGTTAAGTGGTATGGGTTTATGGCTTAGGGGTTAATTATGGGTTATGGTTATGGGTTAACTGAATCTGGTTAGTGGTTAAGTGTTATCGGTTTATGGTTTAGGGGTTATGTGTTATGGTTATGGTTATAGGTTAATTGGTCCTGCTTAGTGGTTAAGTCTTATTGGTTTATGGTTTAGGGGTTATGGTTATGGGTATGGTTAGTGGTTAAGTTTTACGGGTTTATGGTTTAGGTGTTATGTGTTATGGTTATGGCTATGGGTTTATTGGTCATATATGGTTACGGGTTAAGTGTCATGGGTCACGGTTAATTAATATCGTTCATGTGTCATGGTTAGGGTTTAGGGTTTAGAGTCCCCTGGACCCTAAACCCTAAACCCTAACCATGACACATGAACCATATTAATTAACCGTGATCCATGACACTTATTAATTACTGATTGTCACCAGTCAGGGTGGTAGTAACCATGACACATGAACTATATTACTTAACCGTGACCCATGACACTTATTAATTACGGATTGTCACCGGTCACGGTGGTAGTAACCATGACACATGAACATGAACCATATTACACATGAACCATATTACTGTCTTGTTCTTAGCATAACCCAATACACGTGACCCATGACCCATGTTAATTACCGATTGTCTAAATTTTATATTATCTAAAATTAATTTTATAATTATATTATCTAAAATTTTATATATTATAGATTAATGTCACCTGAAATTTTTAAATATTGTTAATTACGCCTTGTAAAAATTTAAATTCTTATTTAATTAGGCCTTTGGAGCCAAAATTTTCAACTTTACTTTCAAAAAAGGGCAATTCAGTTTCCTGAAATTTCAAAAAAAAGGCAATTCCGACTATTCAGTTTCCTTAAATTTTGATTATTGCCGATTAGGGAATGAAAAAAGTTCAAAACTTTCATTCCCCCGGCAACCAATTATTTGCATTTTTTAACACATTTTTGCCAGTCATAAAGACGTGTTGTATATATTCTATAACAAAAAATCAATTGAAAATTTTTAAACTCTTTCCTGTTCGATTGATTCCTAAACAACTAATTAACAATTCTAATATTTCCATTTTACAAATCTCTACTCAAGAAATATGGAACTTGCTCAAGTCGATGATCAGGACCATCATCTTGTTAATCATGATATGGGTGACAACATTCTTGGATATGAATAAGAGGATTATACTGATGACGAGGCAGAAGATAACAATGAAAACCCTCTGATTAGCAAACCTGTAGTTAAGAGGGGAATAACCAGGTTATCCAAGTTTCGAAAAGAATATGGCCAACCTGGTGGACCAAAGCTTCTGATAACCTTCTATGTGATGAATAGGATATCAGGGCCAAACAGAGCATTGTTTATAAGTTTTTTAGGAGACGTTGTTCATGAGCGTATAGGTTTGAAGATTTTATCCTCGAAGAAGGTGGGTCCAGAAGCAAGAGATAAACTTTGGGATGAAATCACGGTACACATGAAATAACTACATTTATCCTTATGCATTTACATTATGTGAAACTAATTTACAACATTGTGTTGATTATTTGTTGCAGCAATTTTTTGATATTCACGAGAGTCGTAGAAACTTAATAATGCATCGTCTTGGTGGACTTCTAAGGAATTTCAGAAGGAAAATGAGACAAACATACATATTGCCCAATCAAAATACACCTTCAAAATTAAATGAAGTCCCGGCGAAATATAGTGCGATTGTTGAAGCCCCAGCGTGGGTCGCTTTTGTGAAGTATACGAGCTCAGAGGAATACTAGGCTTTAATTTGTCATTTTTTATTTAAGTCCATATCTTTTCATAATTTTGTGTTTACATCTAAACACCTAATGCATTTGTGTTGTAATTAGGAAAAGTCAGCTGCAACTAAAACGGCGCGTTCCAAGTCTGTTTATCAGCATACAATGGAACGAGGTGGATACGTACATGTCAAAGAGAAAATGGTAAACTGTTATAAAATATTATAATTTATTACGTATTTGAACTTGGTTTAACTTTACATTTTGTATGTATTTGATATTTATAAGATAAAAAATAAAGAAATCCAACCTGATGAAGAACCCCCGCGTTGTATAATGTGGTTGAAAGGAAGGCTAAACAAATCGGGAAATTTTGCAGATGATGAGACTAAATCAGTGGGAGATAAAATTGTAAGTATGACTGCATATTTTATTATCACTTTATGTTTAATTTGATATATATAATAACTTATTTTCCATATATGCAGATTGATACTGAGGACAAGATCAAAGAAGGAACCTTGCGGGTCGCTCAGGGCACAGATGCCCTGACAGTTGTATTTGGTAAGGAAAAGGGAGGTTATGCAAGAGGAGTTGGAGGTGGAGTGACATACAATAAGTACTTTGATCTTCCTCGAAACAGACAAGCATCAGATGAAAGAATTGCGTTACTTGAATGTCAACTCGATAATGAGAGACGCGAGCGTCAAGAAAAGGAAGTAGTAATCCAGAATTTGTCCAACGAGGTGACAAAAACAAAAAGAATGCTTGCTCATCTGAGTGGTCAGTTGAAGGCACAAGAGGAGATGATACGGTCTTTGACATGAAAGAAAAGACTTTTTTCCAATTATGCTAACATTTACATTGTGTGTTGCTAACAAATGCATTTCTTAATTTCTATTGCAGCTGTCTAATGGAGATGGAGGCAAAACACCGTTAAGTGATGATGTTGTATGTGAGCTGGAGGATAGCATTCAGAAGTCTAAATGACTTGCAACTTCTAACAACGAACTGGAAACAATTGTAAATAATAAAACATCTACCCTGTATATATCCCCCTGTGATTTTGAATTTTACATACATGTCGCGTTTAATTAACGTGTTTTATACATATAGGAAAAGGTTAAAACTGTCAAATCTAACAAAAATCGTGGATCACAAAGAAACACATCTCGACGTCAAGACTCTGAGTCGCAAGAAAATATATCTCCATCACCGGTACAAGTATGTATTTCCACATGTTCATATATTGTGTGTTTGTTTGATCAGCTGATGTGTGTTTGTGTGATCAGCTGTCTAGTTCTATCACCTGATCATTGTGTCTTGTCTAGCTGTTCATCTATTTATTATATTATGTAGTTTAAATAGCTGATAGATCTTAATTTGTTGCATCAGCGGATCATTTTGTGTTGTGTAGCTGTCTTGTTCTTATCATTGTGTGTTTTTCAGGCAATTAAGTGTAAGTTGTGGCACTCAAAGAGAACAAGTGTTATTGCTTTGGGTACCGTATACAAGATTAATGGAAAATAAACTCATCATAACGCACCACTTCCAAAGGATTGCTACAGAGTTTCAATTGACCAATCGTTAGTGGATGCAGCATGCATACTGGACGTTTGAAAGAATGGTTTCAAAACAGTCAAGGACGCAGTAGGTGGATTTTACGCATGGCCAATGGAAGAAGTTATTTTTGATGAAAAGGTACATATATACATCTGTTTTATCAACCTAGCTATATATAGTATTCTTCATATTTAATGTAATGTTTGATACATGCATGCGGATTTTATTTCCTATAGGAAATTACACCACCAAATACGGTAGAGAAGATTGGCGAGAACACAGTTGCACCAAAATTACAAGCAAAGCTCAAAGGTGTTTATGTGACAACTGATAGCATTACAAAAAAAGCGAGGCCCCAATTGAAGAGTCAAAAAAATTTAGATTTATGATTGTTATATGTATAACTCGTTAAACGTATGATAGTGTACAATTTTATTTCATTACGATTATGTATTTTGTTTACTTATATACAATCCAATTTGTTGTGTAATTCGAATTAGTTTTGTATTTTGTTTATATATATATATATATATATATATATAATTCATACTGTGACACAAATTATTGATTTCTTAAATGTGACTAAAAGGTGCTCTCACATAATATGGTCACACTTATTAACACTTTTGGCCACTTTTTTCTTAACTCGTTGTGTGACTAAATATTACATAAAGGCCACACAAACATAAATTCATATGGCCATTGGATGAACAATAGTCACACAAAATACATATTTACTTGACTTTAAAAAGCATATGGTCACATATTTTAACACTTTTGGTCACTTTTTAATTTATTATATGTGACTAAATCCTCAAAATTAAAATGCCTTGTGTGACTGAATATTACAAAACATCACACAAATATTAAATTCATGTGACCATTGTGTGAAGAATAGTCACACGAAATAGACATTCACTTGACTTTAAAAAGCATATGGTCACACATTTTAACACATTTGGTCACTTTTTAATTACAACTATGTGACTAAATCCTCAAAAATAAAATGTCTTGTGTGTCTGAATATTACAAAACGTCACACAAATATTAAATTCATGTGACCATTGGGTGAACAATAGTCACACGAAATACACATTTACTTGACTTTAAAAAGCATATGGTCATACATTTAAACATTTTTGGTCACTTTTTTGATTTATTGTATGTGACTAAATCCTCAAAATTAATTGCCTTGTGTGACTGAATATTACAAAACGTCACACAAATATTAAATTCATGTGACCATTGTGTGAACAATAGTCACACACGGAATAGACATTCAGTTGACTTTAAAAAGCATATGGTCACACATTTTAACACATTTGGTCACTTTTTAATTACAACTATGTGACTAAATCCTCAAAAATAAAATGCCTTCTGTGATTGAATATTACAAAACGTCACACAAATATTAATTTCATGTGCCATTTGGTGAACAATAGTCACACGAAATACACATTTACTTGACTTTAAAAAGCATATGGTCACACATTTTAACACATTTGGTCATTTTTTAATTACAACTATGTGACAAAATCCTCAAAAATAAAATGCCTTGTGTGACTGAATATTACAAAACGCCACACAAAAATTAAATTCATGTGACCATTGAGTGAACAATAGTCACACGAAATACACATTTACTTGACTTTAAAAAGCATATGGTCACACATTTTAACACTTTTGGTCACGTTATAATTACATCTATGTGACTGAATATTACAAAACGCCACAAAAACATTAAATTCATGTGGCCATTACATGAACAATAGTTACACATACACATTTATGCTTGACTTTAAAAAGGATATGGTCACACATTTACGATCTATGGTCACTCGACCTTTGGTGACACATGCGCTGAAAAAGAAAGTGTGACTATACGCATATCGTCACACATTTTTGGTGTGAGGAAATCACGTTTTTCTACCAGTGCATACTTTGACTTCAAAATCTAAGCTTCAAATGTCATTCCATGCTCCTAGCAAGCTCTCAATATTTGGATATCATCATGGAATGCTACTGGAGTGTTTGGAGGACTGGAAGGGAGTTTAGAGAGTGAAGAACCCGGGACTAGACCAAAGCCAAGCCACCCAACCTTTTTCCAACTGCTGCCTGGAGTTCATTAAATAGACTGCTGAACGGGGGTCCTGTATGGCTGTAAGGGTATCCCTTTACGGCCATAATGCCCTCAAAGTCATAGATTCTTCACCGGATTTAACTCTCAAGGTCTGACAACGCGAGACTCTTCGACTTGGTTCAATTATTTGAGCAAGGGGTCGTTACGGCCGTAATGGATTCCTTTTACGGCCGTAAGGCCCTATTTTTTTTACCAAATCTTTGTTTTCTTTTTTTTCGATCGGGATTTGCCTATGTTTCTCATTTTTATCTCCTTTGAACCTGCATGATGAATGTTAACCATATAAGACCAGTTATTGGATTAATCAGCTCGGAACTGGCTAAGTACAGGGTATTCCAGCATGTAAAACATGCAGAAAAACGCAAATATCAAACTCCCAACACTTAAACTTTGTTTTTCCTCAAGCGAACTCTAATGCAATATTTAAAACAAAGAATATCAAGAGGCAGCAAATCAGTGCAAAAGTGTATCATTCCGACATAGAATAGATCTAAAGGTATAACAGACAGTTAATCACAACAACGAGGACAAACTTCCATGAATAGCAGATTTAACACGCATAAATGAATTATGACAAGTATCAGATTTCATAACTCACCGGGTGGTTACTCATGCACTCAATGTGTATATATGGGTACTGTGCAAAAGTGCATTGTGCTAGATTGAAGCAAAGATTAACATAAGCTTGATCACATATCACATCTCCACTAAATATCATAAACATATGAAATTATCTAGAAGACTTTGTTCGGGTTGTAACGTGGTCCAGGTTAAGGGTAGGAATGGGGATGTATAAAAGTGTTAAAAAATCTCAACTCAATGTATGACATCTAGAAGCAACTGAATTTCTCATTTTTTTCGGTTTTCTAATTTTTATGGATTTTCTTGGGGTTTTATGATTTTTTTTTGGATTTTCTGGGATCAGCTGCACAAACATAACAGAATAAACAAGGGATATACAAACTTTTTACATCCCACTAATCTATGCAGTATAGGAACACATAATACAACTAAGCAGCATAAAATGGATCAAACTGATTCTGGAAACTTATAAATAAAATAGAATACAAAAACATAAATGACATGGGTGATGAAAGGAAAGGCTAAGGCTCAAAGTGGTTAACTAGGGGATAACATGTAAAAATGGCTAAAAATAAAAATGTTTAGGCTAAATGGGGTTTCCTAGCGCTTCTCTCATGTAATTGCAACAATTTACTTCATGATCTCGACATGCATATAGTGAGCAAGTTCTACAATCAAAGCATCAATCAGCATATATGTGTGCAATTCCATGAGCTAATCATATAGAAATGAACTGTTGAGGCTCAAATGCTCAGGAATGCAAGTGTTAGCTGTAGATTGTGCAATTGAAGTCAAAAATTGTCAAAACTCAAGTTTTTGTGCAAAGTTTACTTCATAAAAGCTGAAATGTCACTTGTTCAAAGTCTATCATGAGAGAGGATCTAAACCTGTCCAAAATGATAAACTTTTGCGAAAAATTTATGCCAAAATTTAATTCTAAAGTTTAAAGCATAGTTTGCATACAAAAGTTTGTAACAGGACAACCAAATAGCAGGCATGTTGTATTAATCCCCTCCCCACACTTAAAAATGTACATTCTCCCCAATGTTAGATATATTAAAGTGAGGGTGTAATATGTAATTATACCAAAGTTGGGGAAATGCTATATAAAGGCATTTCCCCCACATTTCAATACTAAGCTTTGCATTATCAACTTTGTGTGTTTGTGTTCTCTCTCTCTAAAAGCTCTCGGCTCTCTCTTCTCTACCGAAACATACACACAAACACACACTAAATCACTAGCATTGCTTCATCCGTATAAACACGGGACCATCAATTGGTATCAGAGCCAAACTTGTTTTTTTTGTCTCTTGATTGTTCGAAAGATCTTAAAGAAGAATAAGAAAAGTTCGAGTTTGAAGAAAAGAAGAAGATCTCGAGTTAAAGCTAGTCAAGAAAGCTGCAAGTTCAAGCATTCCCAAAAGGTTTAACACATTCAAGGTATAAAATTTTAGTGTTTTATCTTCTTTTCGGAGCTGTTCTTGATAAGAACTACTGTTTTATAAGTTTTGCTTGGGTCACACTTCAAAACCGTACTCAAATCTTCAAAGAAAAAGGTTTAAAAGTGTAAAGAACACGTGATTTAAAGCATTAAATTTCTGGAAATCTTACATTTAATGTGTTCTTGAGACTTAAATGCAGTTTTGAACAGGAAGAACTCGTTTTTATATTTAAAATAATTTTTAATTCTTCCAAACTTAATTATCAAGCAAGTAAACTTGAGTACTACCCATCCAATCAAAGTACAAGTGGGTAGACACCTTAAGGGGAAAAGTCCATCAGATCTGACAAGGACACATCAGGGCTCATTAGTCAATGCGATTAAACCCTGGTGCGGCTTATAGGATTCTGCCTTAGTCACAAGTTGCAATCTATCAATCGCACGCGATTGAGAAGTGTCAAAAGTTGATTCGCACGCGATTGAGGTGTCAATTTATCAGCCGACTACACCTTATCAATCGCACGCGATTGAGAAGTGTTGTTGATTCGCACTTGATAGAAAGGATTCTTGAATTCACATAAGTGGGAATCGCACTCGAATTTTACCTGAAAGTCCTATCAGCCGGATACAACTTATTGAATCGCACGCATTAACAAGTTGATTCACGATTGATACTTAGCTTGATTCGCATACTATAAACTCAAAGTGAGAATCGCACTCTATTGAAAGATTATTTCCACGCGATTAGTTCAATTCGCTTACTCCTTTTGGCAATCGCATTCGATTGTCAGGACTAACCATTTGATTTCCAAGTGTTAAGACTACAGGTTTGAATCGCATTCGATTGCCTTCATATTCAATCTTTACTAAGCTCATTGCTCATTTGCTTTAAAGGAAGTCATTCGATTCAATTGGACCAATCGCACTCGATAACAGAACAGATTCCTAAAACTTGGACAAGTGATTGACTCTTTGGACTTGACCAAAAAGAACCTGAGCATTTGAACTTAATTAAAACAATCTAATTCATAATTGAATTTAATTTAAATCAGATTTAATTCAAAGGTGAATTACATTACTTCAAGTCTATCTAGTTCAAGGTTGAATTTAATCTTTTAAGATCTAATTCAAAATTGAAATCCACAAGACATAGTTCGTTAATCAATCATTCAAATCACTTTAAAATCAGGACAAGTTTTTCGAACAATCAAACCATCTTACAAGTAAACGATCATTTCTCACAAACATCACTAATCATGTCAAGTACAAATGAAATGATGTCCATTGGCACCGACACAAAACCTCCTGTTTTGTTTCGAGGGGAATACAATGTCTGGAAAGGAAGGTTCATGGACTTCCTCGAGCACAATGACCTCTTCGGTGACAAGATGATTGAATGCATCAACAACGGAAACACCAAATTCACGAAGGTAGTTGAAGCAGATCCAGATAACAACCCTGGCATTCCCAGACACGAAAGAGAGAAGACTCATGATGAGATGACCAATACAGAAAGAGAAACAAAGAAAGCAGAGAAACTGGCCAAGTACTACCTCAAGCAGGGCCTCTCATCTGAAATCTATCTCAAAATAGATAGCTTGGGCACAGCCAAGGAAATCTGGGATGAGATCAAGAAACAACTTCAGGGCACTGAGCAAGGAGAATACATCAAACGAACTCAGCTAGTCAACAGCTATCATGACTTCAAGGCTCGAGAAAAAGAACTACTCTCTGAAACATATGGGAGATTCTGCAAGCTGCAAAATGAAATGAGATCTAATCAAATTGTCAGAACTGATCTTGATTTGAACTGTGTTTTTCTGAATTCATTAGGTTCTGAGTGGAAAGGCTATGCCAGACTTTACAAACAGATTAATAAAGATCTTACATCAGTCACCTTCCACAACATCTTCGAAGATCTCAATCAGTATCAAGATGAAATCTTGCAATCTCTCCCTAAAGAACCAGTTGCTGACCCTCTTGCCTTGGTGGTGGCTGACAGAATCCATAAGGAAACATCATCGAGATCCTTGAAACTTAAACAAGTGGTTCTCAGTGATTCTGATCATGATAATGATGATGATGATTCAATCGAAGCAGCATTTCAAACTCTCACAGTGGCCAACAAGAACTTCATGAACCGTTTCAGCAAGACTAACAATAGACAACGATTCACATCAGGTTCAAGGAGACCCGAAAGAGCTACTGCTATTGACAAGCCAAGGTACCAGAGGGATGAGAAGAAGGAAGAAAAGAAGGTTGATTTCAAATGTTATAACTGCGGGAGGTCAGGACATCTGATCAGGAACTGCCCAATGAAAAAGACAAAAGATGCAGAGTACTATCGGCAGAAGTACCGCCTGTCTAAACAAAAACAGGCTGGGAACGTGCTGCTAGTTGAGGAGGATCAGTTCCTTGATGATACAGGATCAGACAGTGATCTGGATGGTGAAGATCACGCTCAATTCTGTCTGATGGCTCACAATGGTGAAGAAGGTAGAGAGGATGATGACGGAGATAATCTCTTCGAGTCAGATGAGGAAAGCTTGGACAGTGGAAAGGTATCTTCTAGCTCTAACTTTAATATGGGTATTAATCATAAACACATTCAAACCATATTAAATCGCATAAAAGAGTTAGAATGTCAGACACTAGATTTAATCACAAGAAATCAAGTTCTAGAAGATGTTTCACACACTCAAAAATTGGAGGCACAAACAATAATTAAGAAGTTAGATAACGACTTAATCAGCCTTAGGAACCAATTAGCTGCAAAAGAATCTGAGCTTTTAGAATTAACCAGTAGGACTAATAACACCATATTAGATCTCAAAGCAGAATGTAAGTGTGCTGAAAAGGATTCAGAAATTCTCAAAAATGAACTTAGGAAAGAACGAAGTACTCTTTACTCTAGAATCAATGAACTTGAATACCTTCTGTCCAAACGTGATCAAAGTGAACATACCATCTCTCAATACAAAGAAAAGGAACGTCCTTTCTCCAGATGGAATTTCGATGGGCTTGGCTTCAAATTGAAAAGGATTACGTCCAAACAATTATATAATGCTGACCTGTTTGGGTTAGGACTTACCCAAAGGATGGTCTTTGTTGGCCAAGAAGAGACACAAATAGAGGAAGATTTCAAACGAACTCTTAATGTCAAAATTGAAATTCCGTTTGATTATTCTAATTTGAATGACTCATACCTTGCCAATCTCTCTTCCTCGTCCGATTCTGATGTTACATCGTCTGTCTATTCTGATGAAGAACTCTACTCCCCTGTTTCACCAAAGCCCACTATTGAATACATTCCTCACAAAGAATTACAAGACAGATTCAACACCCTGCAGGAATTTTGTTTTACCCAAGTCATTCAACAGGACCTCACCAAAGCCATTCAAAATGATTTAAAACCTCCTACCTCTGAGACATTCCCTTCAATGCATGAAATCATCACCTGTCAACAAATTCCCAACATGTCATTTGTACATGATGGAAAGATTATTGATAAACTGTGTAGGAAACAGTTTGTTTTGAAAGAAAGAATCAAAGCCCTCAAAGTAAAGATGGAAACTCCAATAGTTCCCTTTACTTTCTCACTTTTTGGTTCAGATATGGATGATCTAACTCATGCAAACACCAAGGGTACATATTGCACAACTTCTGTAAAATCTGTTAATAAACCTGACTTAACAAATCTTAAGCTTAAACAGATTTACAGACCAAAGCAACAATCCACTCCTAATCCCAATTCTCGTGTGCACATAGAAGTACCTGAATCATCACAAGCTGCAGCCAGTCGACCACGACTTCAGTCTAATCTTTTATCCTCTGCTGCAGATGTGAAGAAGGCTGGAAACAAGAAGTTTGAAACAAATACATCATGGAAAAGAGCTATTCCTAGATCCACTAGGAGGTGTTCAAATTTGAAACCTGTCTGTGAAAACATTTTGATGTTTGATTCTGTTTGTAATCATTCCAGTTCACAAGGCAAAATTGCTTCTACCATGTTTTGTATAAGTGATGGTTGTACTCATGGATACTGTGAATTTAATTGTTGCTATGATCAATTGAGAAAGACTTTAGGTGTTAAACCATGTGTTGATTGGACTGATTTTTATGCTAATCAAATCTGTGTTCCATTTTTAAATTCAAAAGGCTACATCATTAATCAATGGATCACCACTCGTCAATCACATGCTCTTAAACGCTTAAACAAATCCAACCGATTACTCACGATCAAGGAACTGGAAGTCTACAGACGGCAGGGCTATGAAGCATTTAAAAGGGCTTGGATTGCACAGGAAAAACACTTGCATTCTCAAAAGCGTTCTCGCAATTCCCCTTCCAAAATCTCAAAATCTTCGAAACCCAAGTCATCATCCATTCAACGAATAGCAAAACCTGCTAATCGCAGTGTTCCATTTCCGCGACAGCAAGTTGATGCACCGAGGCCACAAAGAATTCTTAAGAATTCCTCTCAACCATGGATTTCTCAAATATAACGCTTCCGCAACTCTACCGAATCCGAAACCTCCGATTCCATCAACTGTCAAACCAACAGTGGTGAAGAAACTTTCTTCTCAGCAAATTTCTTCCAAATCTATTCCTTCACGTCCAAAGCTTAAGTCCATTTGGATACCAAAGAATAGATCATTAGAAGTTTCATCATCATCAAAACCAACAGTTGTTACTCAACCAAACTTAGAGACTAACAATCAAGGACCCATATCTAAATGAGGACCTAAACGTAATTTATTCTCTTTTTGCAGGTGCCTCACTTGTGGTACCTTGACTCCGGCTGTACCAAACATATGACCGGCAACAAAAGTCTTCTCAAGAATTATGTTCCTAAGTACTCCGGGAATGTACGTTTTGGGAATGACCAAGTTGCACCAATAATGGGGTACGGAGACATAGAGAAAAAACATGTGAAAATCAAGAAAGTCTCCTACGTAGAAGGCTTGGGGCACAACCTATTCAGTATTGGTCAGTTCTGTGACAAAGACATGGTGGTTGTATTTAAAAAGAACAAATGCTCAGTGATCACAGAAACCGGTGATGAAGTACTTGCAGGATGCAGAAATTCTAATTTGTATTCCATAGATCTGGAGAAGTATGACTCTCCTACATCTGTGTGTCTTCTGTCAGAAGCCTCCAATAATCTTACTAGGCTCTGGCACAGAAGACTCTCTCACCTGAACTTTCAAAACATAAACAAACTAGTCAATGGTGACTTGGTGAGAGGGATACCCAAACTGAAGTTCAACAAGGATCATTTGTGTACTGATTGTGAAAAAGGGAAGATGAAGAAGGCCTCACACAAATCAAAGCAAGCATTCAACACAACCAAGCCTTTGGATCTCCTGCACATGGATCTCTGCGGTCCAATGAGAATACAGTCCAAACATGGGAAGAAGTATATCCTGGTCATGGTGGATGACTACTCACGGTATACTTGGGTCAAATTTATGTGCTCTAAGGATGAAGCTACTCCAACAATCATCACTTTCATTAAACAGCAGCAGAATAAATATGGTCAAAGTGTTGTCTCCATTCGAACAGACAATGGAACGGAATTCAAAAACAACACTCTGCAAAATTTCTGTGACCTAGTTGGGATCAACCATCAGTTCTCTGCAGCTTACACACCTCAACAAAATGGTGTTGTTGAAAGAAGAAACAGAACTCTGGTTGAAGCTGCCCGAACAATGCTTTCTTACTCTGGGCTCCCTCCTTCCTTCTGGGCTGAAGCTATTAACACTGCCTGCTATACGCAGAATCACTCTTTCATTAATAAATTTTTTAATCAAACTCCTTATGAACTGGCAAATGGGATTGTACCTAATATCAAATACTTTCATGTATTTGGTAATAGGTGTTTTGTCTTAAATGAAAAGGATAATCTAGGAAAATTTGCTCCGAAAGCTGATGAAGCTATTTTCTTAGGTTATTCTACCGTCTCCAAAGCATATAGAGTTTTAAACACACGCACAAAGAGCATCATCGAGAGTATCAATGTAACGTTTGATGATACATTGACTGTCTCTGGCTCCCCACAACAGTCCAACATTTTTACTTCTGAACATACCCGTTCAGGACCAGTTCTTAACTCTAAAGAATCAGACATTCCCGCTACTTCTGATAATAATCTCGATTTCATGTTTGATTTCTTTAGATCTGACTCTTCCCTTGTTTTGGCTAACAACAGGGATAATGCCGGTGCACAGATAAGCGACCCGATCACAGATACAACAATCACCGAAACGAATCCATTTGCTGAGGATTCTACATCTGTTTCTGTAACACACTCCCCTGAGACAGAACCAATAGTTGATCAGGAGAACTCACCTGTGTTCGACTCCGATCCAAACTTCTCCAGAGAAATGGAAGAGGAAGAGCCACATATTCAAGATCTCATCCCTTCCTCCTCTAACTCGCATGAGCTAAAATGGATCCGACATCACTCTGAGGAGAATATCATTGGAGATCCCTCTGTTGGCATTCAAACAAGGTCAGCCACAGCTAACGAGTGCCAATTTGCAGGTTTCTTAAGCATGATTGAACCCACAAAGACTTGTGAGGCACTGAATGATCCGGACTGGGTACTAGCTATGCAAGAAGAATTACACCAGTTTGCTCGTCTCAAAGTATGGAGATTAGTTCATCTTCCATATGGCAAATCTGTTGTCGGAACTAAATGGGTGTTCAAGAACAAACGGGATTCGGATGGAGTGGTCATTCGTAACAAAGCAAGGTTGGTTGCTAAGGGATACAATCAACAGAAGGGTATCGACTATGATGAAACCTTTGCTCCTGTTGCTCGAATTGAAGTTATACGCTTATTTCTTGCATATGCAGCCTCCAGGAGCTTTCGAGTCTTCCAAATGGATGTCCAAACAGCCTTTCTCAATGGGGTACTCAAAGAAGAAGTCTACGTTTCACATCCTGAGGGCTTCATCAATTCTTCATATCCTAATCATGTTTATATTTTAGATAAGGCTCTGTACGGCTTAAAACAAGCTCCACGTGCATGGTACGATGTCTTATCTGAATATCTGATAGGGGAAGGCTACTCCAAAGGAAAGACAGACACCACTATGTTCACAAAGACAAAAGGTAGGGACAAAATCCTTGTCCAAATTTATGTGGATGACATCATCTTTGGATCTACAAATCCAAAGAACAGTGAAGAGTTTGCACAGACAATGTCAAACAGGTTCCAAATGAGTATGATGGGTGAGATGTCGTTCTTTCTAGGACTTCAAGTTAAACAGTTGAGTCATGGCACTTTCATCTGCCAATCCAAGTACATTAAAGATCTTCTCACGAAGTATGACATGCTCCACTACAACCCTATTTCAACTCCAATGGCGGCCAAATCACAACTATCGGCAGATCCTGATGGTTCTCCGGTGGATCTCAAGACATACCGTGGGATGATTGGATCATTACTATATCTCACTGCAAGTCGTCCAGACATTATGTTCTCTACGTGTCTCTGTGCTAGGTTTCAGGCCAATCCCAAGGAGTCACATCTGCTAGCTGTTAAGCGAATTTTCAGATATCTCAAAGGGTCCATGCATCTAGGACTGTGGTATCCCAAGGACTCCAATCTAAATCTTCATGCTTATTCAGATGCTGACTACGCTGGTTGCAAGATTGATAGGAAAAGCACCTCTGGTAGTGCACACTTTCTGGGAGATCGTTTAGTCTGCTGGGCTTCAAAGAAACAAAACTGTGTATCCACTTCTACAGCAGAAGCGGAGTATGTTGCTGCTGCAATGTGCTGTTCCCAAAGCCTATAGATACATACACAACTCTCAGACTTTGGCCTCAGGTATGACAAAATACCATTGTTATGCAACTCTCAGTCTGCCATTGCCATCTCCTGCAATCCGGTACATCACTCTAAAACCAAACATATCGATATCCGTTATCACTTCATAAAAGATAACGTAGAAAAAGGATTAATTGAGTTACAGTATGTTCCCACCGAGAATCAGCTTGCTGACTTGTTTACCAAACCTTTGGATGAAAGTCGTTTTACTGAACTGGTATCCAAGTTAGGCATGCTGAATTTGCAAATCTAACATACTGTTAACTTGTTTACTTTTCTTTTCTTTCTTTTTAGAGTTGGTGTTACACTGTGTGTTCAATGTACAGATGTCTACTGAAACTGCAAAGGGGGAGTTCTGAAGTCCTACACATGCTGCATATGTGTAGGGGGAGAAAAGTTACATACACATGATGCCCATGTGTAGGGGGAGAAATTCAAAATTATCACACTCTCAAAGTTAACAGATGCAAAAGTCTAGGGGGAGTGTGTCAAACAAACACTCACATCAACCATATCTGAAAATTTAACTTTCATAATCTCAAAATTCAGATATCTCAAATTTTTCCAAGTCATAGCTCAATCGCATGCGATTAAGCTATGTGAGTGAATTGCATGCAAATGTTAAAGGTTTTAATTGCATGTGAAAAGGTTGAGAAACAAGTGTGAATCGAATGCAATGTTGTCTGAGGTTGAATCGCACACGATTAAGCTAAGAGTGTAGATCGCATACGATTTGGACAAAGGTTGAATCGCACGCGATTCAGCAAAGTTAGTGTGAATCGCATGCTATTCAGTCTAAGGTTGAATCGCACGCGATTAAGCTAAGATAGTGTGAATCGCATACGATTTGGACAAAGGTTGAATCGCACACGATTCAGCTAAGTTAGTGTGAATCGCATGCTATTCAGTCTAAGGTTGAATCGCACGCGATTAAGCTCAGATAGTGTGAATCGCATGCGATTGAGAAACTTCTATCAGCCGCATTTTTTTACCGTTGTAACAACAAATCAGGGCTCAACACGTGTCCTTTTTACATCGATATACGTTACCCAACGGTTACAATCTTCATTCACAAGCTTCAAACTTACGAATAAAAATTTCCTAAGTGTTCTCTCGAGTTTGATATCTCTCACACACAAATCATCTCGTTACTCTGCCAAAATTTACCTTTTTAGATTCAAAATACTCATAATCACAAAGGTAACAACTTGTACGGTTTACTTTTTGGAAATTTTGAGTTAAAAATGAACTTTTTGGCCTTTGAACACCCGTATGCGAATAAAGGTTTCGGGACTTTAGATGGACTTTTGGGATATCAAACTACCTTGTTTGATCTATCCATGTTTGCGATGGGTTTCTAGAACACTTGGGGAACACTTTGATGTAAAAATCTTTCAAAAATCTCAAAAAGTGTTCTTCGTGTTCTTGGGGAGTATAAGCATACTCAAATGATTTGGTTTTTGGCCTAAAAAGAGGTGTTAGGGTGATTTTTGAGGCATGTTTCAGTACTACAAATGTGTTTATTATTGTTCATTTAATGAAATAAGATATCAACAATAACTTTTCAACACATCAATTTGATATCTTCACACTGAAGTCCTCCAGAGTTAGACATTTTTTTCTATCTAACACTTGACACTTGAAATTCTTGGGCCAATGCAATCTCCAATCTTATCATTGTCATTATGTCTTAATATTTCTTTCTATCTGTACAGATAACATGGCCCAAGTTGTTCATGACCCAGAAGAGATCATGCCTCAGGCTGAGTTTCTTAGCACCAGAACTCACCCCAACAACCACTATATTGATCTTACAAAATTCACAACCCCCACTCACCCCATTGTCACTGAAATCCTCAAGATTCACCCTCTGAACCACCTTCTAACCTACAACCCTGCAACTACAGGCACACATGTCCCTGAACTTTATGTTCAACAATTCTGGAGGACATGTGATTTACGAATAAACGAAAAAGGACAGGAGGTCATCCATGCTGAGGTGGATGAGTTTAATGTAGACATCTCGGTCAGTCGTTTACGGTCAATCTTCAGACTACCAAAAGCTAATAGCAGACCTTCTGTGATGGATTATGAGGAGATCCCCAATGAGGAAACATGTCTGGCAGCAATAAGACAGTTGGGCTATGCTGGAGAGCTCACAACTAAGAATCAATTCAAACGCACTGGTCTTCACCCAAAGTATAACATCTTTATGACCGTGCTGCAAAGGTGCCTCATCCCAAAACACTCGGGGTATGAGTTTCCAACGGAGAACCAGCTAAAAATCTTCGTTGCTGCTGCCACACATATGCATGTGGATTACGCATTCCTTCTCTTCCAGGACATAAAAGCTACCATGCAAAGGAAGAATTCCCAGAAGAAGAAGGAGGCCAACCTGCTGCCTTACCATCGCTTCCTTCCGATGATCATACAATATGTGATGGATAGAAATGCTGACATTCCACGACGGGCAGGTTTATCCTCTGTAACACCCAAACTCTTCCAATCAATTAAACCTGCTACTCCTACTAATATGCCCATTCCTAAACCATTCCCTGAGTCTCTACTGGATCTGTGTGAGCAAAATGATGTAGTGAGAACATATAGGGAGAGTGTAGGGATACCCTCTATGGTTGTGCCAGAGCCGGCCATACCTACCCAAGAGGGAGTAGCACCCGGTGAGAATATAGAGGATAGGACTCAGCAATCTGTGGGAGATGCTGAGAGGGATGTGCAGAGAGAAAATCAAGAGAGGGGAGGAGAAGTGGGTGAAGGTGATGAGAGTAGAGAGGGAGAAGATACATATGATCCAGCAGTCATCAAATCCATTGTCCAATCCCTCTCTGTATCTACCCGTACCCAAGCCGTTTTAACCGAACTTGGACTTGACTTTTCTGAGTCATCCAGTTCCTCTCAAGAAGAGTCAGCCTCCCATCCAGGTGGTGCCCTTGACCCCGAAACAGAAATATCACCTTTGGGCACCCCTGAGCAACCAATAGACCAACCTACTGATAGCACCCCATCCTTCATGAAAATAACCGACCCCAATCCTATCAGTCCAAACCAGGCCCATACCACTCAGACAACACCCCCCTCTCCTACCCGTGGTCTGGTCATACCACTTCAAACCACCTCAATCATTCGCAGGGCCATGGTTGCTCCTGAACATGACATTCCAGTAACTTCGCCAAGTCATTCTTTATCTATTGAATCTGGTTCTGTCACTCCTGACTCTCTTATTCACCCTGATCAATATGCGGGGTATGGTACCGGTAGCGGTGATGATGAAGATAGTTTTGTAGTTAGGAGTGCGAGTGATAGAGAGGAGGTGAGAAAAGAAAAAATGAGTGCTGAGGGTTCCCCAAACCCAGAAAGCCGGGAAGCCACATCTACTATGAGGCCTAGCACTGCTGAGCCTCATATTGAACAAGCCGCGGTTATCCCACCCGTGCAAGTTTCTGCCCCACCAAGCTACTACGGTGTCTCTCAACAGGCACCGTCTTTATTGCACAGGGTTATAGCACACAATCTAGGCCAACCCCAATTGGGTGTTGGACCTATTGAAAACAGAGGACTGCCTCCCTCGTCCTCGACTCCTCTTCGTGCACGATTTGATTTGCCGCGGATATCCGCATATCTTGAACAACACAAGGTAACTATAGATGCACTGAGCTTGTTGACTCAACAAGTCTCCGCAACTTCCGTAGGTGGTACCTCTCAAGGTGCCATTCGAGGATTGGAAGGAAATCCTGCTGGAGCCTACATCCATGTTGCTCCAGTAGGTGGTTCTGCTTCTGTGGCAGGTACCTCAACCAGTAATCTGAGTGATTCCGGGTTTGTTACACGTGCAGATCTTCAACTTGCTATTCAACAAGCCGTGTCTCCAATCCGCCAACAACTGTAGGAGACAAATCAAAAGTTGGATCGGATTGAAAGGGCTTCCAGGGAACAGACTGAGCAGCTGTCACGTATTGAATATCTTCTAGCAGCTCGTCTTCCAGCAACGGCTCTTCAATCTCAACCGGATGTCACTTCACTATCGGTCGACGCCTTAAAAAGCATCCTCTATGCTAAACTGATTGAACAAAGGCCAGACTCTGCTTATAATCAAGACCTTCTGACTACTCTGCAAACTGAACTACGTCCACAGGGAATCTCCTTGGATGAATTTACAGAGTTTCACAAAGATGTAAACAGCAAGATTGATGGGGTGACAAGAGGGTTCTATACTTCCCTGCAAAAAGTTACTGACCGGCTGACGGTACTTGAACAAACCTGTCAGGCCCAGGCTCAGGGGTCAAAAAGGAGGCGGGAAGATCAAGATCCTGATGATCGTCCCGAGGGGGAGAAAAGAAGAAGATATATCACAACTCCCTCCGCCGCAACTGTACCAGTACCATCATTGAGCAGATACTTATCTACAGGTACAGGTTCTGCTGGATCTGGAAGCCAGACGGGTCAACAACATAGATCCGAATCATTAACGGCCAATGAAGTTTATGAATTACAACAGAAAGAGAATTCTGACAAACAAATCGTACTCTATGTACCCCAGCAACAATCTGAACTGAGGCCGACAGAACTCGAAGAAGGAGAACTATCGTTCGATCAATCCCAGGCTGACAATGTTAATTGGTCTAGTGGCTCCGATTCTGAGATGGAAGAGCTGTATGGGTCACTAGGAAATTCACCCATCAGGGATTTGGGAGAAGGTAGGGTCTATGAACAGGAGGAGGAAACTGATGACCCAGAAATGATAAGACTATTTGCCGGCATTGATGAATATGTCGAGGTTGCAACGCGCCCAGACTCACCTAGAATTGTAGACCGTTTTGATGACATTCCTAGTGATAGGGAACTTGCTCAAAGAAGGAAAGAAAGGTTAGCAATCTCTAGGAGAGAAGCAAGAAGGAAACCAAAGAAGACAAAGCCTCTTTTTGATGTTTCCAGGGTCCTCAGTGGGTTAAATTTTGAAGTTCACCAACAATTCCCTCCTCCTCCTGGTAGATTTCAAGAATCAGCTGCCGACATACTAGAAAGAAACAGACAAGCAGAGGCAGCTGAAAAGTTTAGAGCAGAATCAGAATGGCCCTTGCCTGAAAGCTTCACAGTCCCACCTGCTCCTCCAGTGCATCGTGGAGATCCTGGTCTTGATGTCGGGAATATGTTCACAAGGAATGCTGCAGAAAACCCGATCTGGAAACCTTTCTTTGTCAACGCTGCCAATCTTGAAGAACAAATTCCTGAAATCTTCAGCAGTCAGTTGATAGAGGTTATCTCACCCGAGCTGAGAAACATGAACGATAAACAAAGAAGGAGATATGATCATATTCTCACTCGTCCACAAACCAAACTAGAAGATATCAAATCAGATTATCCCATAAGTGACCTTCTCAGTGTGTATACCGAAACCAACTTCAACATAAAATATGCCATCTTCTACGTCAAAAGAGCTAACAACCTCACATACTTTCTCACCGAAGCAGATTTGAGGTATGTAAACATCGAAGACATTAGCTTCTTATTCGACACCCTTTCCCAGAAAAAGGGAAAATGGCCTGATGAAGAATTTGGTAGAGTTGCGTTAATGAGGTACATGAGAAATCTTATGGAATTCTTTGAGGAACACGATATCCAGCTCGGGGCTGAGAACAACTATCGGAAAGTCAATCTTCTTAAGCCTAATCAGAATCATCCAGATCTAGAACAGCTTGAAGAGTTGACAGTAATCCATGACGGTCATCCAAACTTTAAAGGTTCTCGAGGTGTTGTCTCCAAAAATACAAAGGGTGAAAAGATTTTCATCAGACTAGACGACCTTAATGCATATTCTGACGGCACCTTGAAAATCCTTCATCATAAAATTCATCAAAAGGTTTGGGATAACCGAGCAGCTTACACAGATGAAGAACATTCCCAGGCATACAAAGCAATAGATCAAATAAGGAAAGCATTGGCTAGCAGGAGAGAAATCAGAAAATGGCAAGTGGCCTTCGGCATTCGCAACAAATCAGCTTTCGAATAGATTTCAATGTATTTGTTTGTTGTGAATGATTACACACCTCACTTAGGGGGAGATTGTTAGATATATTAAAGTGAGGGTGTAATATGTAATTATACCAAAGTTGGGGAAATGCTATATAAAGGCATTTCCCCCACATTTCAATACTAAGCTTTGCATTATCAACTTTGTGTGTTTGTGTTCTCTCTCTCTAAAAGCTCTCGGCTCTCTCTTCTTTACCGAAACATACACACAAACACACACTAAATCACTAGCATTGCTTCATCCGTATAAACACGGGACCATCACCCAATATACTAATAATAAGAAATAAAGTGAGAGAAAAGAGGTTTTAGAAATCCATGAACAGCTTGTGTACTCGTAATTGTTAACTCGGAAGTCAATGGTTTTCTCCCCACACTTAAGCTGAGCTGCCAAGATATCATAAAAAATCTTGCAAAACAACAACTCAACACAAAGTAAAACATCGAGAGGGATAAACATAAGATAACATGTTATGGCAATCATAAAGAACTGAAAGCAAATAAATAACTGAGGAACAAGTGTTTTGATGTCATACACATAGATAGAATAAGTACAAGAACATCAAACACAACAAAAAGTGACATGTACTAACTACAGATTGTACAGCCAAGCTAATCTAGAAGTACATAAAAAGATAACTACTAAACTATCCCAAAAAGATAACTACAGCGGAGGCGGCTAGTGCGAAGGTCCAGCTTCATCAGTGAAGCCTCGGGGCCTCCAAGGATATGCCGGCGGCCAGGAATCAGGGCTGGTGGAGTCATGGTATCACCCACCAGGAGCTGCAATATGCTGGCAACGTACTGCCTGTGGGCCTCAGCATGTGCAAGCTCGGACCTCTGTTAGTCCCATATAACAAGTGATTCAAGTATAATGTGTATGATATATGAAGGTTTGTATGTAGAACTAGAGAGAATATTGTTTACACCTTGGAAAACACCTAGTTCTTTCAATCATTAAGCCCAAAACCATACCTATTACAATAGGTCATATCCCTATATATACCCTATGGGTATTTTACAATTAAACTCCTATTTCTATACAATATTATGAATTTACATTCTCCCCCTTTGTATTGAAATAGGAGTGTACACGCCAGTAATCTAAGTTTTCCTTAGATTATATAAGCAGTTTTGGATGTAGCGTCCCACCAAATACATCAGTCTGGAACAATGCTTTATCCTGAGCTTTTGACAGCAGAAGCATAAACACTTTTGATGTGTTAGAAAGAATCTTCTTTTTTTCTCCCCCTACAATATAGCTCAGATTGTTCCCATGTCTTCATATGATAGATCTTTACTCCCCCTAGACATGACATAGACTGATGATCTCTTCCCCATGAGTAAACACAATGATTTTATCAATAAGCTTCAAACTCCCCCTCAACAACTGAATCAACAATATAAAACTTCTTGACTTTTTATCTCCCCCTCATGATGATTATAATACCATATGAGCATCATGCATAAAAGACATCACCATGAGATTCAGTTGTAACAAACATGGACAAGGGGTGGGGAAAATCCTACACTTCAAGTCAAAATAATCATCAGAAATTCTGTGACTTGAATAGATACTTGAACCACTCTTGATCGTTGAGGAGTGGTAATGATTTGATCTGAACTCTTGAAGATTTATAGCTCTGTTGGATGTAGTATGATATTGGAGAATAATGTTGTCAAGTAAGTCTCCCAATACCGTGTAATCAACCTTGACCAAATCACCGCAAGAAACAAAGATTTTGAAATACATACGGGTGCAAATGAACTTGGGAACACATAAGAGGGAAGGTGACTTTGATATAATAATCAGTAAGTAGGATTCATCCTTATTCAAGAGCACCAAACGACTGATAAGAAGTTTGCAAGCGCGCATGTAAAACAAAATCCTCTCAAAAACCTGAAGTAATTTGATGTTGGTCAATTCTTCAAATAATTTCACCAACAATGAGATATGGGTTTTCAAATATGACTGATAAAGAATAACCAAGATTCAAAAGAAACAAGGAATGGATGGCCAAAATCTGGTTTTGAGACCAAAAATTGGTGACACTAAGAAATAAGACCTAAAAATCAGTTACGAAAGCACCGGATGACTAGACATAAGGGTACTAGACACTTAAACACATGGTTCACAGGAAAACAGAATATGACCCAAATCTAGAAACATCAGAATGATAACTGAAACTTTGAGAACTCCTGACTCAGCCAAAAAATCAAACACATGACTTAGGAATCAAGGTGACAAGATAATTCAGTCACAACAACGACGACGGGGGTTTGGGGGCAGCGCCCCTGATAGCGGGGTCCAAGGGGTGGCAACCCCTGGCGGGGTCCAAGGGGCAGAGCCCCTGGCTGGGGTCCAGCTGCCAGGTCAGCGCGAAAATTTTTGAAAATGAAGAATAATGCTGTGGCAAAAATGATCAGAAATCTTAAAATTTTGAAAAATGAATGTAAATCCGGGTGATCTTGAATTCCGATAAAATAGGCAATTCCGAGCACAGAGAGAATTCCGAGAAAATAAGGAATTCCGAGAAAAAAGAAAATCCGAGAAAATATAGAATTCCGAGTAAATTAGGAATCCGAGGAAATCAAGAAATCAGATTAGAACTACGGAATAAAAGTCTCGGAATCCGATCAAAAGTCTCGGAATCCGATCAAATTGTCTTGCAATCTGACAAAAGCTTAGAATCCGATCAAAAGTCTCGGAATCCGATCAAAATTCCCAGAATCCAATCAAAAGTCTCGGAATCCGACAAATCCGACCAAAATATTCTCGGAATTCAGCAATTCCGACTTATTTCTTCTCGGAATCCGACTGATTCAAAGGACAATTCCGACCCCTTCAAACCTGGAATTCCGACAGCTTCAAGATCATCCCGCTCAGATTCAAAATTTTCGAATTTTTGCCCAAATCTGATGATTTCTTGTCCAAATCACTTTGCCTACCCCCGATTTACATTTCTCTATCAACAATTATCACAAACATCGATCAAATAAGCCAAATCGATCAAATTTCTTCAAGAACTTCCAAAACTCAAAAATCTTCAATTTGGCCACTGATTTGTTATCCAATTGCTATGAAATCAAATGTCGAATGTTTCATTATGCTTTGCGATATTAATCCAATCAATTAACACTTAAAAAATTCCATTTGATTTAGACTTTGATCTCAAACCCGAAAATACCCCTTTTTCTTCAAAGATCTTCAAAAAATCGACTATTGTTTGTTGAATTCAGATCTAATCATCACTCCTTTGGCTCTGATACCACTTGTTAGTCCCATATAACAAGTGATTCAAGTATAATGTGTAGGATATATGAAGGTTTGTATGTAGAACTAGAGAGAATATTGTTTACACCTTGGAAAACACCTAGTTCTTTCATTCATTAAGCCCAAAACTATACCTATTACAATAGGTCATATTCCTATATATATCCTATGGGTATTTTACAATTAAACTCCTTTTTCTATACAATATTATGAATTTACAACCTCAAAATCTCCCTGATATTTGTATGCAGATCCGTAAGATGCCTCTGTGAATCTCTTATCTCAGATACAGATCTCTCCAGCCTCTGGCTGGCTAAGACTGGTGCTGCTTCGGCTGCCTGTCGCGAGGTGGGGTCTGAAAAATATCCCCAATAGAAAACTTAGGTGGGCCCTGCTCAAATGTATGCCCCCCACCTCCTCCTGCTACTGCTGCTCCTGCTGCAGCTACCTCCTCACCCTCTGTAGGTGGTTGCCAAAGTGTACCATCAGGGGAGGTCAATCTCATACGTCCCTCTACCAAACCCGTAAATTTCATGCGTGAGAGGACTGCCATGTCGATAGGGACAGCAGGAGCAGAGGATGTAAGCTCGTCGGTCAGCTCTCCAGTCAAAAGACCCATGACCTCTGCTAAGATAGTCACGTACCCCCTCCATAAATATCCTGATTCATCCTGGAGGTACGGACGTGGAAGAGAAATGTGGCCATATATAGTGCGAGTTGGCAGGGCTGCTCGTGAATCATGGTGTATAGGTGAACCAAGTCTGTAAAAGTGACAGCCCCAGTAGCCTCACCTCGAGAAGTCAAACTTTGTACTATGGCTCTGTGAATAATGCGGTGAAGTGGGTCTCGCATCTTCGTGGTCTTAGGCACATTTGTCGTAGTATAAACCCCCGTACCGACCTCAGGCCAAAACCTCAACACCGGTGACACCCTCGGGCCAGTTAATAATGCCGTCAGTAAACGCCGAGGTGTCCAGCTCGTCGTGCGTGTATAAACCCATGTAAATGGTAAACTGTCGTAGAGAATGGTGGCAGCGGCGATGGTGGCTGGTGGTGGTGGTGCTAGAGGGTGCTTGGTGTGTTGTACTGAGACTTGAATTTATAAAAAGAAACGATATTACAAAGCAGATACTACACACGACTCAGGCAAGTATGACTTAATCAATAGCAGTATAGACTTGGTAAGACCGGATGTCGTTCCACCAGGACAGGAAGCTACCAATACTTAAGCATCATTGTTGTTTGATCAACAGAATTAATATTAAAGCAAGTAACTAGATTAACTAAAGTAAGCATGTAGTGGAGTGCAGATTGAGGAGTGAAGATACAGAATGGCGAAGCAATAAGGCAACAGTCACTCGGGCCTTTGAATCATCCTAACTAGTCATGGCAACATAAATCTTAATATGAAAACTTGAATATATTAAGCGCATAGCATGCTGTTCTAATACTCAACACGTCTACATTGTCATGCAAGAATCATCACTCGAGTTATCAAGAATCATATTAAACAATTAAACATAATTAGGCGAGGAATGGCATATTAGATTTCAACTACAAATCCACTAGATCGAGTATAAATTAGACTACATGAATACACATCTTTTCAAATGACATGTCCACAGAACTCAAAAAGGTGTCAAAGTAGTTAAAATGGTTAAAACAAGCAAAAATTTCACAATGTGGTAAAAAGGGCCTTTACGGCCGTAGTGAATACCCCTTACGGCCGTAAGGGTTGTACTTCAATACAGCCATAAGGATTTCTCCTTACAGCCGTAATGACAGGTACGACAGAACAGTTTAATTTTTCATAAAAGTATTCAACAACAAATTACAATCTGGACTTTAATCTCAGATCATAGACACATGCAAATGGTTACAATGGTGTCAGAAACTCATCTAAATTCAAACCACACAATGGGATTCAAGATTTAGCCATATGATTTCTAAAGATACAAACATGTCAAACTTACCATTTCTAGTGAAGTCAACACTTTTAAACATGAATCATATGAATATGCACATTGAACACCAAGACCAGATTATCAAAGGCATACATGTCAGTTAATTTCACCATCAAACAGAACCAAAAGCATTTTTGTAAATCCTTTAATCATTTAGTAGCATGCTTGACCCATTAATACACTAAATAACTGGATTTTCATCTAAGATTATAAGGCATGCATAAAATCAACATATGAATAAAAAACAATCATGGATGGACCTAGAGATGATCCAAAACATATTCCGACAATGATTTCTAATGACAACCATGCAAGATGTATCATTTCTAATAACAAGCTTAACATGGCATTAGCAAAATCAACCATCATTCTTGAATATCCACATGCTTAAATATGAAGGAGTTATCCTAAACACATTATTACACATGAACATGGTCTGATTATACACAGAAATATGATTAAACACAATTGTATCCATGATCAAACATGCATAATTAAATCAAGTCAACATAAAAGTCAAATATATTGCCATAACTAGCCAAGAATCATCTTGGACCAAGTGAAATGAGTTTAGTTATCCATATACATTAAAATCAGTATTACAACATCTAGAACACATGATACACGATTAAAATCAGAAGATAGAATGATTATACCAAGCAATTCCAGAATTATGCATACTTTGACTTCAAAGTCCAAGCTTCAAATGTCATTCTATGCTCCTAGCAAGCTCTCAATCTTTGGATATCATCATGTAATGCTACTGGAGTGTTTGGAGGACTGGAAGGGAGTTTAGAGAGTGAAGAACCCGGGACTAGACCAAAGCCAAGCTACCCAACCTTTTTCCAACTGATGCCTAAAGTTCATTAAATAGACTGCTGAACCGGGGTCCTTTAAGGCTGTAAGGGTATCTCTTTACGGCCGTAATGCCCTCAAAGTCAAAGATTCTTCACCGGATTTAACTCTCGAGGCCTGATTATGCGAGACTCTAAGATTTGGTTCAATTATTGGAGCAGGGGTTCTTTACGGCCGTAATGGATTCCTTTTACGGCCGTAAGGCCCTATTTTTTACCAAATCTTCGTTTTCTTATTTTTTTCGTTCGGGATTTGCCTATGTTTCTCATTTTTATCTCTTTTGAGACTGCATGGTAAATGTTAACCATATTAGATCAGTTATTGGATTAATCACCTCGGAATTGGCAAAGTACGGGGTATTCTAGCATGTAAAACATGCACAAAAACGCAAATATCAGTGGTGGTACCGACATTGGTGGTCATGTTGATAGTTGACATGTTACGATGGTGTAGTGGTTGCCGCCGATGGTGGTGGTGGCAGTGATGACAAAGGCGGTAGTCGGTGGTGGTGTCATACGTACGTGAATCCATTACCCTGAATTCTTTACCCCCAATTTACCGGGGAATGCTTCATTACACAATAATGGGTAATGAATGATTATATTTCACCTAAACAAGCAACATCAATGATTACCATTCCCATTCCTTACCCCCAAAATCCCCAACCAAGCACCCCCTAAATGATCTGTACCTTTCATTTAACTAAATATTTAATTTTAGCCATCTATTCATTTAATTCGAAGATATAGAAACGCGCGAACCGCTATATAAATTTATATGATTATTTTAGAGTGCACATGGTGTGTTAAAAGTGGGTTCACCTTAGAAATAGACTATACGCGTGATAAACAAGTATTACCTATTTGTATATAGTACAGCTCTTTTGGTAAGACCGAGTATCGAACTTAGGAACGAAGGCTTCTAATGACTGAAATGACTTAAATGAATAACCTAAATCAATAAATAAAAGATAAGCATGAGAGAAATTCAAAACAAGAATGTACTTATACAGATTGAATCATCAAAACATATGTAAAACATATATGTTATTATGACATAATTAAGTTGACTTAAATGTTATCTTCATTTAACAAGTAGACTAAGCCTCTCTTAAGGTTACTTAATTGACTTGTTACAAAGGTAGAATAGGCTCCTATTAAGGTTACCTACTCATACAAGCTTTTGAAAAGCTGATGCGATAAACACACACCAACCATCTTAACTTGTTCCATACATCATAGTAGAGATAAAATACATAATTCCAAAATATAATTCATTAAGAAACACGACAAATTACACTAGACACTTAATCTTTTCAAATTAAAGCATAAGGCCATATAATTTACTAAAATTACCACATATCAAACAACCACCTCAAATTGGTCCATGAGTATGTCCCATATACGCATTGCAGACATATATATATTCAACACCTTAAATTGTTCCATGAGTATATGTCTCACATGTATCCGTCTATTTGGTATATATATATATATATATATATATATATATATATATATATATATATATATATATATATAAATATATAACTGAATACAAATATATTTCACATGCAGTGAAAATAATCATAATCAAGAATGATTCAACATCATATATATATATATATATATATATATATATATATATATATATATATATATATATATATATATATATATATATATATATATATAATAACTCCAAGTCAACAAAATCATTATCATAATCAAATATATATGTTATGTACAACTAATATTTATCAAATCTAAATAAATCTAAGTAAATAGAACATAGTTCATACAACAAATTTAGACCATACAACAAATCTGAATCTAATACAATCAAGTAGGAAAGATTATACAAATACGATCAAAGATAAAATGGAGTGTTCAATGGACTACATACTCTCTTCTACGTACCTTAAATTATCTTCCTTATGCACCAAGGATCAAGGAACCTGAAGGGTTTTGTAGGGTATAAAAACATATCATAAAACATGAATAGCAGAATAAAACAAAACCCCCTCCAATGATCTCATCTAACTCGTACAGAAACTAAAAGCTAGTAGGGAATAAAACTTATACCTTTCAGCAGTAATCTTGAAACCTCAATCCAGATAGCTAAAGGTAGAACACCGCTACTGCACCACCTCGAACTGGCTGCTAGACCGCCTGAGGATATCACCAAACTCGAACACGCGAGGCTTGCGTGTGTGTGTGTATCGTCGATCGCCAAAAGCCGAGACCCCGGGGTCCTTTGTTGAGTTCGACGCAGAGGGGGGAAAAGGAGAGGGGCTAGGGTTATCTTTTTGCAACTTATGTTAATCCTTATGATTCTTTAAGCCTTAAAAGGTTATTTATATAATAAACCTTATTAAAGCCCAAGCCCGTTTAACTAAAGCCCAGCTTTAATTAAACTATCACTTAATTGCATAATATACCCTTTGACCATTCTAATTAATTAATAACTATTAATTAATTGGTCCAATTAATATTTAAACTTAATTATTAATTTCCCTCTTTAAAATAATAAATAACAATTATTATTTTCCTTCTCAATAATTAATTAACTAATTACTTATTCTTCGCACACAACTCGGTAAAATCCAAAAGGTTCTAAATGGGTGTGTAGCAGTGTGATCCTTTAGTGTCACATAGTATTGGACACGATGATACATGTTTTCTATCACTGCACACAATCTAACAGACTCCCATTTGTGCAATATGAGTAACACTACTTGTACATCATTGGCCTAAGGAGGTCCCTAGCCAGACACTTAGGTTAACCAGACTATGAGATCTCTTACATCTAGAGGTATAATCCACCCCTTGGATTATCTAGGATTTTCTTTTTGCATCGCGATATTCCGTAATGTGAGTATTAGACATGAAGCATGGATCTTATTCTAAATACTCAGATTTTCTCGACTCTGATCTCGACACTCTGCAGTTACGGTTTACCGAATGAAACTTATCATTCTAATCGAGCGCGACCACGCATTTTCAGTAGTCTTAACCGTCGAGGGGCCTAGAAATATCTCTCCTAATAGTAGGAGGAGCAAATCCCATCTTGACTATTTTCAATTTGAGCACACAGCTTCCGCTGCACCTAGACATGCCCTTTATGATCACCTTGTTACGGCGTGACGTTAGAACACGCTAGAATACAGATGTTATCATGCCCCAAACCAAATATCTAAGGTCTAAGGACAACCTATCAAGTTTACATATGATGACGCTCCATGAAGTAAACTCGATGCGGATCACTCCCAATATTTATCCCCTGATAAATATCTATGAATATTTGGTCACAACCTTGTACTTTTATTCATCCCCGAATAAATCATCAAATATCCATAATAGCGTTACCTCCCTAATGTAGCTCCCACTACATTAAGTAGCTACGGGTATTTAGACAATTCATCACTTGACTTGTCATGGATAGGTTAAAACATGCTAATAATAGACAACAAGAAACAATTATGTAAATACCTCCTACTTCAATCCCATGAAATGTAAATACATAATAAAAGAGTTTCAAGTTACATCTATAGTAATAATCAAAAACTTGAACTAGCTGCTATGTTCTAAGTACTGCATTCCTATAGAACTCGCATGCCTCTCATGCTTAGCTCTAGCTATCGGCTTCGTCAACGGGTCAGCAACGTTGTTGTCCGTCGGTATCTTTTGCAGTCGAATATCATCTCCTCCAATAATCTCTCGGATGAGGTGATATTTTCTGAGTACATTCCTAGTCCCCTGATGATCTCTCGGCTCTTTAGCAAGCCACAGCCCCTAAGTTGTCACGGAATATATCGATCGGTCTAGAGATACTGACAACAACTCTAAGATCCGAGATAAAATTCTTCAGTCAGACAGCTTCCTTTGCTGCATCACTTGCAGCAATATACTCTGCCTCTGTAGTCGAATCTGCTATTGTATCTTGCCTCTGACTTTTCCAAGATATGGCTCCTCCGTTTAGGATAAAGATAAATCCTGATTGCGACCTAAAGTCATCCCTGTCGGTCTGGAAACTTGCATCAGTGTAACCAGTCACACTGAGCTCATCCATAGAACCTCCATAAACTAGGAATATGTCTTTTATCCTTCTCAGGTACTTGAGAATATTCTTGACAGCTACCCAATGAGCTTCACCAGGATTTTGGTGATATCTACTCATGACACTAATAGAATAGGCAACATCGGGTCTAGTACATAGCATGGCATACATGATTGACCCTATTGCCGAAGCATATGGAATCAATTTCATCTTGCCCTGATCTTGACTAGACACAGGACACTGAGCCTTGCTCAAAATCGCGCCAGATTGCATAGGAATAAATCCTTTCTTGGATTCATCCATCTTGAATCTTATCACGACTTTGTCAATGTATTTACTTTGACTAAATCCGATAAACCGCTTAGATCTATTTCTACAAATCTTTATACCTACTATATAAGCAGCTTCTCCCAAGTCTTTCATCTGGAAACATTTACCCAACCAGGATTTTACTCCTTGTAACACTGGTATACTGTTTCCTATAAGCAGTATGTCATCTACATACAAGACTAGGAAGGTTACCGCGCTCCCACTGAATTTAGTTTAAACACATGACTCGAACTCACTTTTGGTAAAACCAAATTCTTTGATACGCTCATCAAAGGTATGAACCTTTCCATCCATGTCAGTCTTCTTCTTGAAGACCCATTTGCACCCAACAGCTTTGTCGTATTGAGGCTAATCCACTAACTTCCAGACTTGGTTGTCATACATGGATTGCATCTCTGCCTTCATGGTTTCTAGCCATTTCTCAGATTCTAAACTTGAGACAACATCTTGGTAGTGGTGGGTTCTAAAAGATCCCCTTCGTCTTGAGCAACAAGGAATCCTATGAAGGGTTTTGAACCTGACCAAACCACCCAATGACAGAAACTGGTCAAACCTAGGTTTGATTCTACTGGTTCAATCCTAAAAGCGAAACTGGATTGAACACAACCCTCTAAACCCCAAAAGGGTTAGGATCTTAAAACTAATGATCAAACATAGCTTGTAACCAAAAACAATCCACAGACAAGGTAACAAGAGAAATATACCTGATCAAAAACCTTTAGGATTGCTAAAGAAAGTCCACCACTACCGCACCTCCTTGGAACTGGCTGCTAGACCGCTCCTGGATCACCAAAGCTTCAAATCGTGAAACTCTTGTGTGTGAATGCTTGCGTCGATCAACAAAAACGAGAAACACCCTTGGTGTTTCTTCTTGTTCGACGAGAGAATAAGAATCCGAGAGAGAGAGATCGGCCGAGAGAGAGAGAGAGAGTGCAACGAGAGAGAGAGCTCGACGAGGGAGAGAGTGTGATGGCTAGGTTTTCTTCCTTAATCCCTTTTCCCCTATGTCTTAATCCTTAAGGCTTAAGGATATATATATAAGGATTAGATGGACCTAAGCCCGTTTAATTAAAAGCCCACTTGGCTTTAATTAAACTTTCAATCACCTCACTTTGACCCCCTGGACTTTACTAGTTAATTAATTAACTATTAATTAACTGGTCCGTTAAATATTAAAACTTAATATTTAATTCTCTTTAAATAATAAATAACTATTTATTATTTATTTCCTTTCTAATAATTAATACAAACTGATTAATTATTTATTTCTCTCTTTTCAATAATTAATACTACTGATTAATTATTTACTTTTCTCTTTAATAATTAATCCAACCTGATTAATTATTTCCACACAGATTTATGGTGTAATCCAACTGTTCTGATTTGGGTGTGTAGCAGTGTGACCATTTAGTCTCTTATAACATTGGATACAATATGCCCATTAATTATCTCTGCACATAATCCAACAGACTCCCACTTGTGCAAGATAAGTAATAGTTACTGCACATTGTTAGCCTAAGGAGGTCCCTAGCCAGACACTTAGGATAACCAGGTTATAAGAACTCTTATACCCCAAAGTAACTTGTGATAAAACTTCATAAGCAACCTGCCTAGAAGTATCCCGTTATAAACTAACTGTTTATAAACTAAACTATCATAAACTCCCTGTTCAAGATTGGGTACGTTTTTATATATACATACTTGCATATATATAGGTTTGTCCCTTGCAGCTCGATATTTTAATTTTGAGCATGAGCATGGAGAAAGTCAACTCAAAGACTCAAAAATTGGTTCATGACATACTTAATTCAAAACTGTGTGATAAACGACAAAGAACATATCAGTTCGTTTGAGCACGGCCGTGCACTTACCAGTTTCTCTAATCAGTCAAGAGGCCCGGAAATATCTCTTCTAAAAAGAAGTTGCAATTACCATCTTGCATATTTGCACTTGGAAATACGGTTCCCACTGAAACTAGACGCTCCTTATGACCACTCTGTTACGGCGTGGCGTTAAAACGAGCTAAGAAGACAACAGTTACCGCATCCTAAACCAAATACCTCAGGCTTAAGGATAACCTATGTGATAAATACTTTTGACACGAATCCACGAAGTATTTTTCACAGTGGGTCAATCCAATATTCGTAACCCTAACGAATATCCGTCAATTTTGGTCAGCAAAACCTTTTGCAGCTATATTCGACATGCTTTCGAATCTACCCCAAAATTATGATGACGTTGTATCCCTATCATAGTTCCCACCATGATAAGTAGTCACGGATAATGTTTTGAATAAACCTAGTTTATTCGTGGATGAACCAAAACATACAAAATCTGTGAAGAATAATGAAACTAATTTCTACACCCTTCCATATTCCACCCTGGTATAAAGGTGCATAATTTCTATCATTTCATTGACTCGATTCACGGTGTATATCTGAATTACTTATTATTTTGCATTGTAACTTATCACAGATTACAAAGAAAATAATATGATTATAAACCTAAAACTCAAGACTAGCACCCTGAAGTACTCTTTCTTGGTTTTGCTAGAAATCGTTCTTGCAACCAAAGAACAAAACTAGACTTACTTGTTATTATAAAATTCCTTAAACTTGGAGAAACTGGAAATAACTCCTAAGTTTCTGATTTTATAAAACAACCTTCCTGTAATTAAAACTTTAATTACATTTGTAGACATATTAAATCTTGCTAGATTTTATTATCCATTTGAAATGATAAAACTTTCTTTACACCTACTTGTAAGAACCTTGAAATTAGATTCCCTGTGTATGCCAACACTAATCTAATATCACTACTAAGAATGTTTAAAAAACATTCTATTTCATCATTTCTAACTTTAACAAAACCAACAATATTTAATTAAGCTGTCTTACTGAACCTTTTAGAACGAGTATAATTTTTATTTAAGTCATAACTTACTTAAAATCTCGCAATGATGTCTTTATTGAGTACCTCTCAATAAATCATGCATTCCTCGGATTAGTTCTTTCTCAAGAACTTACTATTTTAGATAACTTCTAAAAACATCCGATAATTACATACTCTAAAAGTTCAATCTTGTATTTATCACACTGGTTAAAAACAAACTTTATTAACTCTGATAAAATACATTAGTCAGATGCTCCCACTATCTTTTATGGAAAAGTGCATTACTTTAAAACATCCTTTTAGGCTTTAGTCAATCCTTGACTACCATGCCTAAAACTTGTGTTCCAAACACATGTTTTAAAACTTAGTTTTTGTAAGAAATTTGTTTCATGAAACCAAGAACTTGGATCTCCATATATCCATCTTTCTAATTACAGAAAGTGGTTTCATTAAACATGCCATGAGTGCAAAAACACTAGTGAAGGCATTTTAAATTTCTTTCCATTAAAAACATTCAGTATAAAACTCCCTTGATTATAGTAACTACCATAATCACTTTATACTTTCTTAAATGTTTTATCAAAAACTACTTAGAAATAATAACTATTATTCACATTTTGTTTAAGACTTTGAACATTTACCTTTCCAAAAACACTTTGCTAAAATCAGAAAAGCTATCTAATTTTATAAACAACACTTGTTTATTTAAGCATTTGAATAGTGGAGCCAGCATTTATGTAACTACAACAAATCATAGCATAAGATTATTATGAATCACCAATCAAGTCAAGACTTGACTTATTGGTACTCTTTTAGTCACAACTGGACTAATCCTGATTCATAAATAAGAACACGTGCACGGATATGAACTAAATAATTAAAATTTCCATAAACTCAAAACAAAAGTTTCCATAAACAATTAAGATAAAAATGTTCAAATAAACTTAAATGAGTTTAATAAACTAGGAAATAGAATTATTATAATATCCGCAAGCTGCACGTAGGATCTCTTTATGCTGGGCCGCATCACTTTCCATCTACTCCTGCAATAAATGATTGCAAGACATTAGAATACTCGTAAAAACTTTTACAAGTGGAAAGTGATAAAGAAGCTGTTTACACGATACCTGAGGTGCCAGCCTTGCCACCTGCCTCGTGACCCTTCGGGCAATCTCTTTTCCAATACCCGACCTTACCGCACTTGAAGCACCGATTCATGGTTCTTGCTTTGTTCGGCTTCGGCTTCTTACCCTTGTTGTCGTTATTAGCCCTGGGTGCACTCTGGCTGGGTTGGGCCTTGCTCTTTTCCTTTCTGTTGCGCCCCTTCCTCTTCTTATGCCCGCCATGACCCACTATGAGAATATCCTTAGACTTGGTCCCGATACTCTGCTCAGCTGTCTTGAGCATGGAGTGCAACTCAGCCATGGATTTCTCCATGTTGTTCATGTTGTAGTTGACTATAAAAGGCTTATAGTCATCTGACAACGAGTTGAGTATCGTATCCGTTGCTAGCTGCAACGGTACTTGGTGCCCAAGTCTCTCTAGGTGGTCTATGTAACCTTTCATTTTCATGACGTGGTTACTGTCCGAGGTCCCCTTAGCCATCTTGCACGAGTTAAATGCCCTGGTGGCATCATAACGCTCTGTGCGAGCTTGCTCCTGGAACATGTCCCTCAGCTGGTGGATCATGTCATAGGCAGGAGTCTCCATTATGCTAGACTGCAACTCTGGACTCATAGTTGCAAGCATGAGGCAACTGACATCTAGGGCGTCATTGGAATGCTTCTAAAAAGCCTCCCTGACGCCTGCCCTAGCGTTGCTGGCAGGAGGATTTCCTAGAGGTTGTTCTAGGACATGCCACTTTCTCTCGTTCCTAAGCACGATTCGGAGATTTCTCTCCCACGTGAGAAAGTTAGGACCGACAAGCTTGTCCTTCTCAAGGATGGAGCGGAGAGAGAGGTTGTTAGTACTAGTAACGTTGGTTGCCATCTACAAATTAAAACCTTGGTTTAATTAGTAATTGCAGACAAACTTTCTAATCATATATCATCAAACCCATAAATAATATATATTAGACCTAGGTACCATATTTCACATACTTGACGCAAGGTTTGGGCACTTCCTGCCAAGTTATGCTATTTCTGGTAGGTAACACCCTGTACCAATCGTACCTAACTGATACGACTCCTAGAACCTCGTAGAGCACTTAGACCCAGTCCAGTATGTTTAACTCTACTCTAGTGATTTTTGGGCCGGGACTCCCGATTATCACCAAAATAGATCGCACCACCTAAGACAGCATGAATTCTGGCCGGGACTCCCGATTATCGCAGAATCTTTCATGCCCCTTCCCGCAATGGTTTGAACCCGGATGCCCAAGGTTTGGGCACTTTCGACACCTGAGTACCGTTTAACAGTAAGGGTGTACCATTAGGTGAGTAGCACACTGATCTAAGATTTTCTTGGGTTTTATAATTAAGTTAAAACTTAATTTTCCAGTTTTTGAAAACCCATTTTAAAACTAACTGTTTTAAAAATACGATTTATATGTGTACCTAAACTAGGTGCACAAAACGGCCTTAATAAGTTCCAAACTTATAACCTTGACAAAACTTTAAATTTATAAAAATTAACTAACACGACTAGCAACCTGTAGTCGTATTCTAGTTTGTCATTAAACGTGGTTTTTCTCTGTTTAATAATTAGCTATTATTAAACCTCTATTCATTTAGCATCATATAAATGTCACAAATCTATATGAAAAACAGTAAATAAAAGAACCACAACCATGCAAGTAATAAGAATAAGCATATAAAGCCCTATAGTTTTGCCAACTAATCCTAAGGTCAAACCTAAGGATAAAATGACTTGGATTCGCCTTCTTGATATGCTGCTCCCACTAGCCTTGACACCTCCCCGAAGTGTCCGTGCTTCGCGTGAAGAACACCATCTACTTCATCACCTTCTTCGAGTCTATCTTGATTGAGGAATTAAACTATTACTAATCTATTACAAATACAATATTGAATGGGGTTATAATTGGCACGCAGGCCTCCCCGAACCAGTACAAAATTACAAATAAGAAAGGGATTGTAATTGGCACGCAAGCCTTCCCAAAACCAAACGAAAAAGAAGGAAAAAGAAAAAACGAGTCCTAAGTCGGCAAAACTATAGCTATATGTATCACAACCACGCAATTATATATAAACATTATATATAAAAGACAACCACGCAATTATAATAAACAAACAATAAACTGTGCTGTTAAGCACATAACCTGATTTGTTCAAACATTCTCATTTACCCTTTTGATTAATACCTATTAACCAAAAAAAAAAGAATTATGATCTTCTAATTAAATTTATTTGACCAAAAATAGTTTTTCAACAAAACTTTAAAAAAAACATGATCTCATTCAAAACTTGAATAAAAACCTATGTCGGGCTTTTACTAGTTTTCCAAAAACTTAAAACCGACAACTTTTGGTCAATTAAAAAATCATCTTGTTTATTTATTCATTCCTTATATAAACCAATTATTTTAGAATTTATTTTAAACGACTGAACTAGTCATAATAAATAAATATCTAAAAATATACATTTTAACTAAAACTTAATTAAAATATATAATACTGGTTTATATAAAACTTATTAATCTTAAAACTTAAAATTAATAGTCTTGTAATTAACCGGAAAGCTAACATGGACCGGGAACACATTTGGGCTGTAAACCACTTGGACCGTGATCCCTCCTGGGTCAAATGCCCTTGGGCCGTGGTGCCTTGGGCCGAGACTACCTGGGCCGGACCCTTAGCCTCGAAATACCCTGGGCCGAAGCCCACCTGGCCCTTAGCGCCACTAACTATCAAACGAGGCCCATTTAGCCTTAGCGCCACCAATGATTACTACGCGACCCATTTGGCCTTAGCGCCGCTAACGACCACCACCCAACACGGCGATGATCTCGGTTCCCGTTTTCCGATTAATACATAAAATATTTTAAATCCTTTTTAACCTATTAAAACTAACTGTCTTAATATACTGATTAAAAACTGGATTTAATTCAAAAACCAAAAAACTATTAATTATTAATATTAACAAAAACTTGTTTTATTAATAACTAATTATCCTAAAACTTGATTTCAACCTTTTTTAAACGAAAAGTTCAAAAAACTGGTTAAAATCTAGTTTTAGATAAAAAAAGTTTATCCCTTTTAACCGTTTAAACACAAACCTGATTTAAACCTAACTGGTTAAAATCAAACATTTTATTAACTGGATAAGAACAGAAAAACTTGTTTTTATCCTTATGGTTTTCGAAAAAATTAAATGGAGAAGAATAAGATGAAGAAGATCATATTATCAAAACAAATCAATTAACTAGATAAACTAGGTTTAACTAATTAAACAAACTGTTTAATTTTCTTGATCAAACTTATCATTATCCAAAAATCATAACCTTTTCAACCATTCAAACTAACTGTTTGAATTTTCTGATTAATAGGATTAAACCTGATAGCAAAAATCAAACTGTTTTTGCTACCTATTGATTTTCGAAAAAATGATAACAATATAAAGATCATGAGCAAAAACCTTAAATCTAGAAACAGATAAAACTAGAAACTATGGATCATAGAGTCGAGGCTCCGATACCACTGAAGGGTTTTGAACCTGACCAAACCACCCAATGACACAAACTGGTCAAACATGGGTTTGATTCTACTGGTTTAATCCTAAAAGCGGAACTGGATTGAACACAACCCTCTAAACCCCAAAAGGGTTAGGATCTTAAAACTAATGATCAAACATAGTTTCTAACCAAAAACAATCCACAAACAAGGTAACAAGAGAAATATACCTGATCAAAAACCTTTAGGATTGCTAAAGAAAGTCCATCACTACTGCACCTCCTTGGAACTGGCTGCTAGACCGCTCCTGGATCACCAAAGCTTCAAACCGTGAAACTCTTGTGTGTGAATGCTTGCGTCGATCAACAAAAACGAGAAACACCCTTGGTGTTTCTTCTTGTTCGACGAGAGAATGAGAATCCGAGAGAGTGATCGGCCGAGAGAGAGAGTGCGACGAGAGAGAGAGCTCGACGAGGGAGAGAGTGTGGTGGCTAGGTTTTCTTCCTTAATCCCTTGACTCTTATGTCTTAATCCTTAAGGTTTAAGGATATATATAAATATATATATATATATATATATATATATATATATATATATATATATATATATATATATATATATATATATATATATATATAAGGATTAGATGGACCTAAGGCAGTTTAATTAAAAGCCCACTTGGTTTTAATTAAACTTTCAATCACCTTACTTTGACCCCCTGGACTTTACTAGTTAATTAATTAACTATTAATTAACTGGTCCGTTAAATATTAAAACTTAATATTTAATTCTCTTTAAATAATAAATAACTATTTATTATTTATTTGCTTTCTAATAATTAATACAAACTGATTAATTATTTATTTCTCTCTTTTCAATAATTAATACTACTGATTAATTATTTACTTTTCTCTTTAATAATTAATCCAACCTGATTAATTATTTCCACACAGATTTATGGTGTAATCCAACTGTTATGCTTTGGGTGTGTAGCAGTGTGACCCTTTAGTCTCTTATAACATTGGATACAATATGCTCATTAATTATCTCTGCACATAATCCAACATCCTAGAAACCTATCTGGCTCATGACGAGGCCTACTAGATCTGCGAAGGTCTTGTGTTTGCACTTCCTCCTCAACCAAAGACTCTTGTTGAGATTCAACAATTCTCTGTTGAACAACGGGTTCGATTATCGGTGGTGGTGTTATCTCTTCATTTTCAATTTCTTGAAGCTCTATTTCTTTTCTTGGAGTTTCTGAGTTTAGAAACTTCTCTTCCAAGAACACCCCTTTACGAGCAACAAAAACTTTGTTCTCATCTGGGTTATATAAATAGTATCCCATGGTTTCCTTGGGATAACCCACGAAGATACCCTTATCTGATTTGGGATTGAGTTTATCCGTGAATGTTCTCTTAACATACACCTCACATCCCCAAATCTTGAGAAAAGACATTTTGGGCTTTTTCCCCGTCCATACCTCGAACGGTGTCTTTTCAACCGATTTAGACGGAACCCGATTCAGCATGAACGCAGCTGTCTCGAGTGCGTGCCCCCAAAATGACAAAGGCAATGAAATCCGACTCATCATTGATCGTATCATGTCAAGCAATGTACGATTCCTCCTTTCTGATACACCATTCATCTGAGGCGTATACAGAGGTGTGAGTTGTGAAACAATCCCACATTCTTTCAAATGATCGTCGAATTCCTGACTCAGATATTCACCACCTCGGTCGGACCGAAGCAGCTTTATCTTCTTGTCCAGTTGATTCTGTACTTCATTCTGAAACTGTTTGAACGTGTCAAAACTTTCAGATTTAAGTCTCATGAGATAGACATAACCGAACCTACTGAAGTCGTCAGTAAAGGTAATGAAGTACCGGTATCCTCCTCTAGCCTCTGGAGTAAAGGGTCCACACACATCTGTGTGTATTATCCCCAGTAACTCACTAGCCCTTTCATTCTCACTGTTGAAAGGCTGCTTCGTCATTTTACCAGAAAAACAAGATTCGCAAATATCATATGACTCCAAGTCAAATGGTTCTAGAATTCCGTCATCTCGGAGCTTCTCTATGCGTTTCTCGTTTATATGCCCTAAACGACAATGCCAGAGGTAAGTCTGATTCAAGTTACTCTTGGATCTTGTACTTATATGATATATGTCTTTATTATCGTTATCTAGATTTAGCGTATATAGACCATTTTGTGGAATAGCTTTAAAATATAAAACATCATTTTTAAAACAAGAAATCACTTTGCTATTCATAACATAGTTAAAACCACAGTCCATAAGCAAATCAAACGAGATAACATTTTATATTAGTCTAGGAACATAATAACAAGGTTCTAGTTCTAAGACCATGCCCGAAGGCAAACTAAGACAATATGTTCCTGCAGCTTCAGCACCAACCATGAAGCCTTCGCCTACCCGCATGTCCATATCTCCTTGTCTTAGCTTCCTACTTCTCTTGAATCCATGCAAATGATTGCATATGTGATGACCACATCCTGTATCCAATACCCATGATTCATAAGAAGTAATAAGACAATCTATCATAAAGATACCTAAGTCATTGGGCGAACCAATGTCCAGGTGATCTATGTCGAGTGAGTGCTCGCATGAATCCTTGCTGCCACAGTCTAGGCAACAAATTTCTCCAAGCTCTTCCAACCAATCATCTTCCTGCATAGGGTCCACAACTGTTGACTCTAGCTACTTTGGATTCAACTCATCGCTGATGCACATAAGGATCTCGTGCAACTCCGCGACGGTCATTTCATACTCACCGAGGACGTACATTACCCTTCTCTGGTAATGGTCCGACAAAGAACCAAACAAGAGCATAACTAGCTCATGTGGTTTTGATTTTGACCCAAAACTTTCATAGCAATCCAAGATCCTTCTCATGTTAATGAGATAATCGCTAATTGGCTGGTTTTCTTTCATTTTCGCTGAAAGAATTTCCTTCATCGGCAAAATACAACATATTCGTTCACTGTACTTGAACTTACGCTCCAGTCCCTGAACGACCTCATAAGATGACTTCTCCCGGAGATCATCCGTAAACTCGGATAAAGCTGTGAGAACGAGAATTGACATAATGTCAGATTCATCAACCAGATACTGATAGTAATCATCATACTCACTATCCTGGGCATCTACCCTGGTCGTTCTGGAGGCAATGTCTCTATGATGTGAAGCTTTCCCTGTGCATCCAAAACATTCTTTAGATGCATCTTCCAAACAGCAAAGTTTTGACCTGAAATCTTTCACTTGCCGACGATGAGGCTTAGAGATTCCTTAGGTGAATAAAACGGAATAACAGATAAAATAGACATCTACAGAAAAAGAAAAGATAAAACCGATTCGGTAATATGATTATATCTTCTAATAATTATTACCTTTTTAAAATAAATTATTAGATTAGGATCTATATTTCACATTTCCCGATGCAAGGTTTGGGCACTTCCCACCGGGACAATGCTATTTCTGGTAGGTAAACCTATACCAATCGTATCCAACCTGGACACGACTCCTAGATCCGCGGGACATCGGATACAAGAACCGTGCATGTTTTAGTCCTTCTAGTGCATTTTGGGCCGGGACTCCCGATTATCACCAAAATAGATCGCACCACCTAAGACAGTGTGAACTCTGGCCGGGACTCCCGATTATCGCAGAGTCTTTCACACCCTCCCCCGCAATGGTTTGAACCCGAATGCCCAAGGTTTGGTCACTTCCGATACCCGAGTACTGTTTAATAGGAAAAGTGTACCATTAGGTGGGTAGCACACTGATCTAAGATTTTTCTAAAAAGAATTTCAAAAGTTTTTGACGAGAAAAACCTTTTTTTGCCAGTTTTCTTTAAAACGACTGTTTAATAATTATTTATTATTAAAACCCTTGTTTTATTTCATCGTGAGAATCACAACCACGCATACATATAATATGTAAAGAAATAAAACAACCACAAACAAACTATGCCTTAGCATTGCCCTTAACTAATGTCGGTTTCGTGAGCCACACGAAAAACCCGACGGTCCAAAACCTAAGTGGAAAACAACACACATGGCATGCCTTTCTGAAGCTTCCACTGGCTCCTGCATCCAATCCTGCTCTTTGCTCCTTGCTCCTCTGAATCAGCTTCAAATCTATTCTATACTATTCTATTTAAAACTAAAAACTAGAAAAAGATAAAAATTACAAGGTAATCAAGACGCGCAGGCCCGCTAATCTAGTACTTTTACAAAAAGAATAGGGGTTTTAAGTGGCACGCAGGCCTCCCCACACCATAGAATAGAAAAACGAATCACAATCACAAGTGCAGAAAAATAAAAGCAATCCACAAGGTCTAGGGCTCGGCTATGGTATCCCAAACATGTATTAAACTAATACATACAAACAACTGATCTCTAATTATCACATCCTGATAAATTAACTTGATTTTAACTATCTGTTAAAATCACCTGGTTCAATAATTGTCATTAATTATTGTTGTGCGATTTAAAAATACTAAAATAATTAATTTCAACCAATACTTGATTATTACAAAAATAATCATGATTAAAATTAAATATTTTATACATAAGTTTTTCCAAAAAAAAACTTATTGAAAAACTTTTACATTTAATCATGTTTGGTGTTACCCAAAACTAAACCTAAAACACTTTTGGGCCTTAAAGCTGGGCCAAAAGAGATTTGGTGGGCCGACCTCACGCTTGGGCCGATTTGACCTGGGCGGCAGACAGCAGACCGCCGCTGGGCCGCCCCCACGTCCTCACTGCCGCCGCCGGGTTTCTAGCCGCCGACCACCACCTGCCGCCTACGCATCTGGTAGCAGCGCAGAGGGAAACCGACGCCGACCAACCAGCCGAAGCTGACCGCCGACAACGCCATCCTCGGTGGTTCCAGTCGCAAGCTGCCGCCGTCCATGGCGGTTCCACCGTTGCCGGCAACCAAATCGCAAAACAACAAAAATAAAAATAACAATTTTAAAATTAAAATTAAACCTTATCCTCCTTTTATCATAACTAATAATTATCCATTTTAAAAATTCAAACTCCTTGATAAAAAGAAACCTATTCATCATGATAAAAGAAACCTACCTAGCTCCCTACGAGATTAGAAGTGACTCTGATACCACTGAAGGGTTTTGTAGGGTATAAAAACATATCATAAAACATGCACAGCGAAATAAAACAAAACCCCCTCCAGTGATCTCATCTAACTCATACAGAAACTAAAAGCTAGTAGGGAATAAAAGTTATATCTTTCAGCAGTAATCTTGAAACATCAATCCAGATAGCTAAAGGTAGAACACCGCTACTGCACCACCTCGAACTGGCTGCTAGACCACCTGAGGATATCACCAAACTCGAACACGCGAGGCTTGCGTGTGTGTGTGTCGTCGATCGCCAAAAGCCGAGACCCCCGGGGTCCTTTGTTGAGTTCGACGCAGAGGGGGGAAAAGGAGAGGGGCTAGGGTTATCTTTTTGCAACTTATGTTAATCCTTATGATTCTTTAAGCCTTAAAAGGTTATTTATATAATAAACCTTATTAAAGCCGAAGCCCGTTTAATTAAAGCCCAGCTTTATTTAAACTATCACTTAATTGCATAATATACCATTTGACCTTTCTAATTAATTAATATCTATTAATTAATTGGTCCAATTAATATTTAAACTTAAATATTAATTTCGCTCTTTAAAATAATAAATAACAATTATTATTTTCCTTCTCAATAATTAATTAACTAATTAATTATTATTACACACAACTCGGTAAAATCCAAAAGGTTCTAAATGGGTGTGTAGCAGTGTGATCATTTAGTGTCACATAGTATTGGTAAGGGATGAAATGAATGAAAATATTGCTAGTATGATGAATTTTATGAATTATACACCGCCGTCTTCTTAAACGTTTTATTTTGGATGTTTCTGTAATCACTTGTCAAGCTCGTAACTATTTTGAAACTTTGATGTATTTTGAATATTTGTTTACGAAGCTTGTAGCAACATTATATATTGGACGAAGTTTGTAGCACCGTAATGTTTTAGATGAAGCTTGTAATAGCAGTATTTTGGATCTTCCATTGTGTTTTGATACCGGAAAAAAATGGACAAAAGCAATATTTGTCCAAAATTTAAAAAAAAATATATATATATATATATATAATTTCCGACGGATTTGCGACTGGTCCGTCGGAAATCCGTCTAAAAATCCCGTCAAAATTCAGTCATAAAACACCATCGGAAATCGGTCTGAAAATGGAATTCGTCTGAAATCCGTCTCAAATATTCCATCTGAAACCCGTCACAAATATTTCGTCTGAAATCCGTCTCAAATATGTCGGTCGGAAATCCGTCTGATTTGGATCCGTCTGAAATCTGTCTGAAAGCGGCTCTATCCGAAATCGGAGGGACTAATTCCGTCTAAAATCCATCTAAAACGCCGTTTTCTGACGAATTTCAAACGGATTTGGCCATCGAGAATTGCCAGGTTTATTGTAGTAAAAGAGTCACCGTTCGAGAAGAGATAAGAAAACAAAAAAGTGAAGCTAATTTGCGTGAATAAAAGTGGGACGAAGTTATAGTGATTGATGTATTTAACGAAGAGAATTAAGATTCTTATAATATACGTTTTGTTATATTCTTCTTGTTTTTTATCCTTTAAGAATTTATGACACACCGGAACATTTGTTGCTTTATGAGAATCCGAGTGCAATGGGTAGTATACTAGGATGACGTACGTTTTGTGTTCAATATTATTTTTATTAATTTTAATTGAATTTCATGATATAAATACCTTATTTTTATATGTGCAAACAATTTAATTAGTTGATAATTATCTTTATCTAAATGGAAAAAATAATTAGTATAAATATGTTATTCGTATTCGTATATATGCAATATATATAGACCAGATAAATTTGTGTTTTTAACATTTTTCTTACAGTGTGAAATATGTTGAAGATGATATCTAACCTTTGTGTTTTACGCATATAAGAGGTCACAACAAATCAGAGTTGTCAGTTATCAGGAAAAATCGTGTGACCTTGTTATAATTTAGACCAATTAAATCTGTTTTTAATATTTTTCTTAAAATGTAAAAGGGTCGATGTTGAAGATGATATCTAACCTTTGTATTTTAGGTGTAAGAGGTAGAGTTATCGGTTATCAGCACAAATCGTGTGACCTTGTTATAATTTAGACCAAATAAATATGCATTTAATATTTTTCTTAAAGTGTGAAAGAGACGATGTTGAAGATGATATCCAACCTTTGTGTTTTAGGCGTAAGATGCGAGAACAGATCAGTGTTATCAATAAAAAGTCGTGTAAGTCTGTTGTTTAACGATTTCCTATAATAATATCTAAAAAGTACGGGTTTTCATGGACGATTAATTGAAGAATAAATACAGAAAATTCGTACGGAAAAAGAAATATTGAAAATCAATAAAAAATTACGCAGCTTCAAACAAATTTTAATGGTATGAAATCCGCGAAAAAGGTTTTTCCTACGAAGCATTTATCAACTTCTAATTATTTAAGAAACAAAATATTTCATACTTTTCATGAATATTTCCTTCATAAAATCATGGTGTGTTCTAGTGATTTTTCTATATAATCAAAAGTTTGGAAATAAAATGACTTTCTAAAAAGTAATTATATCGTCTTCTTCCCTGTCCCATGATATGAGGAAGCTTTTCATCACCCCTAGACCCTTGGAGATTCATCTTAGTGCTTCAACCATGATTACACATCATTAAAAATAAATCAATTTCATAATATTTGCTAGAATTGTTGTGAAGCACCCTTTCTATAGACTATAGTTAAGATGAAGACAAAAGCAAAAAAGCAAGTAATACTAGTTGTCTAATTAAATGATATTATTTTAGATATTTTTTATGAATATTAAAGGCCCATAGTGATTGCAACATATTCTATTGCAAATTTGATTAATTAAATTTTTTAAAATGTTTCAATAAAAAACCTTTGTAATTATAATTCTCAAATCCACATCGGATCGACACAATTAGCACCCTTAAATGTGATATTTATTATACATTAACAATTTATTAAGAAGACAAAAACATTAGTAGGACATGTAACATAACAATTTTGTTAATAACAATGATACGAAAGAATTAGATTTTTTTTTAATTATATATAACACATCGATACAATAAAACCGCAGCTACGTTTCAAACGAAAAAGATCTCAAATCAAGAAACTCATAACCCTAACTGATGAAGAGTCGTATAGATGATACATTTCAATTTACGTCTCTTTGATTACTATAGGTTTTCATAAATCACTTATTTGAGTACCATTATCAAAAGGATTTGTAGCCTAACAAACGCTATCAAAATGTTAAAAATATGTTCTTATTTTTATGATTATGAGTTTAAGCTTTGTTGTATACAAACAAATATAAATTTAAAAGTAAGTTATTGTATCCTCTGTTTAAAAATAAAAAATAAAAAAAAATAAAAACTTATCTACATACTAACATACTAACAATCATAACTTTTATAGGAGTGTTAGCTTTCGTCCATTACTTTTATGGATTTTCCTTTTAAGAAGTCAATGTCGTTATTTAATTAATCGACTAAACAAAAGATATTCATTGGAGAATCGAATTCAAAAATAATTTTAAAACAAAAAAAAGCAAATTGATGCTAAAATAGTTGAGAGATGGAATATCATTATATTGTATCTGTTATTTATTTTTCTACTCATAAAATCTATATAAGTATTTAAATTAGGGTTAAAGTCACCGAACACAAACATGATTTCCCCAATGTTTCGATATGGCACATTAACTTTTTTTTTACACATCTGGCCATTTAACTTACCAAAACCGTGTCGATGTGGCCAAAACGTGACCTGCAACCTGTCAGCCCGTTTTTAGCCGGTTTTTTGCGATTTTTGGGTCGATTTTTGATCCTTTTTTGTGATTTTTTTTTGTAAAATCTTGTAATTTATCATTATACCTTTCAAATGACACCAAATGCATAAATTTTCGTCAAGTATTGAGGGAGAATTTGGAGCTCAAAATCTCGATTTTGGTGGGTTTTTTGTTCGAAAACAGGGCAGAAAAAAAGAGTATTTTTTTGCTCTATTCTTGATCGTTTTACATCATTATTTTTTTAGATTGTCGTAGATAATCTTTTTACCTTTCAATGGACACCAAATTCATGAAAAACCATCAAGTGTAGGCCAAGTTATTGCTAATTAAAGTCGGTAATGACCCTATTCGACACCCTTACGGTATTTTGATGAATTGACACATTTTAAACTCATTTTTGTTCGGTTTTTTTGTACTACTTGATAGACAACTCGATTACCTTTCCATAGAGTCAAGAATCATTGATTTTCGTTAAGTGTAGAAGGAGAATTTTGGCTTCAAAGTAAGTTTGTATTCGAAGTGAAGGAAATTAGGGAAGAAGATGACCTGCTATTGCAGGTCAAAATCACCAAAATAACTATAATAACAAGTTTCTTACAAGTTAAATGGCCATATATGTAAAAAAAATTAATGTGTCATATCAAAAATGGGGAAAAGCATCTTTGTCTTTAATGACTTTAACCCTTTAAATTAATAATAAATGTAAATAAAAAAAATTTGTAAACTACATATATCAATATATGTTAGATAAAAAAATTAAATAGAAACAAATAATAGAATAATATATTATTTTTCTTTATAGTTTAATATGTGAACAACTTTAAAGATTTCCTTAAAGTAGGATTCACATTCTCAAAACCCCATTCACTTTTATTGATTAGTCAAAAACCTAGTGAAGAGACAGATTTCCTGGAAACCTCATCAACCACCCACCACCCATTTTCTTATTTTGGTAATTGGATGCCTCCCCACCACCACTATAACCGCCAACTACGGCCAACTTTTATCACCGCCACCACTACCGTCAGCAAATTTCTTTTGACCGACCACCACAAATTAATTTGCTAGGAATCTCTTTTATTTTTAATTAATCATATGGTCATATGATTATGTGTTGTGTATATTCATTACACATACTTGTTGACGCACCATCACCACTTAGTCCATGCGTATAGCCTTCAGGCTTGGCATCGGATGAGTCTTCGTGCTTATCGGGTATGTGTACAACAACGGTATGCCTCTCGGGTAGACCCGTCGGCTTGGTGACTCGGTTTCCTACACCCGATGATCCTCCTCTCTCTCTCTCTCTCCCTCTCTTCTACCTCTCTCATCTCTCTTCCATCTTTCTCTTTCTTATATATAATTATATGTAATATATATAAATAATAAAAAGCGGAGAATAAATTGAGTTATATTATATTAGGCTACTAGTTTAACACCCCGTGTACAAACACGAGGATAATTAAAATGAATTTTGAATGTTTCTCGCATTAAACAGTACAAACATATATAGTAAAATAATTGTAAATCATACAAAAAGTATCACAATAATGAACTTCACGATATTATTTTTAAAAATGAAACTTTTGAAGAACATGGAAATCTTAAGTTGTTTTTGACGTAAAAACAACTAATTCAAGAGACATTAAAAAAAATGAATAGACATGATTGGTGAAAAATATTTAAAAATAAATGATGACATTTGATCCTATTCCTTTAATAAAAATTAAAAAATAAAGATAAATTTATTTTAAATTTAATTAATTATTAGTCGTATTGGTTGTATTTGTTATTTGAAATGTTATCCTTTAATTTAAATTTTAATCTTGTTTAAATTTTAATTATTGGTCTTATTTGCCTAATTAATTATTGGCCGTATTTCTTATTTTAATCTTGTTTGAATTTAAATCTTGTTTTTTTTAACCATCGTAATCCTATTTTTTTATTAAAATTAAAAGATTAGAGATTAAAGAAAGATTTGAAAATTTTATATGATAGTTTGACTCTAAAAAGTCAAAATTTATTTTTTGATTTTAAGTAAATGAATGGTTAAAATTAAATTTTTTATTAAATAAAGGGTTTACATTATTTAATAAATTTTATCTAATTAATCTTTTATATATATTAGATAGATAGAAGATACTGTTATTTGAATAAGAAAGAGAAAATTGGAGAAAAAATGATGTGGTGTTTGTGCTGCTTGGGTTAAGTTAAGAGATAGAATTAAGAAAGTAGGCTATACGCATGAATAAAAGTAGGGGTGTCTATCAACCACTCTCACTATATGTGAGTTCTATCTAGTCTATCATTCAATCCACTATTTAGCTTTGTCATGGTTACTTTCCAATACTATACACTATACCAAGTCATAGATATATATTACATATATATTAGCTCGTTAACCAATCAAAAAATTTTGATCAAGAGAAAGTGAATAAAAAAGATTGAACCCAAATTTACAACAACACACGTATTCTACTTTATGGCAATCACCATGTTCCTCCTCTCACCAATATCGACAATAGGACAAACTCCTCTCACTCCTTTTACCCATTAATTTAACCGGTAAGTTCTTTCTAGGAGTGTAAACGAGACGAATCTAACAGAATAGTAGGTCTAGAGAGTCAAAATTAGTTCAATTAGGGGCGAAAAATAGTTCTTTGGCACATAGATTCGGACAAATGTTTAAGGTCCAATGGTGGCTTTTTTTTTTTTTTTTTTTTTTCTTTTGTTTGAAATAAATGAAGCTTCTTAATAAGGATTATTTTATCCTCTTAACAAATCTTAATACTAGACTTTCTACTCGCAAAAAGAATACGTGTAGTTAAAAACATGTATTAAAATTAAGAGAGAAATAATTAAAGAGAATTTATAAATATTATTTAGTGGGATGGAGAATGAAATATATATATATATATAGTACAAAGAAATTATATTTTTAAATACATTTTTTAGAAAATTAAAGAAAGTTCAGTTGTTGAATGTTTTCTTTAATAAATTTTGGAGAAAATAAATCAAGGTTGTCTTGATTACATCTGTTGTCGATGGCAAAACAAATGTACGTTTTGTTTAGAAGTAATAACAAAATAATATATGTTTAAAGTTAAGGAATATACTAGAAAATTGTATTTTAGTTAGTTTTGTTTTTGTATTGCTTACTGAGAATGTCTTGATAATTAATACGATTTTAAGAATACTTTTACTTATAATTGCTATTGATGTCTATCACTTATTACTATGTTAGTATGTGAGTATTACAATACTAAAAATTAAATATTACAATACTAAATCTAATATTAAAATTTAAATATTACAATACTAAAAATTAAAATAACTTAAAACTACTATATGGTTACAATAATAATAAAAAATAAAGTAAATTACACCAATCGTACATGTGGTTTGCCCCTAAATTGCATCGTTCGTCCCTGAACTTCATTAATTACACTAGGCGTCCTCAACATGTGCATTTTGTAACGACGGTAGTCCGTGTCCCAATTGAAATGACTAAATTACCTTTTTCTTTTTAATTTAACATTTTTTACATTTTTATTTATTTTCTAAATTAATAATTCATTATTTTTATTATTATTAATAATAACATATAATTAAAACCCACCCCCTTCTTCACAATCTCTCTGCCTCTCTCTCTCCGTCTCTCTATCACACCCTCTCTAGCCACCCCCATTTTACCTGCAACTCCGGTCACCACCGTAGGTCACCACCACCGCCATGACAACCACCGGTGTTTGACAACACCATGACCACCACCAACTGCGGCGGCTGTGAACACCCAGCAGCGAAAAAGAAAACACAAACACCCCCAAATCTGCACCGTAGGTCACCACCACATACACACCACCGTCGCCATAATCATCCCACCACCACCACACACACCAGATCTGTAAATAGAACAGTGAACAAACCACCAGACACCACCCTCGCCATCATCCCACCACCATCGCCACCATCATCGCCACCACCGCTAAGGCCGTAAGCACAACCACCGTAGGTCGTAACCACCACCACCGTACAATCGTAGGTCACCACTACTACCACCGTATAGTAGGTCATTGGTCCACCGTCGATATCACACACCCACACAAGAACATTCACGATCAAGATCTGTAACACACAATAACATACCCAAATATGTAACCCTACAAGAAGATCAAACCCTAACCAAACCTTAATCAAGAAACAAACCCTAAGAAAACCCTAATCGCTAATCACAGAGAGAGATATTGCGATGGTGCGTGCGGTAGTTGAGTTAAGAGCAGAGAGAGAGATTGCGATGGTGTGTGGTGGTTAAGGTAAGATCAGAGAGAGAGATTGCGATGGTGCGTGTGGTGGTTGGGGTTAAGAGCAGAGAGAGAGAGAGATTACGAGGCTGCCTGCGGTGGTTGCGACGGTGGCAGTCTTCCTGTGGCGGCTTAGAGTTGGAGGCGGTGGTAGCTCACGATTGGCATGAAGGTGTGTGTGGTGGAGGTGAAGGTGGTGCCTGCTCCGGCGAGAGGTGGTGGCTAGAGGGTGTGAAAGAGAGACGGAGAGAGAGATGCAGAGAGATTGTGAAGAAGGGGGTGGGTTTTAATTATATATTATTAATATAATAATATAAATAATGATTTATTAATTTAGAAAATAAATAAAAATGTAAAAAAATGTTAAATTAAAAAGAAAAGGGTAATTTAGTCATTTCAATTGAGACAGGGACTACCGGCGTTACAAAATGCAAACATTGAGGACGCCTAGTGTAACTAATGAAGTTCAGGGACGAACGGTGCAATTTGGGGCAAACCACAGGGACGATTGGTGTAATTTACTCTAAAAAAATATTTAAATTAAACTAAAACTATTAAAAATAATAAATAAACTTAGTCTACCCGAAAAATTATATTTTTCATGAATTTTACGAAGTTGAGTATAATTTTCTTGTCCTACTTGTCATTTTCGTGTGTCTTGTATCTTAACAACGGTTTTCTTCATCTCCTTGAGCAACCTGAAGTTGAAATGAGCTATCATAACAAACCCTTCGATGAGTTTGGCTGGAATGGAAGAAGAGAAAGCACGGAAGTCTCCGAATTTTACTAGTTTTTTTGGACTTTTTCCTTTCTTCAATTCCTTTTCCGGGTGGACGAGAAATAAGATATCCTCAGCAAAGAGCTCATTCTGGAAGTCCGCGTCGACATCAACAACTGGTGCGTACTCGCTTTCTTTCGTAGTCCGTTTTTCACCAATAACCACCGCTAGAGTAGGTGGTCACTTGGGCAACTCCTTTAACACTTGTCACACATCATAGGAAGAAAATTGTTTTCTGGTGTCATTAACGTATAATAGAGGAGTACATTTCAAAATGTCATTGTCTCTTGCACCAGACAACTTTTCTTGAAGCAATCTCGTACAGTAGTTGTTGAACTTGCCCACATTTAGTTGTAAGCTACTCCATTTGAAAGCAATTTGATTACGGGTCTGTTTCTTTGACACAAGAGCATTGCGCTACTCTTGAACTCATACCCAAAATGAGCTGACACTTTGAGAGTTGCCGACGTTTTCATCCTCCGAAACATTTACGTAACACTCTGCCAAACTCTTCTCCTCCCTCAAGTCCCATTAAACTTTCTTCCCCGTAATTTGAACAACCTCCCTTTTACCTTTATGCCAACGAGGAGCGTTGGAGGCTTCGGGTTCGAGTTAGGATTCGATCATCAGCGGCGGTTATTGAGGTTGGATAAATAACGTCGGTGGTTGTTAAGATTTGTTGATAAACTCCTTGTTGGTGTAGAAATTGAAGTTGTTTAAAGTGGGTTTGTGTCAATTATGGTCATTTGGGTGCTGTGTATCTGTGTTTAAGTGAATAATCGCCGAACCAGGTGAGTAGTTAACCATATTTTGGAAGAAGGGACCAGTCACGTAATAGTTGTTGTTTCGAGACATTGTGGCTTGACCCATTTAGCAATTAGGGTTTCTAGATATCTTATTAATATTGCAGCTATGGTTCCAGTGTAAAATAAATTGTTTGTACTTTTAAGTGCGTACAAAATAAACTTTCTTCACGCTATGGTTCCATTGTAGAAGAAAATTTTGGTGCGAAGAACGTCCTAGTCTCTGCATTTTTAGGTGCACACAAACCTCATTTATTATGTACTTATAAGTGCAAACATTTTTTTCATAGTTATTATTAAGTGTGAATTGAACATTGTTGTTCATTTATACTTTTCTAACGCGCATATATATTTAGTCATCTTATAAACATTTATAAACACAAATAATTTCATAATTGTTACTCACTTTTCTAAAATAAAATGCATAAGGGTTTAATTTCTATAAATGCGTTGTAGTTGTCTCAATTTACTATTTTATATATATAACTAATTTTGAAAACTTTTATTCAATGTACCGAAGTATTAAAATATACAGTTTAGTATGTTGGGAAACTTGTTTGGTAGGTAATAAGTAATTTTCTTATTTTCATTTATTTTTTAATACTAAATTACTATTATTAAAAACTACCACTTATTGTATTGTAGTTTCAAAAATATATGATTTAATGTATTAAAAAACATGATGGCCTCCTACTAACTTACTATTAATAGTGTACTAAACGGTCGAAATTGTGACAACTTATACTTTTCAAAAACTAAACATGATGGTAAAAGCCAAATACTTAGACCATCCACATCGGAGGCTTGTCCCAAGCTGGTTGGGGGCCAACCAGCGTTGGAACACCATCGCCCCTAGGGTTGAGGTGGGTTCCGTGGCTGGCTAGTCCCTCGACCCTAGCAGCTTCTCAATTTTTTTTTCTTCTTTTTTTGCTTTTTTCTTTTGACCGTTGCAACCAATGGATATATATATATATATATAGGGGAGGGTTCATGTGAGAACTGTTGTTAGTGCGAGAACCGCGAGAAAACCAATCTCGGCCGTTCCTTGGATATGGGAAGTTTCATCGATGGTGAGTGTGGAGGGATAGAGTGTGGCAGGGCGCATGTGAGTAATTCATGGGTGGGCAATGACATTGAAAGTAGGAAAATTGGACGGCTCAGATTGGTTCTCGCGGTTCTTGCACTAAGAATGGTTCTGGCATGAACTTTTTGAAGGGTTTTATAGGGTATAAAAACATATTATAACATGCACAGCGGAATAAAACCCCCTCCAGTGATCTCATCTAACTCGTACAGAAACTAAAAGAGGAAGAGGGTTAGAAAGTTATACCTTTGATGCAAAACCAAAACTTTATTTATACACCTAGACAGCTGTAGGTTATCCACCGCTACTGCACCACCTCGAACTGGCTGCTAGACCGCCTAAGGATTAAAACCGAATAAAAAAACTCGATCACAATGTGTGTGTGTATAGCCGCCGCCGACCACCGCCGCTCGGTGGTTGGTTCTCAGTTGCGTCGCCGCCGGCGATCCCAAGAGAGGGAGAGAAAGCCGGCCGAGAAAGAGAGAGTGTGAGGGAGGGATTAGGGTAATCTTTTCCTTGTGATTTAACTTATGATTAAATGAGGCTTATAATAAGGTTTATATATATAATCCTTATTAGGCCAAGCCCGTTTAATTAAAGTCCAGCTTTAATTAAACTATTAATCAATTACATAAAGTACACTCGACCTTTCTAATTAATTAATAACTATTAATTAATTGGTCCCGTTAATATTTAAACTAAATATTAACTTCTCCTTTTAAATAATAAATAACTATTATTATTTTCTCTTTCTCAATAATTAATCATACTATTAATTATTGTGATACACAAACATGTAAAATCCAACAGGTTCTAACTGGGTGTGCAGCGGTGTGATCCTTTAGTGTCACATAGTATTGGACATGATAGTACATGTTATCTATCGCTGAACATAATCTAACAGACTCCCACTTGTGCAACATAAGTAACACTCCTTGTACATCGTTGGCCTAAGGAGGTCCCTAGCCAGACGCTTAGGTTTACCAGACTATGAGATCTCTTATATCTAGAGACATAATCCATGCATTGGATTATCTAGGCTTTTACTTTTGCATCGCGATATTTTGTAATGTGAGTATTTTACATGGAGCAGGGATCTTATTAAATACTCAGATTTTCTCGACTCTGATTTCGACACTCTGCAGTTACTGTTTACCGAATGAAGAACTATCATTCTAACCGAGCGCGGCCAAGCATTTTCAGTAGTCTTAATCGTCTAGGATCTCAGAAAATATCTCTCCTAAAAAGGAGGTGCAAATCCCATCTTGACTATTTGCAATTTGAGCACATGGCTTCCGCTGCACCTAGACAAGCCCCTTATGATCACCCTGTTACGGCGTGACGTTAGAACATGCTAAAGTACAGAAGTTACCACGCCCCAAACCAAATATCTCAGGTCTAAGGACAACCTATCAAGTTTACTTATGTTTATGCTCCATGAAGTAAACTCGATGCGGATCACCCCAATATTTATCCCCTGATAAATATCTATGAACATTTGGTCACAACCTTGTGCTTTTATTCATACCTGAATAAATCATCAAATATCCATAATAGCGTTATCTCCCTAATGTAGCTCCCACTACATTAAGTAGCTACGGGCATTTAGACAATTCAAAACTTGACTTGTCATGGATAGGTTAAACATGCTAAAAATAGACAACTAGAAACAATTATGTAAAAACCTCCTATTTCAATCCCATGAAATGTAATTACATAATAAACGAGTTTCAAGTTACATCTATAGTAATAATCATAAAACACGAACTAGCTGCTATGTTCCAAGTACTGCATTCCTATGGAACTCGCATGTCTCTCATGCTTAGCTCTAGCTAGCGGCTTCGTCAACGGGTCAGCAACGTTGTCGTCCGTCGGTATCTTTTGTAGTCTAATATCATCTTTTCCAATGATTTCTCGGATGAGGTGATATTTCATGAGTACGTGCCTAGTCCGCTGATGATCTCTAGGCTCTTTACCTTGCGCCACAGCCCCTGAGTTATCACAGAATATATCGATCGGTCTAGAGATACTGGCAACAACTCTAAGATCCGAGATAAAATTCTTCAGCCAGACAGCTTCCTTTGCGGCATCACTTGCTGCAATATACTCTGCCTCTGTAGTAGAATTTGCTATTGTATCTTGCTTCTGACTCTTCCAAGATATGGCTCCTCCGTTTAGGGTAAAGACAAATCCTGACTGCGACCTGAAGTCGTCCCTGTCGATCTGGAAACTAGCATCAGTGTAACCAGTTACACTAAGCTCATCCATCGAACCTCCATATACTAGGAATATGTCTTTCGTCCTTCTTAGATACTTGAGAATATTCTTGACGGCCACCCAATGAGCTTTACCAGGATTTTGCTAATATCTACTCGTGACACTGATAGAATAGGCAACATCGGGTCTAGTACATAGCATGGCATACATGATTGAACCAACTGCCGAGGCATATGCTATCAATTTCATCTTGTCCTGATCTTGACTAGACACAGGACACTGAGCCTTGCTCAAAGTCGCGCTAGATTGCATAGGAATAAAACCTTTCTTGGATTCATCCATCTTGAATCTTTTCACGACTTTGTCAATATATGTACTTTGACTAAGTCCGATAAGCTGCTTAGATCTATTTCTATAGATCCTTATACCCAGTATATAAGTAGCTTCTCCCAAGTCTTTCATCTGGAAACATTTACCTAACCAGGATTTTACTCCTTGTAATACTGGTATTTTGTTTCCTATTAACAGTATGTCATCTACATACAAGACTAGGAAGGTTACCGCACTCCCACTGAATTTAGTGTAAACACACGACTCGAACTCACTTTTGGTAAAACCAAACTCTTTGATACGCTCATCAAAGTGTAAGTTCCAGCTCCTAGATGCCTACTTTAGTCCATAAATGGATTTAAGCAACTTGCATACTTTATTAGGATTCTTTGGATCCGCAAAACCATCCGGCTGTATCATATATACATCCTCTGTCAATTTCCCGTTAAGGAAAGCGGTTTTGACATCCATTTGCCATATCTCATAGTCAAAATATGCTGATATGGCCAAAAGGATCCTAATAGTCTTAAGCATTGCCACTGGGGAAAAAGTTTCATCATAGTTAACACCATGAGTTTGCGTGAAACCTTTTGCCACTAGCCTTGCTTTAAAGGTATGAACCTTTCCATCCATGTCTGTCTTCTTCTTGAAGACCCATTTGCACCCAACAGCTTTACTGTGTTGAGGCAAATCTACTAACTCCCAAACTTGGTTGTCATACATGGATTACATCTCTGCCTTCATGGCTTCTAGCCATTTCTCAGATTCTAAACCTGAGGTAGCGTCTTGGTAGGTAGTGGGTTCTAAAAGATCCCCTTCGTCTTGAGCAACTAGGAATCCCAGATACCTATCTGGCTCATTACGAGGCCTACTTGACCTGCGAAGGTCTTGTGTTTGCACCTCTTCCTCAACCACAGACTCGGGTTGAGGTTCAACAATTCTCTGTTGAACTATAGGTTCAACTATCGGTGGTGGTGTAATCTCATCCTCTTCAATTTCTTGAAGCTCTATTTCTTTTCTTGGAGTCTCTGAGTTTAGAAACTTCTCCTCCAAGAATACCCCTTTACGAGCAACAAAAACTTTGTTCTCATCTGGGTTGTAGAAATAGTATCCTATGGTTTCCTTGGGATAACCCACGAAGATACACTTATCTAATTTGGGATTGAGTTTATCCGTGAATGTTCGCTTAACATACACCTCACATCCCCAAACCTTTAGAAAAGACATTTTGGGCTTTTTCCCCGTCCATATCTCGAACGGTGTCTTTTCAACCGATTTGGTTGGAACCCGGTTCAGCATGAACGCTGCTGTCTCGAGTGTGTGTCCCCAAAACGACAATGGTAGGGAACTTCGACTCATCATTGATCGTACCATGTTTAGCAGTGTACGATTCCTCCTTTCTAATACACCATTCATCTGAGGTGTATACGGAGGTGTGAGTTGTGAAACAATCCCACATTCCTTCAAATGATCGTCGAATTCCTGACTCAGATACTCGCCACCTCGATCCAATCGAAGCGACTTTATCTTCTTGTCCAGCTGATTTTGCACCTCATTCTGAAACTGTTTGAACTTGTCAAGACTTTCAGATTTAAGTCTCACGAGGTAGACATAACCGAACCTACTGAAGTCGTCAGTAAAGGTTATGAAATACCGGTATCCTTCTCTAGCCTCCGGAGTAAATGGTCCGCACACATCCGTGTGTATAATCCCTAATAACTCGTTGGCCCTTTCATTCTCACTATTGAAAGGCTGCTTCTTCATTTTACCAGACAAACAAGATTCGTAAACATCATATGACTCCAAGTCAAATGATTATAGAATTCCGTCATCTTAGAGCTTCTCTATGCGTTTCTCGTTTATGTGTCCTAAACGACAATGCCAGAGGTAAGTTTGATTCAAGTTACTCTTGGATCTCTTACTTATATGATAGATGTCATTGTTATCTAAATTTAGCGTATATAGACCGTTTTCTGGAGTGGCTTTGAAAAAGAAAACATTGTTTCTAAAACATGAAATAACTTTTTCATTAAAAACATAAGCAAAACCACAGTCTATCAGCAAATTAAACGAGATAACATTTTTAATTAGTCTAGGAACATAATAACAAGGTTCTAGTTCTAAGACCATGCCCGAGGGCAAACTGAGACAATATGTCCCTACAGCTTCGGCACCAACCATGGAGCCTTCGCCTACCCGCAGGTCCATATCTCCTTGTCTCAGCTTTTTACTTCTCTTGAATCCCTGCAAATGATTGCATATGTGATGACCACATCCGGTATCCAATACCCATGATTCATAAGAAGTAACAAGACAATCTATCATAAAGATACCTGTATCATTGGGCGAACCAATGTCCAGCTGATCTATGTCGAGTGAGTGCTCGCATGAATCCTTGCTACCACAGTCTGGGCAACAAATTTCTCCAAGTTCTTCCAGCCAGTCATCCTCCTGTATAGGGTCCACAACTGGAGACTCTAGCTGCTTCGGGTTCAACTCGTCGCTAATGCACATGAGGATTTCGTGCAACCCTGCGACATTCATCTCAAAATCACCGAGGACATACATTATTCTTTTCTGGTAATAGTCCGACAAGGAACCGAACAAGAGCATAACTAGCTCATGTGGTTTTGATTTTGACCCCAAGCTCTCATAGCAATCCAAGAGCCTTCTCATATTAATGAGATGATCGCTAATAGGCTGACTTACTTTCATCTTGGCTGAAAGAATTTTCCTCATCAGTAGCATACGACATATCCGTTCACTAAACTTGAACTTTTGCTCCAATCCCTGAACAACGTCATAAGACGACTTCTCACGGAGATCATCCGTAAACTCGGATGATGCTGTGAGAATGAGAACCGACATAACGTCAGACTCATCATCCAGATACTGATAGTAAGTGTCATACTCACTATCCTGGGCATCTACTCCTGGTCGCTCTGGAGGCAATGTCTCAATAATGTGAAGCTTCCCCTGTGCATCCAAAATATTTTTCAGATGCAACTTCCAAACAGCAAAGTTTGGGCCTGAAAGCTTCCACTTGCCGGTGATGAGACTTAGAGACTCTCTTGGTGAATAAAACGGAATAACAGATAAATAAGACATCTACAGAAAAAGAAAAAGATCCGATTCAGTATTGATTACATCTTCTAATAATTATTACCTTTTAAACAATAAATTATTAGACTAGGAACCATATTTCACATTTCCCGATGCAAGGTTTGGGCACTTCCCACCGGGACAATGCTATTTCTGGTAGGTAAAAAATTATACCAATCGTATCCTAACTGGACACGACTCCTAGATCCGCGGGACATCGGTTACAAGAACCGTGCATGTTTAGTCCCTCTAGTGCATTTTGGGCCGGGACTCCCGATTATCATCAAAATAGATCGCACTTCCTAAGACAGCATGAATTCTGGCCGGGACTCCCGATTATCGCAGAACCTTTCATGCCCCTTCCCGCAATGGTTTGAACCCGGATGCCCAAGGTTTGGGCACTTCCGACACCCGAGTACCGTTTAACAGCAAGGGTGTACCATTAGGTGGGTAGCACACTGATCTAAGATTTTTCTAAAAAGGATTTCCAAGTTTTTAACGAGAAAAACTTTAATGCCAGTTTTCTTTAAAAAACATCTGTTTCAATAATTAACTATTATTAAAACCCTTGTTTTATTTCATCGTGTTAATCACAACCACACATATATAAAATATGTAAAGAAATAAAACAACCACAAACAACTATGCCTTAGCCTTGCCCTTAACTATTGTCGGTTTCATGAGCCACACGAAAAACCCGACGGTCAAAACCTAAGTGGAAAAACACAACACACATGGCATGGCAATCTGAAGCTCCCACTGGCTCCAGCATCCAATCCTCCTTCTTGCTCCTTGATCCTTTGCATCTTGGTCCAGATATATATAATCTATAAAACTATTCTATTCTACTTTCTAAAAAAAACTAGAAATATAAAAGTACAAGATGATCAAAGGCACGCAGGCCCGCTAATCTAAAACTTTTAAAAGATAGAATAGGGGTTGTAAGTGGCACGCAGGCCTCCCCACACCATAGAATAATAAATCCAAAACAACCACAAGTGCAGGAAATTAAAAACAATCCACAAGGTCTAGGGCTCGGCTATGACATCCCAAACATGTACTAAACTAATACATGAAAGTAAAGCAACTGCTTTCTAAATTATTCATCTTGATGAAAAATTACTAATTTTAACAACCTGTTAAAACCCCTATATTGTTTTTCCTTTATTTGCAATGAATATATATTTCAAGTTTTATACTTTGATAATTAATCAAAATACTCAAAATAATATTTAAACCTTAAATTAAAATAACAACTGTATCTCAATTTAATATTAACCACAAAATATCTGAACCGCGAGCTGGGCCAAATATTTAAACTGGGTCATTGATCGGAAAACGGACCGGGAAACCGAAAACTGTGCCGAGGCCCAGAACAACTTTAGCGCCGCTAACCCTAGCCGCTAAACCCAAACTGGGCTGCAGGCCTCCTGGGCCGTGGTTCTCTGGGCCGAAGCCCACCACGCTTCTAGCGCCGCTAACTGGGCTGCTTTAGCGCCGCTAACTGCAATACGATAGCGCGCTAAGGCCGTGTTCCACGGTCGACCGGCATAAAACCGCCGCCGATCACAGCCGGCTTGCCGCCTCTCCTCAGGACTGCCGTCGACCAGCCGATGCCCACGACTGGGACGCCGCCGACCTGACCACAGCCACCGCCTGAGGCCGCCGTCGATAATGGTGGTCTCGGTTTTCTTGGTTATCGCAAATAATAACAATAATAATAATAAAAACAGATTTAATTTAAAAATATTAAATCTTATAATCCTTTTATCAAAGGCTTATCCAATAAAAAACAAAAACTTGATTTTTATCATTCTGGATAATTTAAAACCTTTTTCTTGATAAAAGATAAACCCTTTTCATCAGAATAAAAAGAAACCTACCTAGTCTCCTATGAGGTTAAAAGTGGCTCTGATACCACTGAATGGTTTTGTAGGGTATAAAAACATATTATAACATGCACAGTGGAATAAAACCCCCTCCAGTGATCTCATCTAACTCGTACAGAAACTAAAAGAGGAAGAGGGTTAGAAAGTTATACCTTTGATGCAAAACCAAAACTTTCTTTATGCCCCTAGACAGCTGCAGGTTATCTACCGCTACTGCACCACCTCGAACTGGCTGCTAGACCGCCTAAGGATTAAAACCGGATCAAAAAAACTCGATCGCAATGTGTGTGTGTGTGTATAGCCGCCGCCGACCACCGCCGCTCGGTGGTTGGTTCTCGGTTGCGTCGCCGCCGGCGATCCCAAGAGAGTGAGAGAGAGTCGGCCGAGAAAGAGAGAGTGTGAGGGAGGGATTAGGGTAATCTTTTCCTTGTGATTAACTTATGATTAAATGAGGCTTATAATAAGGTTTATATATAATCCTTATTAGGCCAAGCCCGTTTAATTAAAGCCCAGCTTTAAGTAAACTATTAATCAATTACATAAAGTACCCTCGACCTTTCTAATTAATTAATAACTATTAATTAATTGGTCCCGTTAATATTTAAACTAAATATTAACTTCTCCTTTTAAATAATAAATAACTATTATTATTTTCTCTTTCTCAATAATTAATCATACTATTAATTATTGTGATACACAAACATGTAAAATCCAACAGGTTCTAATTGGGTGTGCAGCGGTGTGATCCTTTAGTGTCACATAATATTGGACACGATAGTAAATGTTATCTATCTCTGCACATAATCTAACACTTTTCTATATATATATATATATATATATATATATATATATATATATATATATATATATATATATATATATATATATATATATATATATATATATATATATATATATATATATGGTAGAGTTTTGTTAAGAGGGATAAAAAGTTAAGAGGGGTAAGAGGGAATCTCAACCACAAGATTTCATCAAAAGTCAACAACAAAAAAGTCAAAAATTATTAAATGTAGCTGCCAATTAAATGAGGTTTAGGGAAAAATTAGGCAATGAAAAATCAGTAACAAATCACAAATATGTTACCTTCCATAAATAACGGAACAAACACGATACATCCAAAAGAATTGATGCAAACCAAAAATTTTGATGAACTCATTTTTAAATACAATTACTATGATTCAATACATTAACAGAAAAAACACACTCATTGAATCTTATTGACAACTCGGAGCACTGAAAAAACGACGAATAACACTATTCGATGACAAATGTAATCGCTGTTAAACTCATGGTCGACATTAATTTTGGAGCGATGACGAAGGTGATCGTTGCAGTAGTGGGTGGTCATCACAAACGTCTCGCAATGGGCGTCGCGGTTGATATCGATAGGCGAAGGGGGCTGATTTGCTGGTTACGGTGGCCGGCAATTATGGAGGAAGCCATCGCCTGTGAGGGATTCCATCGAAGTACAGAGAGAGAGAGAGGCGTAAGTGATAGTGTTAGGGTTAGGTTAATATAACAACTGTCTAATGAGATAATTATGGGAGACTCAATCTCAACTGTTTATTTTGTAAGTGGAGTTCATGGATGGAGAGCCTGAAAGGATAGAGTGTGGCAGGGTGCATGTGAGGAATTCATGGGTGGGCAATGACATTGAAGGAGGGAAAATTAGACGGTTATGATTGAGTCTCTCATTCTCATTTAATTTAAGGTTCTCATTTGAACCTCCCACTATATATATATATATATATATATATATATATATATATATATATATATATATATATATATATATATATATATATATATATATATATATATATATATATATATATTATCTATCTTTTTTTATCTCTTTCCCCCTCCTATATATAACAATTCACCCACCCAATTTTTACACCATACTTTTTGCTATGTTCTATATACATTTCTTCATTCATCCAACCCTCATATTTAAAAAAAGGGGACAAAGGAAAACAAAAGCAAGGTTTCAAAACCTCATGTCGGTTATCAAAATCGCGAGGCACGCGCTCGCAACTCTCTCATCTGGAAAATACGTTCGGGTTTTCAACTCCACCACAAACTTCCCAAGGCATACAACAAATGCCTTTGTATTCTCCTACTCCAATGCCCGGTGTGTTCCAACATGGCGGGTTTGCACAATATAACCTCGGCTGTCAACAATATGATGTCGGGTTTCAAGGAGGCTTTAAACAATTACTTCACGGCCGAACATTTTCGGGGGGAAGATGAGGCCGATGATGAGGACGAGGAGGAGTTAAACCGAGACCCAACCCGAGGAGGAAGTTCCTGAAACCCAACCCGAGATCCAAGTCGAGACGCAACCCACTAAAAGATTCGCCAATAGAAAAAAAGCGGTGGCGTGAACTTCGGATCAAGAGGCTTTACTAGCCACGGCGCGGGTAACCATTTTGGAAAATTGTGTGTCGGCAACGCACAAAAAACATGTACGTCTTTATATATTTATATACGCTTACTTAAATTTATATATTTATATACGGTTACTTATATTTATGTATTTATCTACGCTTACTTAAATTTATATATTTATATACGCTAACTTAAGTTTATATATTTGTAGAAAATTTTTGGGGAAAAGTATGCGATTTTTTCAACGGTCGAAGCCCAACTCAACGCACCGGAGACCATCTCAACTCAAAGTGGTTTGACATGAACCGGAAGATTACAAAGTTCCACGGAATATACAATAACTTCGTAGCCAATTGTCGATCCGGATGGAGTGAGGTAGACATCCTCATAAAGACAAACGTTCAATATCGTTGCAATTTTGATCTTCAAGTTGGTGTATGATCTTGGTGATGCTCTAGGCGGCGTCCTAGCTCTCCAGCAAACTTGATCTTCCCAAATTCAACAAAAATGAAGAATCAATTAGCTTTGTTTCTAGATGTATAAGAAGTCTCCACGCCCCAAACCAAACATCTCAGGGGGCAACGGTAGGCAATCACTCGGCTTTCCTCACAAGGAGGCTTGGAGGGTAGTGAAAGACAATCCGAGATGGACTACGTACCAATGATGGAGGAGGGATTTAAAGACCAAGAAAAAGACCAAGAAAACGTCTGATTCAACCCCGTACAAGGCGTTTTCTGATGCACGTTTTCGCTTCGACCTCAACGACGAGGATGATGAGGTTCAAATCGAGGAACTTCAATGGCCGATGGGGCGGGACAGAGCAAAACGTGCAAACCGAGAATGAAGCATGGTTAGAGATGACGTGATGGCGGGTGTCTTGGAATATGTCGATAGTTAGAGAATAAAAAATTGCTCAACGTGGAGTAAGAGAAACTACAAATCGCGAGGGGAAAAAATGAAGCGGCAAAGATGAAAGCAGAGACCTTCAAAAATCGAGAGCTTCGAAAAGATCGCGAGTTTTTCTTTTCTCCACACACTCGTCTCTTGGGTGAACAATTGGATTTCGTTATTCAACAAAAAGAGGAGCTTCGACGATAATACGGGTGGGTAGATTATAGTTTTTTATTTTATAAATTATGTATTTTTTTCTTTTTTTATTTGAAATTATGTAATGAAATTTATGAAATATTATTAATTAATTTATATATTAGTGTGTTTAAAATATTTGAATTATTTAAATTAAAACAAAAAATAAAAAATAAAAATAGAACAGATAGAAAGTTAGATGTGATAGTTTATGTGCTAGAGAGGGGGTAACTAAAAATTGGATACTGAAGGTCTTATGGTAGTGAGGCTATAAACACATGGTAATATTTATAAAATATCATCTACAAATGACCATATGGATCATATTAAACGAACAAATCTTAATAGTTCCAATATAAGCTATTTTAAGATGTGGTCAATATTGTTGTTATATTGCACCACTTATTTCAAGAACAAAACCTTTTTGTTTGGATTATGTATGTCTCTATGAGTTAGCATAACTATTGACAATTTGGTTTACACTTGTATAAGAATTATTGTTAAACAAATCAAACTTTAATGAATAATGGATGATTTCAATAATTTTGATAAAAATGACAAGATCGAACATCGTTTCTAAAACGACATGCGAGAGATTATACATAGAGCAATTACAGCTTTTGTTTCTAAGAATTATTGATACTTACGTTAATTATAAGCTATAAACACACTAATTATTGATTTTGGATAGAGACTTCTTTTTTATCTTTTTGAAAGTAGTCTCTCTATTTTTTTAAGCAAAGGACCATATATATTAACTCAAAATCGTTAGATCATTCGTAGGACATCTATGAAACCAAGTCTTTCTATGTTGGTGAATTTAGTGACATCAAGCCATTTAATAGTAGTAATTTTAAATTACTTAATTTTTAAGAGATTAAACACTTAATTTTTAAGAGATTAAACATTTAGTCTAAATACTTTATAAGTAGTATAGATATAGAGTATTATGATGATGATTATCATTATTATTATTATTACTTTTTTTAACAAAATTACTATATTTTGTAATAATAATAAAAAAAATTGCTATATTTTCTTTATGTTTAATTGTTTTTAAAAAGGAAATACATATCACTCAACACATCACCTCCACCTCAATGTAACATACGTCACATCATCACATGACCTACTATACTAGGTATACATTAAGTGGTAACTTTTGCAATTACATTAAGTTATAACTTTAAAAATTCAATACACCCAATAATAAAACGTATAAACTTAGATACATTTTCATAAATCAAACCCTTATGTTAAAGAATTGCATACGAGAGAACTCCTAGAAAACGGGTTCCTTAATGATTGTGCATATATGTTTATTTTGATGTTGAGATACCCATGTCATTTTATGCTGAAAAAAAAATGAAGTGTTCAGGATAAGACACTTCTTTTTAACATTTTACACATTCGGGTAAAATTGTCAAAAATAGGTCAATAATGGCTTCTACCTTCTCTATTGGCCAATTTCAGCTAATAGAACAAAATCAAGACCATGTAGATTTTGGACCAAAACCATATGAACAACTCAACCGAAAGAAAACAAACCAGATTGCTCAAAAGGCTCAAATCATTCAAAAACTAAGGCACACGAACGACTTTCAGCAGGACAACCAATAAATACCCCGTTTCCTTATGTCACAAGTTAACAACTATACTATAAACAATTATGTATATGTTCAAGCATATTCTTATTATTTCTATGGTTTTATACTTTTATATACATGTCATGGCCATAATTTTGATAGTTGTATGAAAAACGTCAAGTTCTTGCTACAACTCAAACCGTTAAAGTACTGTCTAGCGAGTTTTTACAACATTGGCCTATAGTCACCATATCAACTTGTTTTATACAAATCATTTACTCAAAAAGGGTTCTGTCTTTCCATTAATAAAAGAAAATTTGTAAATATTCAATATTAAACTAGAAAAAGTTTTTGATCCCATTACCCAGCTAGTTTCAATTTGAATCCAAACCTGCCATCGCTACTCTAATCATCTGTTGATGAGAGATTATATGAAGCTTCAGCTCGTGCTTCTTCCAACTTAACAATGAGGTCCTTCATGAAAGGTGTTGTGGTTCCATGAGTGATTCGTAATACATCAACTGCTTGTGTAAGAGATTTAATGGCGTCTTTCGTGTACCCAAGTAACCTGAAAAATTTACAAATATTTTGGTAATCAACAACTAATTCAAAATTTAATGCACTACACTCTTCCGGTTAACCTTTTCAAGGATCACATTTACGAGAAGAGCAAACTACTAAAGTTGTTGTTGCAATTAGTTAAAGGTTACGCATTTCCTCCCTAAGCTTCATTTATTACACTGATCGTTCCTACTTTGACGATTCGTCCCACTTCCAGCCACCGTTCTCCAAGTAAAAATGTAAAATGACCAAATTGTCATCATCTTTTTTATTTACTAATTTCATTCTGAATTTTTTTGTTAGTGTTTAGACCAAGATTCATAACATTCAAAAGAACAATTAATATTTCATAAACTTACAAAACAAAACCATAATTATCAAATAAATGAACCCATAAATGGATAACCGAGCAATCTAAGAACATTGATACCCATCATGACAGTATCAACATGCCCCACTAACCAAGAGTTGTGGTTCAAGTCCCTACTCCCTATGACGGGTTTGTGTGAGTATTTGCTTTTCCAAAAAGAAAATTAGTATTAATGATAGATGTCCACAAACCCTAGATGAACCCAACTGATAAAATCAATCATTAACAGTTTAACACCCCTAGATCAAACCTAAACAATTCATCTTTGCCCCCAAAAACACGTCATCTTCACTCACATAATCGAATAATCGCCTCATAACGTTAGAAGATTATTATTTAACAAATATCACATGTTTCTGTCAAATATATAATTTTAAGTGTGTTCAATAATAATAATATTAATCAATGTGATCTAAAATTTTAAGAAATTTATGTGTGTGTTCTTGAGCCTGCTTAGTTTATGAATGTCAGTTTCAGAAAAAAGATTATTATTTAAGAAGAAATTCAAAGGTTGAAGATGGTATATTGGTAATTTCACTAGGACAAGGGAAACTGTTTCCAAACCTCAAAACAAGGGACATGTAGTGTAATGAATAACGGCTAGTCACAGAATCTATAATTTTGATCAAGTCACAGGGACAATCTTTGTAGTCGTTCACAAGAATCTCAATTTCTGTTGCAATTTCATTCTCCAATTAACTTAGAAGCATTAGCTAATGACTTATCGTAAAGAAAAACATATTCGAACTTAAATCAAGGGAATTCAAACATTATACCCTCACATAGTCACATGTGGTGGGATCATGATCATTATTTTTCCAAATGCTAAAAAGAATTAAAAAGAACTTTAAGTGTCTAAATAACGCATAGAAACAGATAGAGAGTAGATACGAACCATTCAAGCTTCCCACAAGTATAATATTGCAGCCCACGGAGAGGGTGGACACTAGGGTATACTCCTGTAATCAAACGATTACCAATGGAAACCCAATGAGATATGGTATGTGATAAATTTGAAGAACATATGCAGTTGGTAAGTTAACATACTTTCATAAACAGGGATGGTGAGTCTACAATATTTCAGTGCCTGTTTCCAATGTTGCAGTTCCATCAATATCTAAAAAACTCAAGAAGTGAGATTTAATCAGAAATATAGAATATGTTCACTTTCCAACAGAGTCAGAATAGAGTATTAGAGTACAGGTGGCAATACTTATTAGAGGGTTGATTTTAGCAATGTTTTACCTAAACGGGTCAAAGAGATAGATAAAATATTAAGTTCAAGTGGAAACGGGTTGAAAGTTGATAGCAACCCAACTCATGAGCCCACTATATTAAATGTCCAGCCCAACAGGCCAGTATCTAGAAGGTTTACACAAGGAGGCCAAGAAACATATAGGGAGATGACACGATTAAACTTGTTAGTTGGTTAGAGGAACTGAAAGCTCTTTAGCCCTTATCCCCTATCGATCTGAAGAACAATCAATAGGTATGTAACTTCGTGGCCTAGAGCTACGAAATTGGCGCCTTGAATCCGGATTCATGTGACAAAGCAATGAATTATGCTCGTCATGTGTGCATCACCACCGTCCCTTTGATTGATAAGACTGATACCGAAGGTAAGTCGGTTTCTATCTCCTCTGCTTCTGGTCCACAATCAACTGGATGGAAACCTGGTTTCCTTTCCAATAGGCCTCATTTGCTTTCCAGTCCACATTTTGACAGCCCAACAACCAATCAGGCTCAATTTCCGCATCCTCACAGGCCCAATTTCCGCGTCCTCGCAGACCCAAACTTAGGCTTCTAGCCTCCGGCTATTCCGCCATGGTCTTTGCTTCGGTTGTGGCCTGAAATACACACTCAGCATCGTTTCTTTGAAGGTCAGTTACGTATTCTTCTCTTGGCTAAAGAAGAGGATATCTCTAATGACGGTGAAATTTATTGCCTCAAATCACAACGACCTACTGATCCCATCTTTGATGGTAAATGCCAGTCACAAGAATTCAGTAGTGTCTCCCCTAATTCATCTATTTCCTTAAACTCTAAAGTGGGTGAGTTACAAGGTTTTGACTGATAGTGGAACCTCCCATAATTTTCTATACTAAAGCCTTGCCTCTACTCTTGGGCTAGTAATTGTTCACATCGCACCCCTAGGAATTCGTCAGCAAACAGTGTCTCAGTATTCTCTTCATTTTGGGGCTCTCACTTGTGTTGTTGATTCTTTCATAAACGATTTGGGGCCTCTAGATTTTATTTTGGGTATAGCATGGCTTCGCAGATTAGGTGATGTTATGTTCAAAAGGCAAACACATCAAATCCATTTTTGGCATGACGGTACTTGGTAAATCTCCAGGGAGTCAACTTCCCTTCTCTGGACCATTCCTCTTCCCTTCAAACCTTCTTAAGATGAATGTCACGCTTTTTTGCTTTGACCAGGCCAAATGGGTCGATGGGCTTTCTATTGATTGGAAATATGCCCAATCAACCACGGTCCCATCTAACCCATCTTCCTTGAAGCCTACCCAACAACAAGAGTTAACCTCCATGTTGACAATATCGGCCCCCTCTTCACCCCTCCTCATGGCACCCTCCCAAGAGACTAATCCAACATCATATTAACCTTTTGAGGATCAGGGTCCCATTTATCAACTTATCACTATCCTCACAACCACAAAGACAAATTCGAAAACAGGTCAAGAAAATGTTGTATTAGGGTCCGTGAGAGTGCCTATTACAGTCTCGTAATTCTTGTTAGAAAAAGGACTCTTCTTGGCAAGTTGCCTGCCCCTATCGTTGAAGAATTATTGGATGAACTTCACGCTTCCCGCTTCTTTTCCAAAAATGATCTTAAATCGGGCAGGTTCGTGTTCACGAATCTGATGTAGAAAAGACAGCTTTTAGCACTCGTGACGTCCACTATGAATTTCTGTCGTGCCCTTCAGGCTCAGAAATGCTCCTGCTATTTTTCAAGCCCTAATGAACGATATTTTTCACCTATATTTTCGACAGGGAGTTCTTGTTTTCTTTGATGACATTCTAATATACAGCCCCTCTTGGTCGCACCACCTGCACCTGCTACACTCGGTTTTCCTTCTTCTCCAGCAGAATGTTGGTTATTAATAAAAAGAAGAGTTCATGTGGCATTCAGTGGGTAGAATATTTGGGAAAAATACTGCCATGGTGGCATAGTGTATCTATGAATTTTAACAAGGTAGTTTCAATCCCCACCTGGCCTCATCCAACTAGTGTAAAAAGTGTACGGGGATTTTTGGGTTAGACAGGCTATTAACGCAAGTATATTCGCGGTTATGGGAAAACTGTCCGTCCCCTCACTGATCTCACTCATAAAAATCATTTTTCCAAGAACAGCAGTCTGCCTTTGAAACCCTAAAAAAACGAATGGTCACAGCCTTTGTCCTAGCCCTTCTTGACTTCACTAAGTCATTTGAAATTAAATGTGATACCTCGGGGTATGGTTTTGGTGTTGTTCTAATTCAAGACCACTGCTCGATCTCCTATTTCAACAAAGCCCTCTCTTCTAAAACTCTCACCAAGTTTGCTTATGAAAAGGAGATAATGTCTTTAACCTTGACAACAACACTAGAGGCCATACCTCTTGGGCCAAGAGCTCACTGTATACACCGATGAAAAAGAAGTTTACAACACGTGTTAGAACAACACATCACCACTTCTGACCAATAAAACTGGTTGGCCAAACTTATGGATTATTGTTTCACGATTTGTTACAAGCCCGGCAAAGATAATCAAGTTGCTGATGCTCTTTCACGAGTCACTGATCATGAGAACTCGCTTATCTAATCTCAAAATATCACTGTGTACCTCCGTGCTAATCCCACATCCCGCCCTGGGTACACATTGATCAATAGTCTACTATACCATTGGTCATCTCTGCTTCCAAGGTCATCTCTCCCTCTTCTCCTTGGATCCCCAAACTCCTCGATGAGTTTCATAATAGCCCTTATGGGGGTCATCCTGTTTACTACCCTACCTACCACCGTCCATACTTAGCAATCGGGATTCAATCTTTCTCAGCAAATTCTGGCAGGAGATTTTTACCCTACAAGGCCGTAAACTGAAGTTTAGTTCGTCATACCACCCTGAATCTGGCGGTCAAACAAAAGTGGTTAATCGTAGCTTGGAGACTTATCTTAGGTGTTCCGCTGCCAAACACCCAAAACATGGTCTTTTTGGCTCACATGGGCTGAATTTTGGCACAACACTTCCTTTCATGTCTCCATCAATACGACTCCTTTTGAAGTTGTTTATAGTTGCCCCCTCCCAGCGTGTTTCATTATGTTCTGGGGGAAGTTCGATGCAATTATGTGGCTTAAGATCTGTTGGATAGGGATGAGGCCCTGAAACAGTTGAAGTACCACTTATCTCATGCCCAGGGACACATGAAATATTCAGTTGGGTTTTTTTGCAGCTTCGCCCACACCGGCAGCAATCAGTTGTTCACCGGACTCATCAAAACTAGCCCCTCGTTTCTAAGGGCCTTTCTTATCGTTGCAAAGATCAGTTCCACAGGATACAAGTTACAGCTGCCACCGGAATCTAAAATCCATATGATTTTCCATGCCTCCCTCCTCAAAAAAGTTGTGGGTTGTTCTCCCGTGGAGGCCATTTTACCTCGCCCAGAACGTGTCCTAACCTCTGGTCCCACTCAAATGTTAATTGACTTGCACAATCACCTTGGATGGCAAGTCCATCCTCCAACGGCTTGTTCCGTAGAAAGACACATCAGTTGAATACTCCACCTGGGAAAACACTCATGACTTTCAGCTCCAGCACCCTCAATTCCGTCTTGAGGACAAGCCTGTTTCATTGATAGCAACCCGACTCCTGAGCCCACTATGTCAAATGTCAAGCCCAACAGGCCCCGGAAGGTGTACTCAAGGAGGGCAATACATGTGTACGGAGATGACACAATTAGTTTGTGATACGTATCAAATTGAAACCAGAAAAGGATTAATGATAACCTGGAATTCGAGAACCAGAGATCTCCAATCGAAAGAACAAAGGCTTAGTTTTTGCGTGCATGAAAAAAGAAACCTATCGATCGACTAATACTGTCGACCGAACCCTCCTACGCAACCAAAATAATAAAATTGCAAAATTAACTACTAATTAACGACTAATGACACTTAGCCCCCTCAAGTTGCTTTTGTCTTTTTTTCGCTGGTACACCAGGCCAAAACGATTCACATCATCACCCTCTCCCCGAAAAATCACCTTGTCCTCAAGGTGAAACGCAGGAAACTTATGATTAACCAAATCACAATTCTCCCAGGTAGCTTCTGACTCGGTACTCCCTTCCATTCAATTAGTACTTCTTTCTGTCCATCCTTCAATCGTGTACCACGAACACCCTCGGGCACCAACAAGGACTCCACCTCCAGATCATCATGCAACTCCGAGACCACCTGTTGTGCTCCCACGACTCGTTTCAATTGAGACACATGAAACACCGGATGATTAGTAGAAGTAGGTGGCAGTTTCAATCGGTATGTCACCTGCCCAATCCTCTCGACCACCTCATAAGGACCATAGAAACGAGGTGCTAATTTCTGATTGACCCGTCTGGTCACCGTCACCTGCCGATATGGCCGCAGCTTCAGGTAAACCAAATCACCTTTCACAAACTCCACATCCCTTCGGCTACCATCTGCCTGTGATTTCATGATTTGCTGGGCACGACCATAATGGACCCGCAAATCATGTAACACCCGGTCCTGTTCCCGCAAAAAAGTATCCACTTCCGCTATCACCGCTAAACCCTGGTCATAACTAATCATGCGAGGGGGGTCGCGTCCATACAGCACCTTAAAAGGCGTCATACCAATCTCGGAATGAAATGATGTGTTGTACCAATACTCGGCCCATGGTAGCCATCTCACCCACTCCTTTGGCCTCTCGGACGTAATGCAGCGAAGATACGTTTCCAAACTCGTGTAAACTACCCCTGACTGCCTATCCGTCTGGGGGTGGTAAGCTGTACTCCTCTTCAGTATAGTCCCCTGGTACCTAAACAATTCTCGCCAAAAATGGCTAACAAACACCTTATCACGATCAGAAATGATAAAGTTAGGGATACCATGGAGTCGCACAATCTCCCGTATAAACACAGTCGCTACCGAAGCTGCCGTGAACAGGTGTTTCAAAGGAATAAAATGTGCGGACTTGCTTAAACGGTCCACCACCACCAGAATAACAGAAAACCCCGATGATCGTGGTAATCCCTCGACAAGGTCCATCGTGAGATCTTCCCACACTCGAAACGGTAACTCCAATGGTTGTAACAACCCCGCCAGTGATAACGTGGAATATTTGTTTCACTGGCACACCCCACATTCCGCCACTAACTTAGCCACATCTCGTCTCATCCCAACCCAATAAAATTCCCGCGAGATCCGCTGATGTCTTTTGAGTACCCTCGTGCCCCCCTCCCCCCCATCGGCCCGCCATGAAAAATAGAAAATAACCGGGTTATCCAATCTGACATGCGAGGTAACATCAATCGTCCCCGATACCGGAGTTCATCATTCGTTACACTATACCCCTCGAGCTCGTCAGTACCGGCATTCAATCGCTCCCGTAGGGCCACCAATTCAAGATCCGTTTTAAGATCATGTAGTAACTGGTCAGGCAATCCAGTCGTAGTGGTTGAGGTCACTCTCAGCTTGACCTCATCACCCCGTCTCGACAGGGCATCCGGCTGCCCCATTTTCTTTGCCCGCGCAATATTGTATGTCAAACTCGTAACCCGACAGTTTTGACACCCAACGCTGGTGCTCCCCTACCACTGTGCGTTGCTCTAACAAAAACTTCAAACTATTCTGATCCGTAATCACCTTGAATTTACGCCCCACCAAGTAAGGCCGCCATTTCTGACGGCCAACACAATAGCCATGAGTTCCCGTTCATACACTGATTTCATCTGAGCTCGTGGACCCAGCACCTGACTTAAATAGGCGATTGGTCGACCCTCCTGCATTAGGACCGCCCCTACCCCTGTCCCGATGCATCCGTTTCGATTGTGAATTCCTTAGAAAAATCAGGTAAAGCAAGAATGGGATCCTGAGTCATCACCCTCTGTAACGTACGGAAGGCCTCCGTTGCTTCGTCGGTCCATTTGAAATTATCTTTTTAAGCAAGTCGGTGAGCGGTCTAGCATTCTTACCATATCCCTGAACGAACTTACGGTAGTAGCCCGTCAACCCGAGAAATCCCCATAACTCCCTTAGATTCCGAGGTATTGGCCACTTAGTCATAGCCATAATCTTTGACGGGTCCGCTTTTACGCCCTCACCAGTAACTATATGACCCAAATATTCCACCCGTTGTTGACCAAATATACACTTTTTCCGGTTACAGTACAACTTCTCGTCCCGCAAACACTGAACACGAGTTAAATGCTCTCGATGTTCCTCGATAATGCGACTATAGACCAAAATATCATCAAAAAATATGAGCACGAACTTGTGCAGAAAAAAGTGTATATTTGATACCAATTTGATACGTATCAAATTGATAACCAGAAAAGGATTAATGATAACCTGGAATTCGAGAACCAGATATCTCCAATTGAAAGAACAAAGGCTTAGTTTTTACGTGCATGAAAAAAGAAACCTATCGATCGACTAATACTGTCGACCGAACCCTCCTACGCAACCAAAATAATAAAACTGCAAAATTAACTACTAATTAACGACTAATGACACTTAGCCCCCTCAAGTTGCTTTTGTCTTTTCTTTTCGCTGGTACACCAGGCCAAAACGATTCACATCAGTTTGTTAGTCGGTTAGAAGGGGGGAATCTAAATTAATGTATTTATAAAAGAAAGAAGGGGAGAGAGTAGATTCCATGCTTAGCTCATTTCCTTCTTATCTTTGTGCTTGGGCAGCAAGCATCCCTCACCATAGCTTGTCTGATTTACCATTTCTATCGATTTGATTAACTTCCATCTTCTCAATTTCATTGTTTACTGTTCTGTTCCTTATCAAAATTTGTCTAAAGCGTTCTTTTTAATGCCAAAAACCTCATATATCAGCTTTACTCAAGAACCTCGAAACATTGATAGTTCTAAGAAAATTACACCTTTTGGATAAAAAGTATTTTGGGAATTTGGATCAACCCACTTTGACCAGCACCCAAAATACTTTTGCCCAGATACACAACCCGCTCATTTTGCCATCTCTAGGCAAGAGAGAAGATGAAGGGAAGTAAAGTTGACATACTTTTAGGATAGTTTCCCTAGTTCTCATCAACTTGATAGAAAAGCAATGACAAAGCTTGACTTGAAGCATCTCAACCATCAAGTACATTTCAAGAGCTTCGCGTGTATCTGAAATCAGATTAAGTATTTCAGAAACAAAAGATATATCATGTACGCCTTAAGACGCGTATTCATGATCAGAGTTACAAGTGAATATGCAAAAAAAAATAGAAAGAAGAAAATAAAGATTAGAGGATACGCCCAGAGGATAGAGCTATAGATGCCTTCTCTGACATTGCTTTTTCTTCACCAGCAATCTTTAGTATTTCCTCTTTGTCCCTTAAAAGCCCACAATTTTGACATTTAAATCCTTTACTCTCTGCACAAATGAATTATAGGATAATAAAAACACAAACAGAATCGATGTCATGGAATCAAACGCTGAGGAAGTGAGTGATACCGGGATCACGAAGCAAGAAACCGTCACATGTATGATTTTTGCATCTGTAACCTTCAAGAACTGCACTTTCTTCAATATCATCATGCTGACCCTTAAATTCAAAGCAAGTATATAATTTACAGAAAAACACTTAAGAAGGATATAATAATTTACTTTTAGATTTTCCACAAAGAATATTAGGAAATACCAGTTTAATACAGCGGGGACAACTGCAAGTGAAGAAGTACTGTTCTTTCAGAGCCTTTTGCCGAGTCATTGTGCTTCCTGCTGTCTCTATGTAACTTATCAATACCTACAGCAGAAAACACAAATGTAAGTGATTGAGCATATGGCAAATTGGAATAATACGATATATAAAACAACAACAATAACAACAATACCCAATCCCTTTGAATCGGGGTATGGGGGAGGTAAAATGTAGACAATCATACCACTACCCGTAAATACGATATATAAAACAAAAAAGTCAAATCTAAGAAACAAACACTAAACTGAAAAAAATGGGACAAAAAAATATCTGCTAATCTGGAACACATAACAAGGTTGATGATGATATGCATATTTACACAAGCTCCGTTTCCAAGATTAGATTAGCTATTAGATCAAACAAATTAGTGAAAATAAATATTGATGTAACCTGAAAATGTGCAAATTCGCTCCTAATTTGTGCATTGGATGTGGCATTGTACAACTTAAACATGTCCTCTCATGTTTGAAAAGAAAGTAGACTTTCTTTTTGCAGTAAACTTTTATGTATATGCCCTACTGAACCTATTCATGATAATAGGAGTAATTCTTTATTTAAGGTTTTAAAGCACTCTTTCAGAATAACATACAAAGGTGAAAATAAATGTGTCTGTGCATACAGAAACACACTAGATGGAAGTAACTCCACGTCTCCACCACACCCTTTAAGTAAAAAAGAGAAAGCATACCTCGCTACCTTTTGGTATATGTTGCATTGCACGTACTGTTGCCATTCGTCCCTCAAATACCAGTATCGAATTTGGAGAGCAGCTATAAAAATCAAACCCGTTCATAAGCCAATGTGAGTAAAGTGTCAAAGCAGCATGATTGTATGTATCTATGAAAGAAAATCACCTGTGATTTATAATGGAAATAACAGGATACAGTCCGGTTCCCAATGGTATCAGCTCACTGTCACAGATTGTGTGTGCATTGCATGCAAGCTGTATGTGATTAAAAAATGGTTCCACATTTAAACAAACATAAAGAATTAAATATCAATAGAAAACAAAATCTTATAGACATTTTTCATAACCATACATGGAAAGTGACGTAATTTAATAAAAAAACGCAAGTCATTTAATAATATTCCAATGTAAGGTAAAAAGAAACAACTATAGCGTTATGTAAACCCACCCAACAAGTTTATCTCAATAAGAAACCAATAGGCTTAGTTATGTTCTTACCAGCAAATTCAGCATTTTAACTATTATTATAACTGCTCTGATCCAATATAAAATGAAAATAGTGGGGTTTTATAATCAATGTTATCATTTATCCTAATGATCATAAGAAGTGGGAAATATAGCTGCATGAACATGCAGTCAGCTTTAGTCGATCTTCACTCAACTATTAATTCTTTATAAAGTCACTTTGACCAATGATGGACTGATGGTAGTCTAGATAATATGCATAAAAATCCTGCCAAGTTGGTTGCATAATCTAAAGTATCTATTTTATTTATTTAAACCATTTGTATTGTGTACTGTGTGATCAAGTACTAGATCACTCCACTACTAGATCACGCTGTTTCTAATGTAATAGTTTATTTGTAACAGTATAGACGTATTGATGCAAACAAATGTAGTTGCATGTTACATTAGCCACCAACAAAATAAAGGTCTAAGGTAGTAGATCAAGAGCAAAAATGAAACTGAAAATGAAAATTAAATTTGGATGTTTAGGTAGTAAAAGACTAGTTTCATAACATCGTACCTTCGAAAAATTTTCTGCAATATCTTTAATATTGAGACCAGGCCACTGGAGTATTATATTGACAAGGCTTGCCATTTGTGCATACAACAGCAACTGCTCCTCTCCAACTTCAGATATATCTTCACGAAAAATTGTCAAATAGAACAACTACAATCACTAAAACTAAAAAACATTTTTCAGATTGATGGTTAAGGTAGATCTTCTTATGTCATTGACTCATTGATAGTATTTAAAATAGAACTTAGCATCATTAAATGAAAAAACCAGAAATTTCAAATTTTAATGAAGCAGAAAATTACATTACTTCAGCACACAATCAAACCAACAAAAATAGAAGATATAAACACAATATACAAGGGAAGTACAGGAATTGCAGATTGAACACATTAAACGAAGAAGAAAAGAAAATAGGCTTACTTAACTTAAGAAGGCCAAGTTATCCATCCAAACAATGATACTATCAATTATTTCACAATGTGTCTTTGCCTTTTGAAGAAACAGTCATTTATTTCACAATGATACTTCACATATAGAAGGATACGAGATACTAAATTCTTCACCAGACTATAGTTGTCCTTCACAGTAGTAGGGATAACCTGGCAGTAGTGCTAGTGTCAGATACAGTCAATGAAAACTGGGACAAAATTTATTCAAAGATGTAGTGCATAAATCAATTAATTATACCACCACAACAATGAAACGTAATTAAAGAAAGCATTGAAGATATGAGAGCACAATAACGTCATATTAATATTTATTATCATCCTGTAAGAATATAATTCACAATTATCATACTTATAACTAAACTATCAGAATAATAAATAACGAATGTGAAGAGAGATATTTCACCTTTTCGTTCTGCAACTTCCTCCGGAGGTAAAGTTTAACCATGAGACGTATAGAAGGTGTGAGAGATTTTATTCTATCTTTGTCTAGCTGAGCAAGCAGCTGGCATTCAAGACGATGCATCTTCCAATCAAATTTCTAAAATTTTAACACAAACGATGATGATATTAGGTAAAGCTTTTGTGCTCTTGGGCTATTATTGCTATAATAACATGTGGTAACTCTTCTAGAGATGTAAAATACTTAATAAAGCAGTAATAGGTTGTCACTTTTTATACTAAGAGACATGCAGAGCTAAAAGTACCAGTGATAGTTTGTACCTTTTTATATCAAATCATGCATGCATGCATGTTACATACATAAGTATGCACGTGTGTATATATGCAACAATACACACGCATACACAAACACACAAGTGTGTGTTGCAAGAAAATAACATGTAGTATACCTGGCATCTGCTTCCACAGTACCAAACAACTTGACAAGATGAGCACCTCTTAACATTACTCGATGTAAAACACCAATCACACCTTGATTCCCCTGTACTTTTGTTTGGTACAGAAACATAAGGTTCTTCGCTTAACATAATTTCTCCTGCAATGAATTCAGATAGAAAGAGTATGGTCAACATCCATCCATACAGATAACAATCTACATCATATTTTAAATAGACAACATAATGCAGACCTCAACTTGCACAAGTTCTGGCGTCTAAAGATACAAACTAATAAAGATAACTAGAGTCTAGAGCTGCCAACTTATTCCACAGTCCCTTAAAAATTGAGGATAGAAACGGCTTAAAGTCAACGCCCAAAGTCTTATTCAATCTTTCAAAAAATTTGGATCATTATATTAAGAATAGATTTTGTAATCATATTACTTATATGTTAATTAATTATACATTCAAAAAAGATGTGTTGGCAGGTCAATTCACCAACCCAACCCATTTTGATACCTGGAGAGAAGTCTCGAGTGGTGAAGAGGCAGCGACCTTTCTCTGGAAGTGTTGAAATGGATAGACCGTGCTCATGCAGCAGTAGCCTCTGCAAATCATCCATCACCAAAACCATACAGCAGGTCGCCCAAACTAATTGCACCCCAATTTCTGCTTTTGAAAGTAAAATAAAAAACAAATTTACAAATTACTCCTGAATTTCACCACAACCAAGCACAGAAGACTAATAAAGTACAAATAGAGACACCCTTTTGACTTCATGCGGTTTGACTTTTAAGGTGAAACAGCCAATTAGCCTTAAACTTGTGCTTATTGAAAATTATGGGCCTAGTAATATTCAACTTCAAGAAGTTGGTCAATGCACATTTATATCCTACCATTTGGGCCCCTGATGTTATAACATTTTCTATTCAACCCAATCTACTAATTACATTGATCCCAAGGTTGAATTTAAACATGACAGAACAAGAGCATTATTTTGAAACCCTCAATAAACATATTCCGTTACAAAAATTATACCTTGTACCAGGAACACACCTCATACTATGTACTGAGATATAGAATTTGAAAAATATTGTCTCTAGATCAAGAAAAACTAAAAGACAAGATACTGCTTGCTTTGATAGTATGCTAGGGTCTAGGTTGCTGCCAATGGAGGTGACATGTTGCTAATCTCTATTGTGCTTTCATTACTTACCTACATGTAATCGTAATTCATAATCTTATTAAGATCATAGAATCATCAAAAATCGAAAGAAATATGTATAAAGTAAGCAATGTAAGTAATTTCTAATCACTACTTATCTCACAAACTTCATCCTTCAGCTATAGATTAATTATGATTCAAGTCTTATGTGCAGTGCTCCTGCTATACAACTTTTTGAATTTGATATATCTATTGATAACTTTATCAAGTTCAAGTGCTTCTTCAGCTTGTCTAATTGAACCAATTGACATCAGTTCTATCCTATTTTGAAACTTTCTAATACCTAGTGAAAAGAAACGCAAGTCCCTAAAGGCTCAATTTAAGAAGATGAGTCTCCCATGATGAAAGTTAGCAATAAATTACAATTTCAGAAGAACTACTCAACTACAAGATCTTCCAGAACCGAAACTCTCACATTCTTCGAGTATCACGCGACCAAATCAGATCCGATCGTGAGCGGTGAGTCGAGTAGGGTGAGCAGAGGCCGGAGCGGCAGTGCTGGAAGACTATTAGAGGGGGAGCGACTGATACCTTTCCTTCAACGCAGACAGTGGCAACGATGGAGAGTGTATCTTTTGGTTAGAGGGACTGGTGAGTTGGTTACCTTCTCTTTTTCTTTATTTTATTTTTAACAAGGTTTTGGTGCGCGCGTGTTGCGGCGGGTATCAAAACATTTTTTATAAACGAAATATGTATAGTATAGAATACCATGTGGTTTTTTATTCTAGATTCGCCAAATTCTTATAACACAGTTACACCATGAATTTCATTTTAATCTTAAAATTTTCTTATATTTAATCTTTATATTACAAACTCATTAAAAAGTTCTCTTTTACTACAAACCCTCTCAAGAAAGTTTCATTTTATGTCAAAGTTACGTTATTACCCTAGTTAATTTTATTTTATACAAAAGTTGACAAAATCTTTATTTAGTTATTGTAAAATATAATCTGATGTTAACTTTAATTATATTAGACTTTGAGGTAGACTTTGTTAGTTAGTTTTTCAAATATTGAGTTTAATAATTTAGTCTTTGAGATAGAACTTTTTTTAATCCTTATAAGAAAACTATATTTACCATATATAGATGAAAAAGTATTTTGTTTAGATAAATAATATCTTAAGAGTAAAAAAAATCACTGTAGATGAACAGTGCTTAGGAATAGTGAAATTAACATTTGGTAAATGTTATGTAGTTTAATTTAATTTAATAATTAATTATTTAACTAAATAATATTTTATATAATAACTAAAAATATAAAATATTTTAAAACTAGTATTTCAAAAACTAAATAATATTTTTCATAATTTAAATAAAAACTTAAAACATTAAATAATTTAAACTTAAAACTAAATTCTTAAATTCTAAAAAAAAATAAAAACTAAAACATTACATAATTTAAACTTAAGACTAGACAATAAAATATAATTATCTAAAGAGGCGGAAAGTTGCGTTTGATGCGAGAAATCCATTTGTTGATGGTGAGTTGGTTGTTGTGGAAGCGGGTAGCCAATATCGGAGAGCGGAATATGGTGTTGTTGGCTAAGCATCCCGGTATACGTAAACCGTGGTGGAGCGAACATCGGCATTGATTGTTGTTGCGACACAAGGAAAGGATCGATGAACCGTTGTGGTATAGAACTTGTAACTCTCGATTGGTTACGACCGGATGACGGAGGTGTAGTGAAATTTTGGTTAGGATCCATGATATAAATGTTGTGTAAAAAATATAGAAGAGAATTAGTAGAATGAAGAGAAGAATGGTGAAATGTGGTGTAAAAATGGTTAGGAGAATAGAATATATATATATATATATATATATATATATATATATATATATATATATATATATATATATATATATATATATAGTGTGTGGATTTAAAAAAAATTGAAATTGCCGTTTAACGGCTATTTTATTACATATATAGTGGTTTGATTTACAAAAATGGGTTTCTTGATGTGTGTTCTTGATGATAGGTCTTGATTTATGTTTACAAGATTTGGTTTTTGATGTGTGCTCTTGATGATAGGTTCTGATTTATGTTTATAAGATTTGTTTGTTGATGATGTGTTCTTGATTCATGTATGTGGTAAGAACTAATGAAGAGATGAAGAACAAGATTAAGAATAATAAAAAATAAAGAAATATATTAATTAACCTGTTAAGCAGGTTAAAGATAAATGAATGGGTAAAAACGAAAACCAAACAAAACTTAAGGATTAAAATGATCATCAAACAAAACTTTATGGTTAAATCATTCAAAAAAAACTTTGATTGTTAAACCGAAATTCAAGTAAAACTTTGATGATTAAACCATATTTCACCCTTAAATTAAAGTCAAAATTGATTCCAATTTTGACCAAGAAATGTCAGAATTGGATTTTAATGTATCAAAAATGGATGGTTATTATTCAATAATCAGTTTTTTTTTAAATCCAATGGCTAGAATTATCTAATAGATTTTATTAAAGTTAGTCTTTATTTATATTAGACGATATATATATATATATATATATATATATATATATATATATATAGGGTAGGGTTCATGCGAGAACCATTGTTAGTGCGAGAACCGCGAGAACCAATCTCAGCCGTTCCTTGGATATGGGAAGTTCATGGATGGAGAGCGTGGAGAGATAGAGTGTGATATGGTGAATGAGAGAAATTCATAGGTGGGCAATGACATTGAAGGAGGGGGAATTGGACGGCTCAGATTGGTTCTCGCGGTTCTCGCACTAACAACGGTTCTCGCATGAACTTCTTCCTATATATATATATATATATATATATATATATATATATATATATATATATATATATATATATATATATACACACACACTCACACACTAGGTACGTTTTTTAGATGCGCACCTGTTTTGGTTTAGGTTATCATGTTGTATTAGTTCATGTTGGTATGTATCAACTTGCATCACCGCTGATATTCTATAGAAGAGAAATATTACCTGTGGAAGCTACACTATATCTACAAAAAGTTATACAAGCAAAAGCATGCCCCTTACTTCTACATTTACAATATTTACATATAGTAGAGTTAAAAGAACAGTGTAGAAAGTGGGTTTTTGGTACAAAATCAACTCATGCAGTGTAGCTACAGATGATGTAAAAGCAGTTATTTGTTACTCGATCTCGTTCAAAAGTCACATTGCCAAGTAGCTATATTACAATGAAAAGGCTAGTTGTGCGATAAAGTGGTGTTTTTTTATAAAGTTAACTCATCATACATGGACATGAGATGGCTATTTTTTGGCCAATATTGATGATGTAGGCTGGGATTTATTTGCATCTTTGGGTGCTGGACAACATTTGTTGGAGACGAGTCATTTGAGTTATACGTTGTTACATTGATCCCATCTTGGTTTCTCCACAAAAAGTGACTTCGTGTTAGCATATAAACGCGACAATGATATGTTCTTGGATTGATGTGGAGATGGTAGCATGAACATCAATACCCTGTTATGGAGATAAATTTAGGTCACAGATTACATCAATTTTAATATGCTAGTGTAAGAATAGTGTATTTATAATATGTGTATGTGTGTGTGTGTATTTCTACAAGTAAATGAAGAGCATAAGTTAGGTTTCGTATGAGTGTACATGTTCTTCTACTTGTTGTATGTCTATAGGGTTGAATGGTATGAATGTTTGAGTGTCGAGGATATATAGTATGGCACAAATGGTTCCCCTACTGTCGATGGTGACTGGGATGCGGCTACTAGGAAGTTCATAATGTCGTTATAGTTAATAATATAATGATAAATCAATGGGAATAAGTTTTTAAGGTGGTTATAAGTTGAGAAGTAAAGTTTTTCTTACATTGGATAAACCTCTTATTTTTATTTTACAAGACGGGCATGTGACAATCCAAGTTAAGTCTACATTTAGCGGCTTTTGGCAGTTGGTGCATGCCACAAGCTTCTATCATCCCTAAGGAGGGTGATTTTGCCTTTAACCCAAGCTTTTTGAAATCATATGTTTAAATATGTTGATTTTATATAATATATTTATAAATAGATATAACTTATCATACTAACTTACGATGTTCAAAGAAGAAGTAATTGTGGAAATGGAGATAACCTCTTCAGGTTATGGAAGTAATGGATTATAGTTCTTAAAAGCTTCCATGTGAACAAGTTACTGGATCTCCTCATTATTATTGAACCTTGAGTTCGAAGCATGTAGATATAATAACATTTATCGAATTTGCACTTCCTCATCATGCATATATTTTAAAATGTGTATTATTAAGTTATATACCATTCACGCATGTGAAGTGCTATACTTGTAGCAAAAAATGCAAAACGGACAAACTAATGGATTGTTTTGGAAGAAATTAATTTAAAAAATAATATTAAAAATTTAAGAAACATTGACATTGTAACATGTACTCAATTTACCATTTATATGAACAACGCATGAAAGTAATTACAAAAACCTCATAAATGATCATTCTATACATAACAACTTACAGGCTTTAAGTTTTGCCAAATTCACTGATCATTCATGGGTTTTACTAACTTGCTCCGTTGTATTATATATATTAATCGTCTGATAGAAGTAAAGATATATAGGTTTTACTAACTTGCGCATAGAAGTAAAGATATAGCTCTTTAGATAAATTGGTAAGTCTCTTCTCCCATGTAAATGGGGGTGAGTGTTTAAGCCTTACTTCTCATATTTCTATTTTTTTTTAGTTCCAGTTATTAATTGCAATTTTCTTTTCACTCCCCGCCAGGCGCCACCCACTTTTTTTATTTTGTCTTTTTCCTATTTTTGTACATGGGTTTTTTTTTAATTTTCTTTTGCTTCTTATTTTCTTAATAATAGTAATTTCTATGATAAAATATAATTATATTTATTGTCTCGTATGTTTTTCTTTTTTTTAACACTTCTTTTTTATATTCTTAATAAAAATAGTTTATGTTTTCATATCTCTTTAGGAAAAGAATAATATATATATATATATAGGAGAGGGTTCATGCGAGAACCGTTGTTAGTGCGAGAACCGCGAGAACCAATCTCGGCCGTTCCTTGGATATGGGAAGTTTCATGGATGGTGAGCGTGGAGGGATAGGGTGTGGCAGGGTGCATGTGAGAAATTCATGTGTGGGCAATGACATTGAAAGAGGGGGAATTAGACGGCTCAGATTGGTTCTCGCGGTTCTCACACTAAGAATGGTTCTCGCATGAACTTTTGTATATATATATATATATATATGGGATGGTTATTATGAGAATGAATGTTTAGGTGAGAAAGAGAATATATCCTAGCCATTAATTAATGTTAGTTAGTTAGATCTAACGGTCATAATCACTCGTCGCAATTCATGGTTGATATATGAATTAAATAAAGAGACAATTGAAAATCATCCGATCAAATCAAATAGATGGCTAAGATTGAGTCTCTTATTCTCACCTAAATATACATTCTTATTTGAATCTCCCAATATATATATATATATATATATATATATATATATATATATATATATATATATATATATATATATATATATATATATATATATATATATATATATATATATATATATATATATATATATATAGATGGAAGTTCAAATAAGAATTAGAAATCAAATGAGGATGAGAGACTCAATCTCAGCTGTCTAATTCTCCCTCCTTCAATTTATTGTTCAACCATGAATTCCTCACATGCACCTTGCCACACTATATCCCTCACGCTCTCCATCCATGAATTTCACTTACAAAATGAACAGTTGAGATAGAGACTCCGATTCTTATTTAATTTCTCATTCTCATTTGGATCTTCCATATATATATATGTATATATATATATGTATATAAAAATTGGCTAAAAATAAAAGTGTATTGGCTAAAATGGGTTATCCTAAATGCCTCTATCATTTAATTGCAACAGTTTAGTTCATGGTTCCGAAATGCATAGTTATGAGCAAGTTCTATAATATATATGTGATAATTCCATGAGCTACTCGAATAAGAAATTGAAATGTTGTGGCTTAAATGCTATGGAATTATAGTGTCGAGGTGTGGTTTGTGTAATTGAAGTCAAACATTAGGCAAAACTCAAGTACTTGTGCTAAGTTAACTTCATGAAAGTTATGCATAACAGTGTGTTGGGAAAATGATCTCATCAGTTTAAATTTGATGAGACAAAGGTAAGTTTGTATGATATGTTCTACATATAACTTAAACAGAATTATAAAGCTTAATCAGAACACTCATAGTGATTCAGACTGAGTACAAGCTGAGTATAAGCTGAGCATATGTTCGATCAGCTTAGACTATATCTTAGTAAGATTATCAATATGTTTGATAAGCTATGTGCGTAAACTAAGATATACATATTGAGTTTCAGCTTGATGAGTTTCAAGCTGAGCGACTCAGCGTGAAGACTGGGTCAGCTCAATAGAGTTACTAAATATGTTTTAGTTAATTCTTTAGACTTCTAAGGATGAGTTAATAATTATACATGTTAGTCCATGTTTGTTTTCGAGTGTGTTCTCGAAGAACTCAGCTTGATGAGTTTCAAGCTGAGTAACTCAGCCTGACTAAAGAAGTCAGTTTGAAAGAATTTAAATGTGTTTTAAATTCTGTTTTAACTCTCTATATCTACGGCAAGGATAAGAAGATTCCAGAATAAAGATTGAAGATTGAAGACTCAAGATAAGAAGATTCAAGATTCCGGGTTATCCGATAGTTAGTTAGCAAATTAGGATTAGTCCAGTTTGTTAGGAACCGTAGGAACAGGATTATAAATACTTATCTCCTGATAAGTTTAGAAGTACGACTTCTACTACGACTTAGAAAACAACTAAGTGTTGTAGAGCCAAAACCTCACCTCACCGTATGTGTTACAAATCTTGATTACAGTTTGTTAGTTCAACTTGATCAAGAAAACTCACAGATTCCCAAAGTGTTCGTGTGTTCGAATATTCACATTTTTTGTGAAGATCGGTAAGTAATCATAAGTTGATTGAATCTGTGTAAATCTTGTTTAGAGAGTCGTCAGTATCTATAATCATAAGTTGATTATAGATAGCTAAGTTTGAGAAATTAAGAGATTTATATTAGGTGGTTATATATCAAGAGTTGCTTACTTGATAATTATTGTAATCATCTTCTTATTCAAAGCATTGTAATCATCTTCTTAATAAAAACATTCGACTGATTGTGGTTTGATTTACTGTGTGTAACACTTTTATTTGATTTGTTCAATTTCCGCAGAAAGTGTATTCAACCCCCCTTCTATACACCTGTTGCTTGTTGTTATTCTCATACAAGGGACCAACACATGGTCCTCATAATGTTACTTGCTTTTAATCTATCATGAGAGAGGATCTAAACATGTCAAAAATGATATAAATTTGCGAAAAATTTACGACAAAATTCAATTCTAAGATTTTAAAGCATTTAGAGTTTTCAAGAGAACAAGACTATAGCAGGCATGTATGTCTCCTTCCCTACACTTAAAAATGTACATTGTCTTCAATGTACACACAATGTATGTAAACAGTGACGTATCGTGATGAGTGTAAAAGTGGAGATAAGAAAACTCCCTGAATCGGTGTTAGTAACCGATTTTTAGATGAAGGCTCAAGATTCTCCCCTCACTTGGATTGAGCTGCACTCCTTTGATATATAACTGTATAATCCGAGTGAAACTTGCAAAACAAGAAACTCAACCACAAGTGAAAAGCGAGAGTGTAATAAACTAATATATGGCAATATAATCAAACTAAAGGATGTACATAATGTTTTGATGTTATACAGATAGATCAAATTAAGCACAATACATCAAACATCATACAACAAAAAGCAAAATAGAAACAAACAAACTGAATAACGAGCTATCCTTATCTAGCTGCTATCGAGGCGGAGGTGGTGGTGCAGATGAAGAACTGGCCCCAGAGTAGAAGTCTCTAAGTCTATGAGGTGGCTCTGGAGGTGTATGGGTGCAGCTAGATGACGGCAAAGCTGCCGCTATGTTAATCAACATGCTGGTAACGTATTGTCTATGAGCCTCAGCATGTGCACACTCCATTCTCTGAATGTCCTGGACCTCTTGCAGTCGACTCTCTAAAGTACGGAGGCGTGCTCCTTGATCTCTGGCATAACCGAACCTGATGCCTGACTGTCTGTCTGGAATAGCCTCCAGTCTAAGGCGGTGTGTCGTATCAGGAGAAGGAGCACGATCCTCAACATGGTGGCCCTCATTATGGCCCTCATCATCATCATCATCATTATCTACCATGATCCTATGACCAGGTGGTACCCACCTTTGACGCAAATGGTCAAGCAGAAAATATCTGTTCCGAACAAGCTCCACCACTCTCATCCGTGCAAACACCTCCATGTCAATGGTAGTGGCAGGGGCAGTAAAAGAAAGATCCTCAAGATCCTGCGGAGACACTATATCCATGCCCCTAGCCAGATGATATATAAAACCACCGCCATACACAGCGTGCGTAACGCGCGGCCTACTAATGGTAAAAAGATGTTGAGCCAGGCACATGGCGATCTGGCAGTGTTGCTGATGAGCAAAGCAGTACAGATAGAATAAGTATCGGTGGGTGATGTTACCCACGGAAGAGTCTGTGTGTGCGGATAGGCAGTAAGCAGTGGCACGATGCAAGATGTAGAAGAGCGGATCTGGAACAGAACTGCTCTTACGAATGGGTACACTATATGGCCCAGTCCCAATCTCTGCCCAAATATCCTGATAAGATAGTCCATGTGGAAAGTCGGTAATACCCTCTGTGAAAGCAGGGGCCTGTAGCTCCTCTCCAATGTATAATCCCATGTGGGAAGCAAATTGCCGTAGAGATAACTGCCTCTCGGCTCTAAAGAGTTGGAATGTCGATGATAGTCAGTGAGTGGTGACATAGAGTAGATAAAAACTCGATCGTGAGCTCAGTACACACCTGGCGATCAATAGCGAGTAAACGCCTCCAATGAGGTCCGGTAATGGAAGCAGCTCGCCGACTAAGACCAAGTGTGTCTAGCGAGGCCCGGCGCATATATCTCAGGTGCACATATCCGTGCTTGCGCACCTGCTCCAGTAAAAAGTCACGACCCATACGGTCCTCGTCTAAGTCAAAATGGAGGTAGGGGTGCAAAGCAGCATCCCCTGGGTGCTCTACGGGCTCTGCCCCAGGCTTAGGATCAGGAGCCGGAATACGCGGTATGGTGCGGGGGTCAACTGGTGCAGGCTCAGGCGATCTGCGACGTCTACGTGCCATAACTGGAAAATATACGTAGATACAGGTCAGGAGTGATATCTAGTGTAAGAATGGTTCATCGATCGATAATGAGTTGTTCTATGTTGCCGGATTTCGAACGAAAGTTGGTTTGATCAAAGATTTGCTCGAAAAACGAAAAACAGCAGTAAAACAGAATCATGCGATCGCATGTGTTATCCATACGATCGCAAGAAAGTTGTTATTGAAAAAACCCTAATTTCGATCCATGCGGTCGCATGGACAAGTGGATGCAATCGCAAGATAGTGTACTTATAAACATCAAAATCGAATACCCATGCGGTCGCAAGGTGTTTACATGCGATCGCATGATCGCGTTTATCAGAAACAGAAAACCTAGGGTTTTATCGATCGATGAATACTCAAATTTAAGCAACCTAAACTCGAATCTAAGTACATAATCATATTCTACTAGTTACAAGTAGCGTTTTGGTACCTCAAATGATGAAAATGGATCGGAGATGACGGAGAAATGCTCGGATGACCGTAAAAAGCTCGAAATCGCCGATAGAGAGAGAGAGAGAGAGAGAGAGAGAGAGAGAAAGTAGGAAGAGAAAGTGTTTGCGATGAGGTGCAGGTCGCATGGTGTTGTATATATAGCCGGATGGCCATTCGATCGCATGGCTTACCCATGCGATCGCATAGGGCAAACTTTTCAGATTTTGAATTTTTCAGTTAAGTCTCGTTTTGCTAAATCAGTATACAACCCATGATGAAATGTTAAGATTCACTTTCTAACACTCTATGATAGTTTGGGATAGAGTTGAGTTTTATTAAAAAGCAACTATACATACTGAAAAACGAACGGAATGAAAATGCGCGGAAGGGAAACAGAAAGGAAACGTATTTACATACATATGTACAGGTAACACACTATTAGTACGGTGTGTAAGCGAACATTTTAACGCGTTGAAATGCAGAGTGTTTTCTTGTCTCTCCAGACTGAATGAGAATAGAATTTAGAAAACATAAGGAGTGATACGGCTATAAATGAGGCATTAGTTTAGGGATTTTTAGTGGGGCTTAGGCTCGAGTTTGCTTAATCGGAGACTAACAAACTCATCAAGCATCGCTCTAGCATTACTATTAGGCCTGAAAACCTTCTCGGCTTTTAGCTTAACAGGATCTTCCCGAAGAGCACTAGCACACTCTGACTGAGAATAAGTTGGCCAATCCCTACAAGCGCCCTCATGAATCAGAGCACCACATTTCCAACACTTCCCTACATGTTTTGCACGCCTTTTTACCACACAAAGTGAAGTGCCTCTATGGAATTTGGCATAATTTTGATATCTCCTTATATTTTTCTCTAGTCTCATGACAATATCACGCTGAATATCAAAAGGTAAGTTTGTGCGTAGAAAAAGACAAGATAGAAGAGAAATTGATTCTACAAAAAGCATTTCCAGTTCTTTTAGGTCTGCCGGTAAAAGACCAAACACACCCGCTAAGGTGTAGCGAGGTGAAGTTTCATGTTTTCAGATGGTTCATCCTGGATCGGGGTTCCTAAATATTTACCTTTTGAGACGGTGGCCATTGACTTTAAAAGTAACTCCTGCAGAGTTAGTGATATTAACAGCACCATATGGATACACAGTATGTACTGTAAAAGGACCCGTCTATCTGGACTTTAATTTACCTGGGAAATGACGAAGACGTGAGTTGTATAAGAGCACACGATCTCCAATCTGGAATTTCTTGTCCTTCAGGCGAGAATCATGGAATATTTTCGTCTTTTCTTTGTACATCAAGGAATTATCATACGCTTGGTACCTTAGTTCTTCCAATTCATTGAGCTGGAGTAGACGATTTTCCGTTGAAACATTTGGTTCTAGATTTATGGTTTTTAATGCCCAATATGCTCTATGTTCAAGTTCAACGGGAAGGCGACACGCTTTACCATAAACCAATTTATAGGGTGTGGTTCCGATAGGCGTTTTGTAGGTCATTCTGAATGCCCATAATGCATTGTCTAGCTTTTCTGCCCAATCTTTTGGGTTATTACCAACGGTTCTTTCAAGTATCCGCTTTAGACCACGATTAGTGACCTCAACTTGTCAACTTGTTTGTGTATGGTATGCAGTAGAAAACCTATGGGTTACCCCATAACGTTTTAATACCTTTTCAAGCTGTGTATTGCAAAAGTGAGTACCCCGATCTCTTATTAATGCTCTCGGAGTTCCAAAACGGGAAAATAACCTCTTTAGAAACTTATATACAACTCGTGCATCATTAGTTGGTAGGTCCTGTGCTTCGGCCCATTTTGAAAAATAATCGACTGCAACAAGAATGTACTTGTTTCCATGGGAATTTGGAAAAGGACCCATAAAGTCTATCCCCCAAACATAGAATATTTCACAGACTTGGATAGGGTTTTGGGGCATCTCATTTCGTGATGAGATGTTTCCAGATTTTTGACATGGGTCACAGGATTTTACAAATTCACGGGCATCCCTAAACAAAGTAGGCCAATAGAAACCAGAATCAAGGACCTTCTTTGTTGTTGTAACAGGTCCATGATAGCCTCCAGTAGGTCCTGAGTGATAGTGCTCTAGGATGTCCATTGCTTCTTGACTGGTCACGCATCGTCGTATGATTTGGTCGACTCCTATCCTGAATAGATAGGGATCTTCCTAGAAATAAAATTTTAGCAGAGAAAAGAATCTTTTCCTCTGCTGATGCGCGAGACCTTTTTCTAATACCCCTGCTGCTAAATAATTTGCCAAATCAGCAAACCATGGGGCATTATCAGATTTATGAAGTGCTAAGAGAAATTCATCAGGAAATGTATCCTGAATGGCATATTCATCCAGAACTTCAAGGTTCGGATTATCAAGACGCGAAAGATGATCTGCAGCAAGATTTTCTGCACCTCGCTTATCTTTTATTTCGATATCAAACTCTTGTAACAAGAGTATCCATCTAATGAGGCGAGGTTTTGCGTCTTGTTTGGAAAACAAGAATCGCAAGGCAGAATAGTCAGTGAAAACAACAGTTTTAGAAAGAATTAAGTAAGACCGAAATTTATCGAAAGCAAAGACGACGGCCAGTAATTCCTTTTCTGTTACTGTGTAATTCTCCTGGGCGTCTGTCAGAGTTTTGCTTGCATAATAGATCGGGTGAAAGTGACTTTCTTTTCGCTGACCTAAAACTGCACCTACGGCAAAATCACTTGCGTCACACATTAGTTCGAATGGAAGAGTCCAGTCAGGGCTGGTTAAAATTGGTGCTTTTGTAAGTTTCTCTTTTAGAGTGTTGAATGCTTTCATGCATTCAAAAGAAAAAACAAACGGAGTATCTTTTTCTAAGAGATGGGTCATAGGCCGTGAAATCTTTGAAAAGGCTTTTATGATACGGCGATAAAAATCGGCATGACCAAGGAAACTCCGAATGCCTTTGACATTCGTTGGGGGAGGTAGTTTAGAAATAACATCAATTTTAGCACGATCAACCTCAATTCCCGACTTGGAAATTTTATGTCCCAGAACAATACCTTCTCGAACCATAAAGTGACATTTTTCCCAATTAAGAGCGAGATTGGTTGTTTCGTATCTAGACATCATTTTTTCTAGATTGAGAAGATAAGTGTCAAATGTATCTCCGAAAACAGAGAAGTCATCCATAAAGACTTCGATACATTCTTCGATCATATCATGGAATATTGCTGTCATGCAACGCTGGAATGTAGCTGGGGCATTGCACAAGCCAAATGGCATTGCCCTGTAGGCAAATATACCATAGGGACAAGTGAATGTGGTTTTCTCTTGATCCTCCGGAGCGATTGGAATTTGGAAATACCCAGAAAAACCATCAAGAAAACCATAGAAGGCGTTACCTGCCAGTCTCTTAATCATTTGATCAATGAATGGGAGTGGGAGGTGATCTTTACGAGTTGCATCATTCAGTTTTCGGTAATCGATACAAACATGCCACCCGGTTACAGTGCGAGTGGGAATTAACTCATTTTTATCGTTAGTGATCACGATCATACCTCCTTTCTTGGGAACTACTTGGACAGGGCTAACCCAAGTGCTATCAGATATCGGATAAATCAGACTCGCATCCAAGAGTTTAATTACCTCTTTTTTAACCACTTCTTGCATATGTGGATTTAATCTCCTCTGTCTTTGCACACTTGTCTTGTGGTTATCCTCCATATGGATTTTGTGTGTACAGAAAGAAGGATTAATTCCTTTTATGTCGGAAAGTTTCCATGCAATGGCGGTCTTGTGCTTCCTGAGCACATTCAATAGCTTCACTTTTTCATCAGGGCTGACATCAGAAGCTATGATTACAGGTAGTTTGGAATCACTGTCTAGAAAAGCGTATTCTAGATGTGATGGGAGTTCTTTTAACTCAAATGCTGGAGGCTCAATGATAGACGGTTGTGAGTAAGGTACCTTATCAACATCAAGAGTCTCGAAAGTTTCAGAAACTAATGTATCTTTAGGGATAACATCAGTATCTGGTTGATACAGTTCAAGTTGAGTAAGGTCCTTTGGAAAAGAGCCTTTCTCCAGAATCTGCGTGTCTAGCACGTCTTTTTAAGAAGAAATAGGAATTGAATCAAGATGATAATGATCAGATATATCAACACAATACAAGGCATCATCTTGAGCAAATGGTTGCTTCATGGATTTTTGGATATCGAAGGTAACAACTTGATCAGCTACTCTAAGAGATAGTTTGCCATCACAAACGTCGATAAGAGTGCGTGAAGTAGCCAGAAATGGTCGGCCTAAGATAAGAGGAACATTTTTGTCATCATCCATGTCAAGGATGACAAAGTCAACAGGGAAGATAAATTTATCGACTTTGACCAAAAGATTTTCATAAATTCCCCATGGATATTTCACAGATCGGTCTGCTAGCTGAATAGACATTTTTGTTAGGTTAGGTTCACCTAAACCTAGCTTTTCAAACACGGAATAGGTCATGAGATTAATGCTAGCTCCTAGATCAGCTAAAGCATTATTAACATAGAGTTGTCCTATTTCTCACGGGATAGTGAAGCAACCTGGGTCGGTTTTCTTCACTGGAAGTTTGTTTTGTAAGATGGCTGAACATTCTTCACTAAGAATGACAGTTGACAGGTCCTCCAGTTTCCTTTTATTGCTCAGCAGTTCTTTAAGGAACTTGGCATATTTTGGCATTTGAGCTAAAGCCTCAACAAATGGGATATTGATTTGAAGTTGATTGAAAAGTTCAACGAACTTTTTGTAATACTCCTCCATTTGTTCTTTCTTCAGTCGCTGAGGATAAGGAATCCTGGGCTGATACTTAGGAATCGGGGACTTAACTTGCGCAGTATTTGTTGGACGGAGCCTGTTATGTGCTTCGTTAATTTCCTCGAATGGGACCTGAGATTTGGGAGATTCCGAATCTGGATTTTCTTTGGATATGTCGGGAGTGCTTGGTTCATCAACCGGAGGCATCGTTGGTGGGACCATAGTGGTATCACTCCTGAGAGTAATAGCTTTAACATCGGCCCTTGGATTGGCTTCGGTGTTACTCGGCAAACCACCTTGTTGACGCTCTGATAGCGAGTTAGCGATCTGGCTTACTTGATTTTCTAAGTTCTTAAATGAAGCGTGAAGAACTTTCATGCCATTTTCGTGATTGATGAAACGGTTTTCGACAGCTGAAGAAAATCTGTCAAGTAAGCTCTCAATCTTTGATTGAGTTTGTGGTGGTTGTCGGTTTTGGGATGAAACCAAAATCTGTTGGTTGTGATTTTGATGAGAAAATCCGGGAGCGGGATTACTAGAAGTACCCGCTCCGGATTTCCACGAAAGATTTGGATGATTTCTCCATCCAGAGTTATATGAGTTTGAGTATGGATTGTTTTGGGGTCTTTGAGTACCCATGTAATCCACCTCTTCTGTAAAGGCGAAATTGTTGCCAGTTTGGCAATCTCTACTCAAGTGAGGACCATTGCAGAACTCACATGTAGACTGCACTACATTTACTTTCATTTGGTCGAGCTTTTGGGATAAAGCTTCAACTTGTGCAGTAAGTAAAGTGACAGTATCAACATGGATGATACCTGCTGTTTTGTGTTGTTTCATTCGCGATGAATGCCACTGATAGTTATTCATAGCCATTTCTTCAATGAGCTCATGAGCTATCTCGGGAGTTTTGTTTGTGATTGCACCTCCTGCTGCAGCATAGATCATTTGGCGTGTAGCCACTGTCAGACCGTTATAAAACGTTTGAACTTGAAGCCACATTGGTAATCCGTGATGAGGGCATCGACGCAGTAAGTTCTTAAACCTTTCCCACGTGTCGTACATGGATTCCCCTTCTTGCTGCTGGTATGATGAAATATCATTACGGAGTTTAGCCGTTTTTAGGGTGGAAATTATTTCTGAAGAAATTTTTCGGCTAAATCGTTCCATGTAGTGATGGAACCAGTAGGTAGGGAATTAAGCCAAAGCTTGGCTTTGTGTTTGAGTGAAAATGGAAAAGGGCGTAGGAGAATAGCGTCTTGGGAGACACCGTTCATCTTGAATGTATCACAGATCTCAAGGAAATTCTGAAGATGATTGTTAGGATCTTCTTCAGGTAAACCGTTAAATTGAACTGTGTTTTGAACCATTTGGATAATGTTCGGCTTGATTTCAAAAATTTTGGCGGTGACAGGAGGACGAACGATACTTGCGTGCATTCCAATGAACGTTGGACGAGCGTAATCTCCTACTGTTTTGGTATCTAAAGGTGGTGGACCTTCACCTTCAGCCATGTTGTGAGTTCGATTACGAGCAGCTCGTCTACGTGCTAAACGTCGGCGACGTCTAAATTCTCGTTCACGCTCCACGTAAGGCTCAATGGGCTCAATTGTCCAAGAGAGAACAAAAGAGACAGTTTGGATGTGGCGGGGAAATGAAAAACAAAAAGAAATTAAAATGCAAGAAAGAAGCACACAAAAAAAAAGAAAGGAAATGAGATGAAACAGTCGACCACTAAGAAAGGAAATGATTTCTCCAAAGTCTGTCTACGGTGTTTCGAATGGAATTTTGTTGTTCCCTTAGTAGATGAATTTGTTCGTAGATATTTATGACTTGAGAGATGTCAAATTCAAATTCTAATTTGTTAATTAACACCAATCTGATTATCAAGGAGATCAATGTGATTTTGGTAAACACTAATTCTCCTATGAAGTATTCTGAACGAACACACATGAGTAAAACAAATTTTAAAAGAAAACAAGAGATTAATTTAAAAAGTTAGAGTGTAAGACATGATTCTTCGGATGTAACATTGGTGGAGGTAGATTAGGTTACGTTCGTGGCTATCTTTCGATTTCTTGGGGGTTGGTTTCAGATTTCAAAAAATCTTCGATGGATTTTATGAGGGATAAAGTTCAGCCGAATAAATACACATAAAGGAAAATGAAAAAGAAATGAAAATAAAAATAACAACTAAGTTAAGCTAAATAAAAGACAAGAAGTAGAGAACAATTGGGACAAGCTAATCTAGAAATTGTAACTTGACTAGATAATAGGTCTGTTGAGGATATAGTCGATGTTACATTTAGTGATCATTTTTGCATATTCCCAATACTCAATTTCTCCTAAAATTAACTCAAATTCATCCAGATTGTCTGTAGCCAAAGCTATTTGTTCAAGATGTTCAATTTCAGTTTCAAAACTTTTTAGACAATCCAGACATAATTTATACATTAATTTTAGTGTCTGAGTAAACACACATGGTAAAAGAAAAGTACAAGAAAGCAATTAAAGCTTAAACTGTGATTATATACCAAATTTTATTTTTACGATATTGCAAGAAATTATTGTGTTTCACTTAAATCTTTTTGCATGTTTGACCATTAATCAACCTTATTAAAATAACCTTTAGTAGCGAAAAAATGATCCAGGTTAAAATTGCTTAGAATCATGAATTCTAATGATGAACAAGGGAAACTGGTAATTGTCACTTCAAAAGATTATATAATATGATGTAGAAATGTTTGTTCGTAAGATGAACAGGTACATTATTGTGCAACAGATTGGAGTGAAGGAAGATTGGATGTTTAGGCACCCATTGCGGTGGTTAACCCCGAGCGAGGAAACGTTGTCCATACCGGGGGTGACATGAGGATCTCGTGGTGTATGAACTCATAGGCTTTAGAAAGAGATGGAAGGCAACATGATAATCATCATGATCATATGGACTTCATGGTCCCCTCGTAAGAAGATGGGGAGAAAATATATGTATATGGAGAGTAGATCTACATATGGGTGCTAATGGAAAGGGAGGAGAGTCCTTTAAACCTTGATGCCCTCTGGTGTGCAGCCCGTGTACGGGTATTTTTAAGATGATTAAAAGCTTTTTCACACTGATGTTTTAAATTTATAAAGTGGAATTACAAAATAAATACTACACACGACTCAGGCAAGTATGACCTGGTCAGTAGTAGTATAGATAGGGTAAGACCGAGTGTCGAACCACAGGGATAAAAGTGATTTTCTGGCAGCTACTAGAACTCAAACATCATTATTTTTTGGTGAAATAAAAACATGTGATTTTTAGATTTTTGATTTAAAACTAATGAAATAAACAAGTTACACTATCAAAGAAAGGATCACTTAGGCTTCAGAATCATCCTGGTTAGTTATGGCAATATTTATTTTGGTTTAATTGTTGATGACTTGAGAAATTGCATTTAGCTCACAGTATGCTGTTCTCTTTAGTACTTACGAGTCTTATTATCATGTAAATCATCACTCGAGTTATCAAGACTCAGATTTACAATCAAATATAACATGTAAGCATAGAATCAAAAGACAATCACAGATCCACTTAACCATGTTTAAATCCAGCTACAAGCTATACATTCTTGGTCAAATGATATGTCTTATAGCTTTCAAAACATAAGGAAGTTGTTAAAGTGATTTAATAATAATTTAGAATAAAAGAAACAACAAACTGATTCTGGAACAGGGCTTCATGCGATCGCATGTATGGGACATGCGATCACATAGAAAGACAGACCCATGCGATCGCATGCATTTGTCACGCGATCGCATGGTGACTATTTACAGCAGATCTCATTTTACCCAAAGATTAAATACAGACAACCTGGACTCTCATCCAAGGTTATAAGTAGATAGTAAATGAACACTATGATGTTATGAACCCAACAATACTCAAACCACGTGCATTGGATTTAAGATCAAGCCTTACGTTATTTCTTTTAGATATCATCATGTTATGTACCATTTCTAGCACATAACACATACAAAGCATGAAATACGTAAGCATGTATATAGAATCAAAAGATACGACTCTTAATGACATTATGGAATTCATTTCAACCTTAACATGTTTAAAAACATCTTTTTAATCCTTTTTATCTTTTTGTAGTATTAATGATCAAATAATATACGTACACAATTAAACTTTCATTCGAGATGTGAAACATTTGATAAACCAAAATATGATAAACTTGGCCAACTTGTTAAGATCTGAAATGATCAAAGACAAGTTCCAAAAATGTTTTTCAAATGACAATCTTGCTTGTTATACCATTTCTAGTAATAACTACACAAGATCTTAAGATTAAACCAACATTCTTGAATATGCATGCAATATAACCTTGAGGTTTTCACACAAAAGGTTATCAAAATATGAACATGAACAAATATATCATATGAATATGATTAAACACATTTATATTAACGATCAAAATATACTTTTATATCAAATCGTCAAGGAAAGGTTTATATTGCCATAACTTGGCCAAGATGATGAAATAGTTTAGCTACACATGGTTACAAGTAAAACAACAAGATCGATACTTGGACACATATTAAGAACAGATAAGTTTAGATTATACCAAGCTATCCCGAGTTGTATACGTGATCAGAACCTCCACTTAGTTTCTACACCTTCGGAACGGAGTTTGGGGTGTTTAACTACCACCAAATCAAAACCCAAGTGTGAAGACACCTTAATGTGTGTGTTGTGTGTGTATTCTCAGAGAGAATTCGTGTGTGTGAAGTGTGTGTGCTGCTTCTGGCTTCTGTGATGGTGTGTTGTTGAGCAGAGAATGAGCTCCTTTAAATAGGCCTGATTCGGGGGTCTTTGCGATCGCATGGGAATGTCATGCGATCGCATGACTCAGTTTTGGGCGGTTGATAAGACAGCTTAGCTTGCAGAGGCTGCCAAGTGCCAAAGCTAGATCCGCGCCTACCTTGCGATCGCATAAGAGGTACATGCGATCGCATGGCATGGTGATTTTCACCAGTTCTTCGTTTTTCATCCGCTTTGCACTCGTTTGACTTGATATCTTCACTTTAGGTCCTATTAACCTGCAATGGTGAACATTAAGCTTTTTAGACAATAATTTGTACAATTCACCTTGATTCTGGATTAAATGTGAGGGTTTTCGATGTGTAAAACATGTATAAATATGGATATATCACCCTCCCCAATATATAGGGAGGTGTCTAGGGTAAGATAGGCCTAAGCCCAGTGAGTAAACCATATGTTTGGGCCTCCTCAATATATAGGGAGGTGGCTAGGGTAAGATGTACCCCATACTTGGGCCTTGGGTAAGGCCAAAACATATGGTTTACTCACTGGGCTTGGGCCTATCTTACTCTAGACACATCCTTATATATTCGGGAGGGCATCAAGGTTTAAATGGCTCTCCCCCCTTTCCATTAGCACCCACATGGAGATCTACTCTCCATATACATATATTTTCTCCCCCATTTTCTTAGGAGGGGACCATGAAGTCCATATGATCATCATGGTCCTATGATCATGATGATCATCATGTTGTCTTCCATCTCTTTCTAAAGCCTATGGGTTCATACACCACGAGATCCTAATGTCACCCGCTATGGACACTGTTTTCTTGCTCGAGGTTAACCACCGCAATGGGAGACTAAACATCCAATCTTCCTTCACTCCAATCTGCTACACAATAATGTCCATGTTCATCTTACGAACAAACAAGAAACATGGTGAAAACCTAAATATTGCAGAACTATCTACAGTTTATTTCTAGAACCAAAAAACATGCATATGTTATACTCTATAGTACAAACCAAAACGTAAGTCTCATGAGAAACCTACTAAAATTTGGGTTTTTTTGTTTTCAACCTAAATTTTGTATGCATTTTTCATTGCATAGAGTGCATCTTAATTATGAAATATACTATTTTCAACAGTGTGACATTGGTGTGATTGCACAACAGACAACAGCAAATCAAATATTGGTTCATGTCTATTTTTGATATAATCTTGTCCTTGACTAAGTATGAGATAACTCTTAACACACAAACTACCATCAATGATAATGTTAAGTTTTTTACTACTAGTATTAGTAGTGTGTTATGCCTACATATATTTGCCAAAAAAAGCCTCTTTAATTCATCGAACCCGTGTGGCTATATTTTTTAATGGCTAAAATTTTTTTCCCTACTATTAGAACCATCATTGCTATATTTTGTAAAAGTTAAAATTTTCCTACTATTAGAACCATCATCTTTAGAATAACATTCTGTAGAAAAAAAAAGTATCACCAAAACATTGAAACCCTTTAATTATATGTTGAAAAAGTTTAATTCCTTTCCTATTTTCTAAAAAAAAATAAAGCCAAAAGATAGTAGTTGGCGTTTATAACATCCTGCTTATTCAAGGTTGAACTAAATTGAAGTGTTCTTCATTTTAGATCTTCCATCCAAGTTTTCTACCATGGTCGCCAATTTCTACTTCTCCTTTTCCTCTACCTCTACACACGTGCTAATATCTTAATTCTACCTATTATGTGATTAATGAATTCTTGGTTTACGCATACATGTGATTACAATAATAGGTAAATACTTTATCTACATATGTACTCCGGCTCAAACCAATGACTATTTTTATATATACCCCTGTAGATCTTGATCCCTAAGATATATACCGCCTCTTCCAAGCCTTTCATAAAAAAGAAATTTCCACTACTAAAATATATTTTGAAAAACCGAACAAACCCCAATGGGAAATTCTCCAACTAATTGCACTTCCATTTAACAAGAACATAAACCCCGACTGCGATCGGCAGTCGTCCCTGCCAGTTTGAAAGCGTGATTCGGAACATCCAATAACTTTGAGCTCCTCGACCCACCAAACACCAAAAATATTTCCCGAGTCCTCATAAGATGTTTGAGAATGTTTTTCACGACAACCTAATGACTTTGACAAGGACTGTCCTGATATCTACTCGTCATGCTTAAAGCATATGAAACATCAGGTCAAGTATAAAGCATGACGTACATGATCGATCCTATTGCTGAAACATACGGGACTCACCTCATTTTAGCTAGTTTCTTTTGAGAACTAGGACAATGAGCTTTGCTCAATGCCACGTCTTGCATCATATACAAATTCCCTTTCTTGGAATCCTGCATCTTAAATCTCTTCAAGACTTTATCTACATATGTACTCTGGCTCAAACCAATGAGTTACATATATATATATATATATATATATATATATATATATATATATATATATATATATATAGACAAAAGTTCATGCGAGAACCGTTGTTAGCGCGAGAACCGCGAGAACCAATCTAAGCCGTCCAATCCCCCCTCATTCAATGTCATTGCCCACCCATGAATTCCTCACATGCACCCTGCCACACCCTATATCTCCACGCTCTCCATCCGTGATACTTCCCACATCCAAGGAACGGCCGAGATTGGTTCTCGCGGTTCTCGCACTAACAACGGTTCTCGCATGAACTCTCCCCTATATATATATATATATATATATATATATATATATATATATATACACCCCTGTAGATCTTGATCCCCAAGATATATACCACCTCTCCTAAGCCTTTCATATAGAAGAAACTTTCAAGCGAGGTTTTAACCTCCTACAAGGTAGTAACGCCTTTTCCTATAAGAAGTATGTCATCAACATACAAGACTAGGAATACTAAAGTGCTCCCAGTAGCCCTGACATGCACACATGGTTCATCATTACTCTTGGAAAATCTAATCTCTTTGACTTTCTCATCAAAACAAAGATTCCAACTGCGAGATGCTTGTTTAAAACCACAAATGGATCTCTTAAGCTTGCAGACTTGCATCTATACACATGAGCATCCTGATATACTTTAACATGACCACTATGAAAAAGGTGCTAGTGCCAACATCTAGCTTATCGTTGGTTTCATCTTGAATTTATTTAAGATCAACCTTTTTGCCACTAACCTCTTTGATATCAACTCCATCTCAAGGAAGGCTGCCCTTAATTAACAAATACCTTTGTTCTCTGAAGGTTTGTAAAACAAATATCTCATAGAATCAGCCGGATAACCAATGAAAATACACCTCTTAGCTCTAGGTTCTAGTTTGTATTGAGCCTCAAGTCTCAGGTAGGCCTTACAACCCCAAACTTTGAGATAAGCAAGCAAAAGAGCTCTTATAAATATAAGGTGTATTGTTTGGGAGATAATCATTTCAATCTAATAATCATACCCGTCTATTGAAATAAATATGATTTGATGATGACAAAATCGGAATTCTTAACATGTGTTGTTAAAATTTTGACTTGTAAATAACAGCTGAGATAAACTAAGTACTTGATGGATTAGCTAAATCCTTCTTATGAGATCAACTGAGGAAAGATTAAGTAGAAGATCATTAGCTGATGTTGTTTTGACCTATCAGTTGAGTACAAAAATATATATCAGCTGAGGAAGAAAAAGACAAGCCAACTGATCATTAAGGTTGATAAATTTGTTTTTGTCTAAGGCTGAGCATAGTTTGATCGACTGAGCATCTTTTGATCAACCGAGCAATCTGTTATTAGATGCGTACTTCCTTGATCTGCTAACTATCAAGCACTTAGGATGAGAATTTCATTTTTGTGATCCTAGTACACTTGATTAGCTGGGTTGCAATTTTGACTTGTATTATTTATTAGTTTAATTTATTTCTTATGTAAAAGTTTTTAAATCAAGGGTTGAACATGAGTTGTTCATGATAACAGGGAAAAATAGAAATTTAATCTGTGGAAAAAGTTAAAGTTACATTCGAAAGAAGATCTTGAAGATCTGATGAAGTACTAAAGTATGGTCGACAACATGTTTAGGAAAGTTAAATCTCAAAAGATATGACAGTTGATAAAAGTATTAAGTATAGAAAAGAAGTATATCTTTAAAGGCAAATGTATGGTGTATAATATTATTATATTGTTAGAGGGTGAAGTATTTAAAGAAGTATTATTTTGTTAGGAACCCGATTAAAATAATATTATTTTTTTCACCACTAACTTTATGACTTAAATATTATTTCTTATACCACTTTACTTCCAGCATCTCTATCAACCGTTGCTCTCATAATCCTCTATATACATATGCATATTCCAGACTACAACTCATCGAACATACACCGGAAATTCTCTCAAAGAACAAGGTCAAGCTTTTAGCGAAACAAGTTAATATAGTTAGCATAGTGTAGAAAACTTATTTGTATGTTGAACCTCTTAGACATTTGTTATCTTTGAGAAGCTAGTTTATGTGTTAAACAAATTTATTTTGAAATTTCCGCTTCCATGTGTAAATTTTGATTTACATCAATAAGAATTATATTAAAAGTAATTATTTGTCCATTAAATTAAAAGTAACTTAAGTTTGTATTCAACCTCCCTTCTACAAACATTTATTGTTGCGTACTCAATCTGAGACTAGCATGTACTTGCTTCCTTGTTTGTTAGTAAAAGGTTCAAGGTCTTAACGGCCGTTTCAAAAATCATAGCCTCAAAACTTATAGGTAGCTTTGTTTGACTCATCATGGGGTAAACCATATCAAACAATGTTCGCTTATCCACTTAATGACTCCATCTAACTGCAGTGTCTTGGGAGGAATTAATTGCGAGATAATCCCACAATCCTTAATATGATGACGACACTCCGGACTAAAATACTCACCACATCTATTAGATATGAGAATCTTATCTATTTGCCCAATTAATTCTGCCATTTGTTTTGGTATGTTTTGAACACCTCAAAGATTTTAAAATTTATGACCAATTAAATAGACATAACCATAGCTACTAAAATCATTAGTAAAAGTGACTAAGAACTTGCAGTTGTTTCTCGTGGCAGCCCCCACACACATCAATGTGAATGATCTCTAACAAGTCATTGCCCCTCTCACTAACGCCAGTTTTGTAGTGCGCATCGGTAAAGGGTCATGTCTAAACGGCGGTCGTCGTTGTGTTTTATGAAGAAAGCAACGACCGGCTGCTGTTTTTGCGATTAGGTAGAAAGTTGAATACTTTGTTGCTGTTGGACTGTCGGAGATGTGTGTAAGGCGGCATTTGGCTGTGGATTGGTATGTGTTGTTGAGGGCGACGACTATAAAAGCTCCATATCAGCGATGACTAAAATCGGCAACCATCAAATCTCTAGATCGACAATGATTAAAGGCGGCGTTGGTAGAGGGACGCTCCATCATACCTCCGGTGTTTGTAATTGCAATTCGGTGGAAAGAAAATGGACAATTTATAATTAATTGGGGTTAGGAACTTCCTTTAGAAAAAAAATCCTCTATTTTCAGAATTTTTTTCTAAAATAACTAGAAGTTAGAAAACGAAGTTTTTAATCAAATGGGTGTAGTTTTAAAACTTATTTACTAAATGGGTGTAGTTTTAAACATAACTACCAAATAAGTGTAGTTTTTTTATTTATTATTTTTGACTGTTTTGACTACTTTTTAAACTTTTTTATTGTTTTTTTACTTTTTTTCACTCTTTTTCACTTCTATTTTTTTTATTTTTTACTGCTTTTATAACTTTTTACTCTTTTTTTACTGTTTTTATGCTGCTTTTCAACTGTTTTTTATATCTTATATCACAATCACAAAAAAAAAAAATTAAACAATGCTAACAGTAAACTAACATCATCACATATATAATGTTGGACAAAAGTTCATGCGAGAACCGTTGTTAGCGCGAGAACCGCGAGAACCAATCTAAGCCGTCCAATTCCCCCTCCTTCAATGTCATTGCCCACCCATGAATTCCTCACATGCACCCTGCCACACCCTATCCCTCCACGCTCTCCATCCATGATACTTCCCATATCCAAGGAACGGCTAAGATTGGTTCTCGCGGTTCTCGCACTAACAACGGTTCTCGCATGAACCCTCCCCTATAATGTTGTTTTGGTACTACACCAACTATAGTTTCTTACAAAGACGAAAAGACACATTCACAAAAAAAATTCGAATATATTGAGCCGATAACCAAATTTTATGTGAAAAAAAAAAAAGAAAAAGCACAAAGAAATGAAATAAATAATCATACTAATTAACATGATATATTTTTTTAAATATTTGTCTTTAGATATTAGATATTGTGTCTTTAACCAAAAAGGATGTCCGTCTGAAACACGGTATATGAAGACAAATTGAAAAAAGATATATATATTCGGTTAATTGGTATGACTATATCTCTCATTTATTTGTGTTCTTTTTCTCTTTTCTGCAAATAAAAATTGTTTATTGGCTAAGATATTCGAAAAATATTTTGTCTTTTCGTTTTTGTATGAAACCATAGTTGGTTTAGTACAAAAAAAATTATATGTGTGATGATGTTGGTTTTAATTTATGATTGTTAGCATTGTTTAAAAATTTGTTGTGATTGTGATTTAAGATATAAAGAAACAATAAAAAATAGAAAAAAGGTAAAAATAGTTACAAAAGCAGTAAAAAAATTAAAAATAGCAGTAAATAAGAAGTAAAAACAGTTAATAATAACAATTATACATTTAATAATAACAATTATACAGTTAAAAATAGCAGTAAAAACATTTAAAAAAAAGTTAAAAACAGTAAAAAATAATAGTAAAAAAAACTACTCATTTGATAATTATATTTAAAACTAGTTTAGAGACCAGTGTATTACACGGGTTTATTTTAAATATTTATAAATAAATAAAAATTGTATAACAATATGAAACAATTATAACATGTAAATAAAGTTGAAAAAAATAATATAATTGTTAATAACAGAGTAGTATTTATGCAATGAGTTCATATAGTGTCAAATTAAAATGGTCTTTTTGAGTTCTTTTATCTATGAATCTATGATGCAGTGGCTATGGTGGTAAAAAGATTGGCCTCTAACAAACTTCACTGTCTCACATAAACGGTTGAAAGTATGATTAATATAAAACACAAACTAACTACACAAAAGCAAAAAATTAACAGAAGAAAATAAATTAGAGGGATCAATAGAGGGAGAATGAATGCCATTTTTAATATGGTTTTGAATGTTTTTCCAATCTATGAGACTAATTCCTAAGGAACTTGATTCCCAACCATATCAAACAGAGCATAGCTAATAATAAAGTAATAAAATAGTTGAAGCAAAACATAATAACAAAACAAATAGATTATAATTGCATGTCGCTCTTTTAGTGAAGATAAAGAAACACTAAGTTGTAACACTCATTTTATTTGCTTCCGGAGTGCTTAAATATATATAATTGTGTGGAAACCTTACAACTTTCATTCCATTTTCAAACAATCCAATATATATGTAAATATGCACAAGATTAGTACATAAATAAATATATAACCAAAGAATACAATCATATATGTGCTTATCCAATGGCTACAAAATACTGTGGTCAATGGGGTAATTTTTGTTCATTCATAGTGAACCTTACACTTGTACCTTTCTTAACACATCATGACAAAGCCTTGTATGGGAACCTTGTAGCTTCAGTTCCTCTTTCAAACAATCCAATAATGATGTAAACCTACACAAGATTAGTACATAGATAAATATAACCAAACAATACAATCAGCTCTATGATTTATCAAATCGCTACATCAAACTAAAACCAATATGTGCATGCTGCCATCAAATTGTTGTAGCATAGCATCAACATTTTGGCTAATAAAATATTAAGTAACCAATATAACCTAAATTCAATCCACAAGTCTTTGCTAGTAAATGGTTGTTGCATAGTATCAACATTTTTCATTGGCAAATTAACCCCAAAGTCAATCCAAGGGTCTATCATTCCAAAACTCCCGAGTGTGTCAATACAATTTTAAAAAATACGTGCCTAGTTAAACATATATGGCAAATTTACCAAACATTGATATTCAACAATTAAATTACATAAGAAAGTTTGGTGTTGACTTTTTAGTAAATTACAGTAAGTTTTTTTTTAGACAGCCAAAGGATTTCCATACATTCTTCACAATCAAGTTTAGTTACACACTATAACTATCATGGCCCCACTAAAACCAAGCTATTCCTCATAGCTTTACTACATCAAACTTTTCACCATTATATCTCACTCACCTCCCACTATAACACATGATCAAACTCAAAATCAAACAGCCCCTGGCAAATTATAAACATGAGCATCCGTGAGATCGTAGCACAGCAGTAAATGCAGCCAAGCGAGTATCGTGGTAGACGCAAGGGAAGGCAGGACTGCAACAAGCTAACCCTCAAATCAGCATATTGGAAACAACACCAGCATAAGGCAGCGATGCAATAGCAATCCATTAGTACGAATCACACGATCGAACAATAGCGGTAGCAACGCAGCGGATCAGAACAGAACTGTCGAAAGTAAGCAGGATAGCAATATCTGCACTTGCATCAAAACAGCAGCGACAAACAGCAGGATTTTACCAACAGAATCACCAAAGCTTCAATCAATAAAATGAGCATATAATACATCTAACATACAGTTCCGATCAGATCCAACACGGACCAGTCAACAGATCGTACATCTATAATACATCTATCACACAGTTTCGTAGCAAACACGTATATCTAACTTAAACCAAAATAGGGTAACATTATGTCTCATATCCCACCCATACACCCAGTAAGTGTGAGATAGTCAAGTCTTTAACTCAAGAATTCCTATTAAAAAGCTTCAAGAAATTTTAAAAATTCAAACGATGATGTGAGAAACTAACGTAGATTGGTTTTCAATTTGGCTTTAAAAACATTTCATCGAACACTTGGTGGGCATACAAAACCAATGTTAAACTTTAGGCAATTTTAATTGGTTTTCATATCTAGTGGGGGGATTGAACAACAAATTAAGAAAATAAACAGCAGATTTGAGATCAATTATTAACAACATATGACATAGTACTAATTTTAAATTGTAAAATCAAAAGCAAAAGAACGACGACATAGACATAAACATATACTTACAATTTCATTCTTTTGAAGCCTATTTCATACAACATAGGTAATTTTATGGTCACAATCTTCACAAAACTTCCATTTGAATCAAAACCCTTAAAATACGGATCGATATAAAACATACCCGATTCACAGAAATCAAAATCCTAATATTATAAATTTATTGAAAACATACCCATAACTGAAAAAAGATTGAAGACGTATTGTTAGGGGATAAAAAGCCATAATCGACATTGCATCCATTGCCAAGAAATTTACTTCGATATGTCATTCTCTCCATGAGAGTCTATGGCTTTTTGAGTGGAGATTTAGGGCAGAATCAGATGATAGAGACTCGGAAATCGATCGCAGAAAAGAAGAAAAGGACGTAGAAACCAAAACCTTGGTCGATTAATGCAGAGAGGAGAGCGAGGCGGTTGTTGAGGAGGTATATCAACCAGGATTAAAAATGAGGACACGTGTCAGATAGAAATGAGCGGGAAAATGATAAATAGAATGGATAAAAAAAGGACACGTGACAATAAGTTAGATGTTTACTAATATTTAAAGATTACGCTCATTTGATAATTAGGGAGCGCTTGGTTGATTAGAGGGGAATGAGAATGGCAAATGGTAAGGGAATGCAAAGGAATGCAATGAGCATTCCCTAGTTATATCAATACCATTGATATTGCTTGGTTAATATAGGTAATCATTACCAATGATCTCTTAGCCTAGTGGTTAAGAGTGAGGGGGAGTCAAAGCCTTCTAGGAGGTCCAGGGTTCAAACCTTGGTAATGGAGTTTAATTCTAACTTGGGGTTTACTAACTTACTAACAACTAACTTTGTCGTTCAAAAAAAATATAGGTAATCATTATATACACATATGTATGTATATGTGTGTGTTGTGTAAGGGTGGCGGTGGTGGTGATTTTGCGACAAATTACAATGGTGTAGTGGTGGTGGCGGCAACGACGACGACGGCGGCGGTCGGTGTTGGTGCTAGAGGGTAGTGGTATCGATATTGGTGGTGGTGTTGATAGTTGACGTGTTACGATGGTGTAGTGGTTGCTACCGGTGGTGGTGGCGGTGGCGACGACGGTGGCAGCAGTTGGTGGTGGTGGCGGCGACAACGGTAGCGGTTGGTGGTGGTGCTAGAGGGTGGTGGTAGCGATATTGGTGGTGGTGTTGATTGTTGATGTGTTACGATGGTGTATAGGTTGTTGCGGTGGAGGCGGCAGGCGGCAGTTGGTGGTGGTGGACTGGTGGAGGCGGCAACGGTGGTGGTTGGTGGTGGTGCTAGATGGTGGTGGTAGGGATATTGGTGGTGGTGTTGATAGTTGACGTATTGCGATGCTGTAGTGGTTGCTGTCGGTGGCAGCGACTACGGCGGCGGCGGCAGTTGGCAGTGGCAACGGCGGTGTGGTAGTGATATTGGTGGTGGGCAGTGATGGTGTCGGTGATCGGTAGGGGCATACATACTTAAATCCATTACCCTGAATTCATTACCCTCCATTTACAGGGGAATGACTCATTACCCATTAATTGGTAATGATTGATTATATTCTCCCTAAACAAGCAACATTAATGATTACCATTCCCATTCCTTACCCTCTAAAACCCTCAAACAAGCACCCCCTTAGTATTGAAACTACACCGTCTAATCGACTAAACATTGTTCATCTTAATTACGCTGTGTTCCCAAGTTAAAATCAGGAGAGAAAAGAAAAGATTTAGGAAGAAAAATAAACTTCGGTTGTGTTCCCAAGTTTTTTAGGGGAGAAACGAAAAGATTTTGGAAAGAAAAATTTCTCTTATTTTCTTTTCAGACTTTCCTTTCAAAGTAGAGAAGATTTTGAAAGAAAACAAAATAACACTTAAAATTCCACTTTTCGATCATATTTTCTTCTCATTTTCTTTCGAACTATTTCCATTCAGCGTTACAGTGGGCTGTTCCCACCGCATCTATTTTTTCTTATTGACTTTGTCTCCGATGATTCAAGCCTGTTCCAGACACATCATCCATCAATGGCATCTTCATCTCGCTCTGTTCCTGCTTCGTCTTCTCGTTATGACGTGTTTCTTAGTTTTAGAGGAGAAGACGTCCGCAAGACGTTTGTAGATCATCTCCATTCTGCTCTTTTACAACAAGGAATCCTTGTTTTCAAAGACGATCAGACACTATCTCGGGGTGCATCGATCGGTCCATCCCTGCTCAAGGCTATTGAAGACTCGAAAATTTCAGTCATTGTATTCTCAGAAAACTATGCACAATCATCCTGGTGCTTGGATGAACTTGTTCATATCATGAAATGTAGGGCTGAGAGAGGGCAAATCGTCTACCCCGTATTTTATCATGTGGATCCCTCCGATGTGAGAAAACAGAAAAGGAAATATGGAGAAGCGTTTGAAAAAGTGGAGAACAATGCTAAAGCTGAATCATGGAGGAAAGCTCTTTCTGATGCAACCAACATTTCTGGATGGGAACCCCAGAAAATGGCCAACGGGTAATCAACATTCAATGATTAATCGATCCAATTTCAGTGTTGAAAAGTAGTATTTCGAATTTCTTTTCCGTTTTTTTGTAATTAAAACTTATATTTGATTACAAGTTTCTTTTGTACAGATTGAGCGACTAATTAATAGATTTATACCTTTATCTGGTGGGAAAATTTCCTCTGTGTGTGTAAATGACAGCATGCAAACTTAATCATATGTATACATATACATATACATATACATATATAAATCACTACAAATATCTCCAATGTGCAGGCATGAATCAATATATGGGCATCAAAGAAACTGTTAATACAATTTCATATCAGCTTTTATGATTTCTTGGTCCATTTAGAAGGATCCAAGCACAGATGTATGAAAAGCTTTTTTGCTTTCATCAATTTCACAAAATTCTAATTCCAATCCCGTAATAATCTTTAGAGCGAAAATAGTTACAATTTGTATCAACAGTGTTTTCTGTTTCTAGAAATTTATAAGCTTCTAGTATCAGATATCAGTTGTGATATTGGCTTTTGTCTTGTGGTTCCACTTCAATTTATAATCTAAGATTTTCAGTGACTGCTTAGCTTATTTTGGTGGAAAGATTTCCTCTGTGTCTGTGTGAATGATGGCATATAACTTACTTATATAAATCACTAAATATATCTCCAATGCGCAGACATGAATCAATGGGCATCAAAGAAATGGTTAATACAATTTCAGAGAAGATTTACTCCTTAATGCCCCATGCTGATGAAGACCTGGTTGGAATGGGGACTCGCTTACATTACCTGAAATCAAAGTTAGAAAATGTTTCAGGTGGTGTACACATGATTGGGATATGGGGGATGGGGGGTAGTGGTAAGACTACTCTTGCATCTTCTCTTTATGCGGATATATCTGATCAATTTGATGCTGACTGCATTATTGACAATGTCAGAGAGGAATCAAGCAAACATGGTTTAACAAATCTACAGGAAAAAGTTTTATTTCAAGTTTTGGAAACAAAGGTGCGAGTGAAAAGTGTTAATAATGGAAGAAGCCAGGTAAAAAATAGACTATGTGGTAGAAAAGTGTTGATTCTTCTTGACGATGTGGATGATGTTGAGCAACTAGAGGCGTTAGCTGGGTCACATAAATGGTTTGGTGATGGTAGTCGAATAATTATCACAACAAGAGATGAACATTTGCTCATAGCTCACAAGGTAGACGTGGTCTGTCGTGTTAGTTTATTATTACCAGCTGAGGCTATTCGGCTCTTCAATAAACATGCGTATGATCAAGATAGACCTGTAGAAGATTATGAGACGCTTTCACGACGTGTGGTTTCTTATGCTGCCGGGCTCCCGCTGGCACTGAAAGTTTTGGGTTCTTTTCTATGTGGCAGAGACAAGAGTCAGTGGATGAGTACCTTGACTAGACTTAAAGATATTCCAAATACTAAAATTGTGGAAAAGCTCAAAGTTAGCTATGATGGGCTTGAACCTCGGGAGAAAGAGTTATTCTTAGATATTGCATGTTTTCATAGGGGAAAGTCCAAAGATGACGTAATGAAGATACTTGATGCATGTGGTTTTCACCCTGTTATAGGGGTAGGAGTGTTGGTGCAAAAGGCTCTCATAACTATTCAGTATGGCAAATTTGATATGCATGATTTGCTTCAAGAAATGGGACACTACATTGTTCGAGGTGAACATCGTGACGATCCAGAGAAACATAGCCGGGTTTGGAAAATTGAAGAAATCGATAACATGTGTCTTGGGGATGCAACAATGGTAAAGGCCGGGTTCAGCTAGCTTTTTAAGATATACACTATACTTGCACTAAATGATACACTATATGTACATGCGTAGCGTAGTACATACATACATACATACATACGTATGTACTTACGTATGCATACATACATCGTACATGCATACAGGGAAGACGATAAAATATAGGCCCTAACTCTAACCCTTATTGCAGGTAAATGACAAAACTGAAGCATTGGTATATGAAGGTAGTTCATCACGTTTTCCTAAGCTTGTTTCAAGCATGAAGAAACTAAGATTGCTTTGTGTGTCTGACTTATATGGAAGGGTTGAAAGTGACGTCCCTTTTGAAGCACCAAGATTTCTCTCAAATGAGTTGAGATATATTGATTTAAACAGTCATATTTCATTTCCGTTGCCAGAAAATTTCCATGCAACAAAGCTTCTTTATCTGAGATTTAGTCATGGCTTGCACAAAGAACTATGGATGGGTTATAAGGTAATTCGATAAAAAATTTCATTTAGTTACAATACAAAAGTAGCTGATGTTTGAGTAACAAATCTGACTTGCACTTCAAATTATTGGTAGATACATCAATATCAATACAGACATACGTACAGTGGCTTAATTTGTCATGGCATTGAAAATTGGTGTAGCTTTGCATGAGTATTCTAATTAATCTAAAAAAAGAAGAAAAAAGACGTTTATTATTTGGTGTTGTACTAAAACAAAAAACAAAAAAAACCTGATAGAAGTAAAAAAAACTAAACTTTCTTTGGAACCATTAATGAGCCGATTTATTTTAATCAAGAGTCAAAATTGGTTCTCTCAATAAGGGGAGGGTTCATTTGAGAACCATTTTTGGTGCGAGTACCGCGAGAGCCAATGTTGGTTCTTGATTATAATAAATCAATGGCCAATAAAAATGGCGGCTCATCAATGACTCATAAAAGGCTCAATAATGCCTCATTAATGACGTATTAGTGAGGGGTATATTGGGAAAATTAAGCCTCGCTCCACCCGGACACAATTCGTGGTTGAAAAATATATAAAAGTCCAATATACCCCTATTATTGAGCATTAATAGTGTTTACAAATGGTACTCGTGGTACTCCAATAACAACGGTTCTTAAATGAACTTCTCCTCTCTCACTCTCTCTCTATATATATATATATATATATATAAATAGTTTTGGTGGCTGATTAATGACTAATGATTGCTTCATCTACAAATGACTCATCCATCGAGAGGAAATTCTCGGTTTTGGTATATATAAATGACCAAAAACCTCTGTTAATGAGTAGTAATGGTAGTAATATATGGAGAAGTTCAATCGAGAATTGTTTTTCGTACGGGAACTGTTTGTAACACCATAAATGACTCATTAATAGGGATATTTTAGTCTTTATATATTTACCCAACCGTGAGCCATCACTAATTTACGAGGCTTAATTTCCCAAAAAAACCTCATTATAGCGTCATTAACGAGCCGTCAAAATTTCTTAGCCATTGATTAATTTTAATCAAGGTCTAAGATTGGTTCTCGCAATTCTCGTACGAAAAACAATTCTCATTTAGGCAAAAGTTCAAACAAGAAATGTTTTTTGTAAGAGAACTGTTTTTGACGTCATTAATGATTCATTAATAGGGATATTTTGGTAATTAATATATTTACCCAACCATGAATTGCGTCCGGATGATGCGTCATTAATTTTTTAGGCTTGATTTTCTAAAATAACCCTTATTAATTTGTCATTAATGTGCCATTAATGAGCCGCCAAAAACTATTAACCATTGATTAATTTTAATCAAGGGCTAAGATTGGTTCTCGTAGTTCTCGCACGAAAAATAGTTCTCTTTTGAACCCTCCCCTATATATATATATATATATATATATATATATGGAATAATTCAATCGAGAACTGATTTTCATATGAGAACTGTTTGTAATACTATTAATGACTCGTTAATAGGGGTATTTTGATCATTTATTTATTTACCCAATCGTGAATTTCGTCCGGAGGAGTTGTTATTAATTTACGAGGCTTGATTTTCCCAAAATACCACTCATTAATGAGCCATTAATGAGGGCATTAATGACTCATTAATGAGGCACTAACATTAATAGCCATTGATTTCTTCAAATCAAGGGCTAAGATTGGTTCTTACAGTTCTCATACGAAAAACAGTTCTCATTTGAACCCTCTCATATATATATATATATATATATATATATATATATATATAGAGAGAGAGAGAGAGAGAGAGAGAGAGAGAGAGAGTTAGGTTCAAATAAAAAGAACTTTAAGGTACTAAATACAAGGAGAATGGAGAGGTTGACACTTGTCATTTTAAATTAAGGGGTATAATGGGTAACTAATAAAAAAATAATCTCTCCATTTGTTAACCCCACCTACGTCCCCCTTTTCATTACGTTCTACAAACCCTGGGGCCGCCTCCGTATTTTGTTTCCCAAAGCAAGCTCCGCCGACCCTACGCCGTTCTAGGGTTGCGCCACCTTCTCCGGCGACCTCCGTCGATCTGTGTTGCGCCACCGTCTCAAATCTGGGTGCCACCCTATGTTAGGTTAAACGTCACACACACACAGCAGGTAAAACATAAAACAGATTAAAGGACACGAGAGATTTAACGTGGTTCGGTTAATATTGCTGTCAACCTACGTCCACGGGCGGCAACTAAGGTTTCGTATATTATTAGGTGCTCAAAGAATTACAAGTACAATGAGGATTATTTATAGGCCAAAACATAATTAGGAAACCTCCTAACTATAGAAATAGCAGTCGCCTAATTAAAGAAATAATAATCTTCTAATCAAGATAATTGCCAGAAATAGGATTAGGGCCGGCTGCCACTAATGGAAGCCTACACCTCAACAATCTCCCACTTGGAGGCTTCGAAACACGTTCAACTGCACTCCACTGTACTTCTGTAATCATCAACCAATCTTAAGCTCCCCTAGTTACCACCAGCCTTCTCAACACTATTCCCGAAGGCCAGCTGAAGTTACACAGAACTTCAGCTTATCCAGCGTCATAGACTTGGTGAACATATCTGCTGGATTCTTTGCTCCTGAGATGTTCTTCAAGTTTATCGTGCCATCACTGATTAGCCCCCTGACAAAATGATATCTCATCCCAATGTGCTTCGTCTTGCCATGATAGACAGGATTCTTTGCAAGTTTTACTGCACTCTCATTATCACAGTATAGAGAGTAATCAGTCTGTTTCTTGTCTAGCTCTTCAAGAAAAGTCTTTAACCACACTAGCTCCTTACTGGCTTCAGCAACTGCCATGTATTCTCCTTCTGTAGTAGATAAAGCTACACTTTTATGAAGTCTGGACATCCAACTAACTGCTGTTCCTCCCACTGTAAAAATGTACCCGGTAGTGCTTTTGAATGTCTTTTTACAACCATCCAAATCAGCATCAGTATACCCTCTGAGAACTGCATCATTACCTCTGAAACATAACCCCAACTTTGAAGTACCCTTCAAATATCTGAGTAACTATTTAACAGCTTCCCAGTGTTCTCTCCCCGGATCCGACATAAAGCGACTAACAACCCTGACAGCATGAGCAATATCTGGTCTCGTGCAAACCATAGCATACATGAGACTACCAACTGCAGATGCATAAGGAACTTTAGCCATCTCTGCTTTCTCTTCTTCTGATCTAGGAGACTGATCTTTGGTAAGCTTAAAATGACTTCCCAAAGGTGTGTTTCTTGGTTTAGTCTTCTCATCGTTCATCTTGAATCTCTCTAACACTTTCCCAATGTATTTCTCCAGGGATAGAGTCAAAGAGCCATCTTTCTTGTTTCTGACAATACTCATTCCGAGTATCTGTTTGGCTGGACCCAAGTCTTTCATCTCAAACTCTTCAGACATTTGTTTCTTCAACTTGTTGATCTCTTTCATGTCTGCACCTGCAATCAACATATCATCTACATAAAGCAGTAGAATGATATAGGAGCCCTTGAACTTCTTCACATAGCAGCAATGATCCGCCTCACATTTTCTGTACCCGGTCCTCTCCATGAAGTCATCAAACTTCAAGTACCACTGCCTGGGTGCTTGCTTTAGACCATACAAGCTCCTTTTCAGTCTGCAGACCCAATTTTTCTTACCAGCAACCTGAAATCCCTCAGGTTGTGCCATGTAGATATCCTCGTCAAGATCACCGTGTATAAATGCTATCTTAACATCTAGCTGCTCTAGATGTAAGCTCTCTGCAGCTACAATACTCAAGACTAATCTGATGGTTGTCATTTTCACCACTGGAGAGAATATTTCATTATAATCAATCCCCTTTTTTTGCTGAAAAGCCTTGCCACTAAACGTGCTTTATACCGTTTAGACCCATCATGCTCATCCTTGATTCTGAATACCCATTTATTCTGTAAGGCCTTTTTACCTTGCGGAAGCTTGGTTAAGACCTATGTTTTGTTCTTGTTTAAAGAACTCATTTCTTCTTTCATTGCCTGCTCCCACTGAAGCTAATCTTTCTGCTTAATTGCCTCGGTGTAGCTTTTAGGTTCACCATTCTCTGTCAAAAGAAGATAATTGACTGATGGATCATACTTTTCTGGAGGTTTAGAGACTCTAGTAGACCTCCTAACCCAATGTGATGCAACTGGTTGAGACTGTCCTGGAGAAGACGGTCCTTCTTCATCTTCTGAGCTCTCACCACTGGAAATGTCTTCTTGATCATCTTCATACTCGTCAGTCTCTGATGATTCATGTTGGAGATCAGCCTCACTACTCCCACTATCCTGAGTATATCGCTGATCCTCTCGTTTTGGTGACATCACTTTCAAACTCAACCTGTTCTTTCTGACCCTTTGAGTTTACTGTGTTCCAGTCTTTTATAAAGCTCGGCCTCATTAAAGGTTGCATGTTTACTTCTGACTACCTTTCTGCTTTCAAAATCCCAAAGCCTGTAGCCCATACTATCTGCTCCATAACCAATGAAGATGTATTTCTTTGCTTTTGCATCTAACTTGTCACCATCTTTCATCAGATCATAGGCACTGCACCCGAATATTTTTAAATGATCATACTTCACTGCTTCCTCTTTCCATTCTTCCTCTGGTGTCTTGAAGCCCAATGGTACTGATATTCCCCGGTTGATAAGATAAGCTGCAGTGTTAACTGCATCAGCCTAGAATGTCTTTGGAAGCCCTGCATTAAGTCTCATACTTCTGGCTCTCTCATTCAGGGTTCTATTCATCCTCTCTGCCACTCCATTCTGCTGAGGAGTGCCTGGAACTATCTTTATCATCCGAATACCATGTTCAGCACAATAGTCAATGAACTCTGTGCTTATGTATTCTCCACCGTTATCCGATTTCAAGCATTTTACCTTCAAATTAATTTCCAATTCAACAGCAGTTTTCCATTTCTTAAAAGTATTGAAAACTTCAAATTTATTTTTAAGAAAGTAAACCCATACCTTGCGTGTTGAATCGTCAATGAAAGTTACATAGTAACTTGATCCTCCTAAGGAAGAGACTGGTGTTGGTCCATAAATGTCCGTGTGAACAAGCTCTAATTTCTGAGCTTTCGGTGTCTGACCCGTCTTCACAAAAGATACCTTCTTTTTCTTGCCAAGCACACAAGGTTCACAGAACTCAGAATCCACCTTCTTCAAATCGAAGCTTTCCCTTAGCCACAAGCATTTTCATACATTTATCACTCATATGACCAAGTCGTTGATGCCACAACCTGGATGGTTTCAATTCACTGGTCACTGCATTTATCCCACTATCAGATACTTCAACCATGTATAAAGTTCCCTTTTTTATGCCTCTGGCGATTACAAGATTTTCTCTGACAACTCTCCATTGTCCCCTACCAAACCGGACATCAAACCCCTCGTCATCCAACTGCCCGATAGAAATTAACATTTTCTTTAGGCCAGGAATAACCCGAACGTCCTTCAATGTCCATGTGGAGCCCGATGAAGTCTTTAAGTCTATGTCACCCATCCCTGTGATATCCAAAGTGTGATTATTAGCCAAACGAACTTTACCAAAGTTACCTGTTCGTAGATTCTTCATCGACTTCGTGCTGTAAGTGGCATGAAGTGATGCACCGGAATCCATAATCCACGGCTCTGGAGTATTCTCAACACAACAGATAAGAGCATCTTCTGAATCGTCAGTTGCTGCATTCACTTCTTTATTGTTATCCGATGGTTTAGGGCATTGATTTCTGAAATGTCCCATTTCTTTGCAGTTCCAACACTGAACATCCTTCCTAGGTTTTGACTGACTCCTTTTTCTTGATTTTGATCTGCCTCTGCCATTACCCCTCTCTTTCTTTCTACCCCTTCCCTCAGTGCTAAGCAAAGCACTCGATGATTCTCCAGAATTTCGTCTCCTTATGTCCTCTCCTAGGATGAAATCACGAATGCCCTCAAAAGTGAGTTTACAGGTTTCAGATGAACCACTAATAGCTGTGACTGTTCCTGACCAACTATCCGGTAACGAGGATAACAAGAGTAAAGCTTGGACTTCATCTTCAAATTTGATATCAACAGATAACAACCGGGAAATAATGGTATTAAAATCATTAATATGAGAGGTAACAGAAACACCTTTCATTCTGGTGTTTACTAACTGTCTTATCAGAAATACCTTATTCGAAGCAGAAGGTTTCTCGTACATATTTGACAAAGCTTTCATTAAACCACATGCAGTAGTCTCCTTCACGATATTAAATGCCACACTCTTAGCTAAAGAGAATCTGATAACAGCTAGGGCTTTTCTGTCAAGTGCAAGCCATTCTTCATCTTTCATCTTCTCTGGTTTTTCTCCTGTCAAGGCTTGATCTAGGTCTTTCTGACACAACAAGTCTTCAATCTGCATCTTCCACCATCCAAAATCTTGCCCATCAAACTTCTCAATTTTGTATTTTCCTTCCTCAGCCATTACTCCAAACTACAGGTGTTTCAGATCAAGTCAAGATTGAAAAAATAGTGTTCAAACACAGCAATGGCCGGCTGCCTGAACTTGACGGCTGTTCTATTGCACACTATTCTTAGCAATCAATCTCAAAAAAAAAAAACGAAACACAAATGGCTAATCTGACCGAGATGAGACTGCCCAAAAAAAATGTTTTCTGGCAAAAGAAAATACCCCCTGTCGAGAAACAGAAAAAAAAAACCGAACAGCCCTTCCCCTTTTTCTTCTGTCGCAAGCTAGATAACCAGAGACAGCAGTCTCAATCTTAACGGCGATCAAGAGAAAAAACAGAACCTGTGTTGTTTGTGTTGATCTTGTCGGCGATCGAAAAAATCAGCAGTCTGCTGATGTTTCTGCTGTCGTTGGCAGTTTGGCACAGGAGCAGCAGCGGCGGCTTGAGGCAGTAAGGTGGCGGCGTTGTGGTGTAACCAGATCAAGAGCCTGAAGCTCTGATACAAGTTGTTAGGTTAAACGTCACACACACAAAGAGCAGGTAAAACAGAAAACAGATTAAAGGACACGAGAGATTTAACGTGGTTCGGTTAATATTGCTATCAACCTACGTCCACGGGCGGCAACTAGGGTTTCGTATATTATTAGGTGCTCAAAGAATTATAAGTACAATGAGGATTATTTATAGGCCAAAACATAATTAGGAAACCTCCTAACTATAGAAATAGCAATCGCCTAATTAAAGAAATAATAATCTTCTAATCAAGATAATTGCCAGAAATAGGATTAGGGCCGGATTAGGGCCGGCTGCCACTAATCGAAGCCTACACCTCAACACCCTATTCGTCTCCATCACGTGCTCCGCTGCACCCACCATGCGCCGCTGCCCTATTTGAGTCGCACCCTCCCGCCCTGTAAATATCATCCACCACTGTCGCCGATCGATGCCCTGTAAATAGCATCCATCACTGAATGCAAGTCGGCGATTGATGCACATCGGCGGAGAAGATGCACGTCGACGGAAAGGACGGATGCACATCGGCGATGGACGCTCGTCCTCGTCGAACTCACTGTCGTCGATGGATGCACATTGGGGAGAAGGATGGGATGCACGTCGGCGATCCGTTTACCGGATGCACTGGATGGACATTGATCGGAGGAGAAGACGAATTCGTCGATGCACAGTCGCCGGTGCACCATCCACGGCTGCCGTTAAAATCCCCGTGAAAGCAAAATCCCTAATTTTTTTCAAAATAGTAAGTGTTCCTGCATTTATCATTTGGTTGATTTGTCCATTTTACCCTTTTTCCTTTTTTTAAAATCCGAATTTAAAAGATTTTTTTGACTTTTTTTTTTGACTTTTGGAGAGATCTAATGGTTGAGATCTCTCCTTACATTTAGTATCATAACTTTCTTTTTACTATAACCCTACCCTATATATATATACGGGAGGGTTCAAACGAGAACTGTTTTTCGTACGAGAACTGCGAGAACCAATCTCAAGCCGTTCCTTGGATATGGGAAGTTCATGGATGGAGAGCGTGGAGGGGATCAAGTGTGGCAGATGCATGTGAGGAATTCATGGGTGGGCAATGACATTAAAGGAGGGGGAATTGGACGGCTCAGATTGCTTCATTTATATATATATATATATATAGAGAAATTGGATCAACAAAGACCCCCCCCCCCTTTAAACAAAGTCCCCAAAGTCCTATTCCTGGCCGTTAGATCGATCAAATCAATGGTCAAAATCTATAATGGCATTATTGTAATTAAGTAAACAATTATAAGATTTAATTGTAGAAGGAAGGGTATTATGGTCAAAGCCCCCATTTTTTTTATTTTTTTTACCCCTTAGATCTATAAATGACCATAACTATTTCAATTTTTTGAATTTGAGCAAAAAAATTATACCATTTTTCTTATTTTTTTAATCCTCTTTCAAACGAGAACACTCTTCCTATATTTGTGGAAATTTTTTTTTCACGAAAATGACGAAATTCATCATTTTCGTCACCTACTGTTATATCACCAAACAGCAGGCCCCGAAAATGATAAATTTCGTCATTTTCATCATTTTCGTCACCTGCTGTTACATGATATATAAGGGGACACGAAAGTGATTAAAATGACGAAATTTTTATCATATTCGGGACCTGTTGTTTAAGTGATATAAGGGGACACGAAAATGATGAAAATGACTAAAGTTTTATCATTTTCGTCACCTGCTGTTACGTGATATATAAGGGGCAGCCGAAAATGATAAATTTTGTCATTTTCATCATTTTCGTGCCCTTGTATATCACGTAACAGCACAGCAGGTGACGAAAATGATAATTTTCGTCATTTTTATCATTTTCGGGACCTGCTGTTTAAGTGATATATAAGGGGACACGAAAATGATGAAAATGATAATTTTCATCATTTTCGTAGAACTTTTTTTTCAGAAATATAGGAAGAGTGGTCTCATTTGAAAGAGGATTAAAAAAATAAGTAAATTGGTATAATGTTTTTTGCTCAAATTCAAAAAATTGAAATAGTTATGATCATTTAAAGATTTGAGGCGTAAAAAAAATGGGTTTAGAATGGCTGGAAGCTGATGCGTGATTTTAAGCCTAGGATTTCATTTTCCTATTTTACCCTTTTAGATGAGTGGCTGAGATTAAGACTTTGGGGTTTTTGTTTGAGGGGGGTTTCTATTGACCCTAACCCTATCTATATATATATATATATAGGGAAGGGTTCATTTGAGAACCATTGTTAGTGCGAGAACCAATCTTAGCCATTCATTTAGTAAGTGGAATTCATGGATGGAGAGCGTGGGGGGATATAGTGTGGCAAGGTGCATGTGAGGAATTCATGGGTGGGCAATCAAATTGAAGGAGGGGGAATTGGACGGCTAAGATTGGTTCTCGCACTAAGAATGGTTCTCAAATGAACTCTCCCCTATATATATGTGTGTGTGTGTGGAAAAGTTCAAACGATAACTGTTTTTCGTACTAGAACGGTTTGTAACATCAATAATGACTCATTGGTTGGGGCATTTTGGCCATTTATATATTTTTCTCAACCATGAATTGCGTCCGAGTGAGCCGTCATTAATGTGCGAGACTTGATTTTCCCAAAATACTCCTTAATGCGCCATTAATGAGCCGATCATTAGCCGCCAAAATTATAAGCCATTGATTTATTTTAATCAATGGCCAAGATTGGTTCACGGAGTTCCCGTACGAAAAACATTTCTCATTTGAACCATCTCCTATATAATACATAGGAGATGTGAGACGAAACGTGAACTGATTATAGAACAATATTGTTAAAGTTGTGATTTAATATATTTTGTATAGTATAGGGACTTATTATGTATATAGGTTTTAGATGTTTAGTATATATATCTTATGGTCTGTACCCTATTTTTCAAGTAATGAGAACACGTATCTTTTCTCTGCTCTCCAACTTCACATGGTATCAGAGCCTGTGTAAAGGCTCTTCTTCTTCTTCAGCTGCTTTCATCAGCATCGACATCAGAATTGTAGTCGTGTATTCCATCCGATTGCTTCTGAGATTTCGATTGCTTCTGAGTTTTAATTGATTCTGAGATATTGATTGTTATCTATCAATTGATTTCAATTTCCAATCGATTGTCATCTGTACGTATCACATGGGTTGCCTTTGATTATCGACTGCCTTCTGGTGCTGCTTGTATCGATTGTTTTTGCTGCTTGTTCGAAGGATTGAATCAGTACTCGAGGGCTTGATTATTTGTTGATTTCGTGGATTGCTTGTAACCCTATCATCGACTTGTGCGTGATTAAGTTTTGCGCAGACAGAAGTTTACGTAGGTCAGTTTGCGCAGGTCAACTTTGCGCAGAACGGTTTGCGCAGATAGCAGTTTGCGCAGGTCACAGTTTGCGCATGACAAGTTTACGCAGGTTAATTTTGCGTAGGTAAGTTTGCGCAGATAGCACTTTGTGCAGGGATAGGTTTGCTGCTCTTTACACCTCGCCATTCCATCTGTTTCACCAACAAGGTTTGTGTGGTCATCCTCACAGTCAACCATGGGTGATGTTATAAACCCCAAAACTGCCTCTCAATCCTATGTGGTTACTGCTACTCATTCAATTACAAGTGAGAAATTGATCGGTTCAATTAATTACCTTTCATGGACGGTTTCAGTCAGAATGTGGTTTAAAGGTCAAGGAGTGAACATCTTACAAAACGTGCAACTGACATAGGTGAATCAAGTCGTGCAAAATGGGAGCAAATTGATGCACAATTATGCAATTTATTATGGCAATCTATTGATTCATCTATTATTCAGTTATTTCGTCCATTCGAATCGTGTTATGATGTCGGGACCGAGGCATCCGAGTGCTACACTAATGATATTAAACGGTTGTACACAGTTGTTCACAATATCCAAAACTTGAAACAGACAGTATGGAATGTTATCTGGGTCACGTCCGAGCTCTCATGCAAGAATTTGAGGCACTAATCCCCTTTGTAAGTTCAAAGACGGAGCAAACTACCTAACGGGAACGTTTTTTATGGTTGCTGCTTTATCTGGTCTTAAACCGGAGTATGAGTCTGCTCGACATCAAATCCTCACCCGTTCCTCAACACCAACTATGAAAGACACTTTTTTGCTGCCTGCTTAACATGGTAGGGAATACTACGGGTCCCTCTTCCAATCCATCTGCGTTTGCTGCAAATCCTATTGTCGTTGCAGCTGTCTCAAAGAAGGGCCACAACAAGCGTCCTTTTTGTGACTTCTGCAAACGCCTAGGTCACACCGAAGATAAATGTCGGAAGAAACATTGACGTCCAGCAGCTCCCCCGTCTTCATCTGCTCCACCTGCCAGTTCTGTGCATGTTACAGATTCTACACAAACCATCAACATGTCTGTCTCTGACTATGAAGCATTCCTGAGGTTCTGAGCTGCACAGATACCTTCTCCTACGGCTACTAGCGATATGGGTACTTCTTCTGCATTTGTAACCCAATCTATGGGACCTGGATAATTGATTCTGGTGCAACTGATCATTTATGTGGTATTCACCCCTACTTCTGTTTTCTTACAAGACCTGAGGACGGGACGAATGATTGGAGAAGGGCATGAGTCACAAGGACACTACTACTTAGGTGGTTCTCATCACTCCACTGCTGCCAGTACCATCCACCTCAGTATTTGCATCATCTCTATGGCCACCTTTCTCTATCCAAGCTCAAGAAGATTGTGCCAAATCTGTCATATTTGGAGTCCTTAGATTGTGAGTCTTGTTAGTTGGGAAAACATACTCGTACTGTGTTTCCTACACGTATTAATAATAGGGCCGAGTCTACTTTCTTTCTTATTCACACTGATGTGTGGGGTCCTAGTCGTGTCTGTTCAAACTTGGGTTTAAAATATTTTGTTCATCAGCGAAATACTGTTCATCCAAAAAATTGGAATTTTAACTCGAGGTACTATTCATCAGTTACTGTTCTCGCGACCACTGTTCACCCGGCAAAAAAATATTTTGTTTTTCTTTTCCGGTATGAACGTTTTTGAGAGATTGGAAAGAAAGATTGAAGAATTCAGGGCTCAAAGTGCAAGACAACACGATGAGCTAATAAAGTTAATCAAGGAGACGAAGCAGGTGCCGCAGCCGGCGCAAGCCTCCAGGCCGCCGCCTCCTAGTCACACCACCCAACCGCCGCCGCCGCCATTCACTTACCCCTTCTTACAGCCATTGCTGCCGTACCACCCTCCCTCCCAACCACCACCTTTCAACCAACCCTCCAAGACTCCGACCACCCAGCCAAACCCTAAACCATCATCATCCCCCAACCCTCCCTCCCAACTGCCACCGTTTCCGGTAAACCCGCTATTAGAACTGCAGGCAACCCTCATTCCTCCCACACAAATGCCACGGTCCTCTGTCCTTCCCTCACTTTCGCCGCCGCCAGCATTCAAACCCAATCAACCCTTACCTATTTCGCATCCTCCAGCAATTTTTGGGTCTAACAATAGGGCTTCCCAAGATTAGTTTCGGTTGTCAAGATTACAGTTGGTTATGCAAGCGTTCCATCTTCCGATTAACAATATGAACATGGTCTGGCTGCCTACGTTGCGAAAGCTAAAGATGCCCTTTTTTAAGGGACAGGATGCATGGCGGGAAGACCTAGTGGTACAACTACGGAGAACTTTGTATAGGCTAGAAGACACATCTCAGAAAAGGCTACAAGACAAAGATCACTACATTTGGGATCCAGGAATAATTCTAGGCAAGTTTATAAAGCCACACCTTGAGGACAAGGTGTGTTTTAGGGGGGAAGTAATGATATGATCTTGTCCCACATCGGTATTCGTTTACTTTGTCTACCCTATTGATAGATTATTTATAGGAGAAGCTAGGGCCATTTATAGGGGTGGAGAAATTTGGTATTAGAATTAGGGTTTAGGAGAGCTCCTACCTCTCGAAAGTAGGTTACGGAGAGACGGGTGCCTCTCGAAAGCACGCCGACTATTGTATTTATTTCGATTTATCAATATATCAATTTGATTCATATCATATTCTCGTTCTACATGGTTGTTTTTAATGAAAAGTCGTACTGACCTATTTGCTATATTCAAACAATTTTGTACTGAGATACACACTCAGTTTGGCAAAACTATTTGTGTTTTACGAAGTGATAATGCTCTTGAATATTTCTCTCAGTCATTTCAAGAATTTATGGCTTCTAAGGGCATGTTACATGAATCCTCATGTCCTTATGTGTGGAATTCCGAAGATAGAGATTTAATTTTTAAATATTAGCTTTTTTATCTTTTAGTCCTTATCTAGTTTCGGTGCTTATCTCTTGTTTAGTTAGTTCCGATTATGGAGGATCTGACTCTATTTATTATCGTTCTTTGTATTTCGTTTGTGGTATCAATAAGATCAATCGATTCCTCCTAAATTCTACATGGTATCAAAGCCAGCTCTGAAAACCGAGATCCTATGGTGAAACACGACCTCGCTTCAGGAAAGGAGGATATGGAAAGATAAACTTGGTGATCAGAATTGTATCGGTAAATTGTATTGTGTATAATCACGATTACAAGGGCAACATATATAGAAAATACATTTACACTTTGAACCCTCTAATATAATAGAATATAATAAATACACTTAATTGTCTAATATTCCCCCGCAAGCTAAGGCCGGGGAACGACCTGTAGCTTGGAACGTAAAAGAAGAAATCGTTGTGAGGGCAGCGGCTTGGTGAACACATCAACAATCTGGTCATCAGTGGATATGAATTGAACCGAGAGTTTCCGTTGGGCTACCTTTTCTCGAACGAAATGAAAGTCAACTTCTACATGCTTTGTACGTGCATGAAAGACGGGATTGGCTGAAAGATACGTAGCACCGAGATTGTCACACCACAAAGTAGGAACCGACTTAACAGGAACACAAAGCTCACGTAGTAAATCTTGAAGCCACGTAAGTTCGGCAACAGTATCAGCAAGGGCATTATATTCAGACTCTGTTGACGACCGAGAGATTAAAATACCCTATTAATGAGCATTAGTAGTGGTTAGAAATGGTAATCACAATAAGAATGGTCCTCAAGAATGGTTCAAACGAGAATTTTCTTTCATACGAGAACTATGAGAATCAAGTTTGGCCCTTGATCAAGATATATCAATGGTTAATAATTGTAAGGGTTCATTAATAACTCACCAATGTGCTCATTAATGACCCATTAATGAGGGGTATTTTGGGAAAATCAAGTCTCACCCATTAATGACGGTCTACCCGAACCTAATTCACGTTTGTGTAAATATATAAATGACCAAAATACCTCTATTAATTAGTCATTTATGATGTTACAAACGTTTCTCGTAGTTATTGTACGGATACAAGGCTAGCAGGTCTTCCAACGGCGTTGCCATGCTTACCACGTTTCTTAACAAAGTTGATTCTCTGTGGTTGCTTTTTGAAAGATGGAGCCAACTCAAATTCCTGGTCCTGAGCGGTTGTGAAAACCTTGATGAATTACCAGAGCTCCCATCAAATCTAGTGATTCTCGTCGCAAACAATTGCAAATCACTTGAGGTTGTTGGAGGTTTTCACACAAATTGTAAACAGTTAAGTTATGTCTCGCTTATGAAGGTGAAGATTGTGATTTGTGGTGACAGATTATTACAAACGATGCTTCAGGTACGTATGTATGTATGGCTCTTCCTCTTTTTTTTTTTTTTGTTGAATATTAAACTAGCTTTATACTATATAGACTTACGCATACAATCGTAACTTAATTTTTTTAATTAGGGAGAGTCACACTCTTTATCTCTGAGTTTTGACGGGCTTGAGATCCCGAAGCTGTTTAATCCTTTGGTTGGAGGGAGGAGATGTAGATTGCAACTTCCAGAGAATTGGCACAATGAATTTTCTGGATTCTTAATGTGTTGCTTTGTCAAAAGCATACGACGACGTCAATCCAAAAATAACTATGACGCAGACGGGTGGGTCATATGATTCTGAGGATGATGAGGTTTGGGTTCAGGAGATGGGCGGGTCAACACCAAGCATTGATTCTAAAGATGATGAGGTTTTAAAGCAGGATATGGGTGGGTCATCACCAAGCATTGATTCTAAAGATGATGAGGTTTCAAAGCAGGATATGGGTGGGTCATCATCAAGCATTGATTCTAAAGAGGATGTGGTTTGGGAGCAGGAGATGGGTGGGTCAAATGATTCTGAAGATGATGATGTTTTGGAGGAGGAGATGGGTGGGTCATCACCAAGCACTGATTCTGAAGATGATGTGGTTTGGGAGCAGGAGATGGGTGGGTCAAATGATTATGAAGATGATGATGTTTGGGAGGAGGAGATGGGTGGGTCAACAACAAGCATTGATACAGTAGATGATGTGGTTTGGGAGCATGAGCACGAGGTAACGTGGGTGGTTTGTGTTTCCTTTGCTTCATTGAGAAACACTGCATGGTGGGACCAAACATCCACTCGGGTTTTGTTTTTTAGGAAGAACAATTTTGCAGATTTACCAAGTGAAGCATTTGGAGTTACCCTCGTTCGCAAGAGAACTCCTATTGAAACAAGAGATTCTTATGATTATGAGCAGGGTTTCCGTATCCTTCGTGATTCAAAATATGATCTGGAGATTGAGCTATGTTGAACCTAATTAAGATCAATATATTTCTTCACATTTTGTATATTTTTTATATTGGTATGATGACCCAATAGGTCTGCTCCACCAAACTCTTTGCATCTCTTAAAAAATTTCATCCTTTTGATTGTTGCTTCTTCCTTCCACACACATCTCCATTCCTTCTTTGCTTGAAAGTCCTAGTAAATTTCATGACCCATCCATGGATTAAATCTCATCTGATCTAGTTACTAACTACTGCACTCACTTTCAGCGCTCCAGAATTCAACAAGGAGTGCTGCTTTCAAGATCGATCAACTCTTCCATACTACAATTCTCACTGCAGAGCTCTAAACTCATAAATGTTTCAGGTTAGAATTCTCCTCAATCACTTTCCACATTTCATCTATTTCAGTGAGTCTTTCTCCTCTATCGTATTTTCACTCTTATTTTATAGAATCCATGATCTGGTCATTTCTCAATCTGCATCACAAGTAAATCCTCACTCTGATCATCTTGGAACCCAGGCCGGAATCTTCTTTCTATCAGTCTCTCCTAAAGACTTGGGGATGAGTATACAAGGTAGTATAGACTCAAGCAAATTGTGCATCGCTAATTACCTCATCCATAACTTTGTTTATCCTTGTAGTGGAGAACCTTCATTACTATTTTATAAATGCTACCCACAAGTGAAATGGGTCTATAATCCTTCATGGATTCCGGGTTCACCTTCTTGGCATGAAAAACCTTCATGAATTCATAACATCACCTTGAATAGTTCCCGATTATGTTTAAAAAACACGTATCGAATCCATTTGCTCTCTCTCCGTCGGCCACAATGCCAAATTGCTGCCTTAACTTCTTCAATTTTAAAGTCTTCAACCAACATTTTAGCGTTACCATCAGATAATTTTTTAAAGCCTAACATTTAGCTGCTTTTAAGTAGTCTTCCTTCCTAAAATGGTCTTCAAAGCAACAGGATATTGCTTCTTTAATCTCCTTTGGGTCGTCAATTCTAGAATTCTCCACAACCAACTCTTCAACCATGTTAGATCTTTTCCTGATGCTACATGAAAATTTTCGTAATGCAGTCACCTTTCCTCAACTGTAGCATCCTGTATTTTTGCTGTTCCCGATCAAATTCCAATTGTCTCAACCTCCACAGCCTATCCTTCTTCGACTTGAAATCTTCCCACAACTTCTTCTCATTTGGCTTTGATACCAGCTGTTTTTCAAGGGTAATCAGCTCAATTTCTGCTTCCTCAATTCTTTTCTCCAAAGATCCACCAGATTTTCTTGGGTACCATCTTTAGCATTTTTCAACGATTCACTAAAACCTGCCTCCTTAGACCAAGAATATGAAAGAATTAGGTCCCTAATCTTGTTTTTCACAGCCCAGAAAAATTGGAACATGATCGAGATTTTAACATTAATCATCCATTGTTGTATCTTTGGGAACTTAGTGATTATCCTCCGTTCTCCAATCTCTTCGAATAATTCCTCCTTTGACCAGCATCATTGGACGCATAAACATTTCCAATAATTCATTCGAAATCATACATTCTTATTCGATCTTTCAGGCATAGTAAACTTCTCCTATGGATCGTTTCTTTTATTTCAAAGTAAGGTGTTGTTTGTTTTTTTGAAGACATAAATGTCTTATGTCTTATTTCATGTCTGCAGGATAAGATGTGGTTTAAAAGGTCTTATGTCTGCGAATGTCTGCGAGATAAGACTGTTTGTTTTTTTTTTAATTTTAAAAAATGTCTTATTTACTATATTTACCAACCACCACCTCCACCACCATCACCACCGCCGGTGATCGCCACCGCCGACCACCACCAACCGCCACCGCCACCGCCACCGCCACCACCGCCGTCGACCATCGCCGCCGACCACCTCTGCTAACCACCACTCGACAATAGGTGAGCGCTCATCTTTCCTTGTTACATTCAATCATCCTTTTTCAGCTTAAATTTCATTAACACTGCGAAATGCTCTAATATTTGTTTTGATATCGTCTTTTTTGTGATTTTGTTTATGGAACCAGATCAAGGAATTTTCTTGTTGTTTCACATGAAAATGATAATCGAGTTGTTGGGAGAAGCATGAATCATAGTCCATGTGAGGTCGAGCAACGAAGATGTGGTCATAATTATGGAACTTCTAATTGTTCGGCACGTGCAGTTGAACCAAGAACTGGCATTGAGTTCCCAATCATATTGGATAACATCTTTGGAGGAAGTAATTCCAGCTTTAATACAGAGGTTGATTGTTTTAACTCCATTATGATTTTTTTTTTTAAATTTCTGGTCATTGTAACCCAGGGCGGCGGTGGTGACGGTGGCGGGGACGGGGACGGGGCGGCGGTAACGGTGGCGGCGGTGGCGGTGATGGGGTGGCGGTGGCGGTGGCGGTTGGTGGCGGTGACGGCGGCGACGGGACGACGGTTATGGTGGTGAGGTGGCGGCGGCGGCGGGGACGGGGCGGCGGGGACGGGACGACGGTTATGGTGGTGAGGTGGCGGCGGTGATGGTGGCGGCGGCGGTGATGGTGGCGGTGGCGGCGGGGACGGGGCGGCGGTAACGGTGGCGGTGGCGGTTGGTGGTCGGTGGGGGTGGACGGTTGCGTCGGCGGCGGTGGGTTTAGAATAGGTGTTTTTTTTATTAGAATAAGGTTTAAAATAAGTGGTTTTAAACCACTTATCAAAATAAATGATTTTAAGTTCAAATAAGATCTTATTTCATCTTACGTCTGATTTTAAACAAACGGTCGCAGACATTTTTAAGAATAAGTACTTATTCCAGAAAAACAAACGAGGCCTAAGTCTTATTGCACATTGATAACAGTCCTGATCTGCCATTTGCCTTGAGCCATTCAAAATCAATGTAGGCTTTTAATCGACCTATTCTGAAAGTCCTGCACTTTCGTTTCTTGTAACAACAAAAACTTAGGTCTCTTTTTCTTCTCAGACCCCTTCTTTTAACACCTTTTCCCAAACCATTAATATTTAAAGATAATAGTTTCCTTGTGAAAAAAAAAAAAATTTCAACACACATATTACCTACAGAAAATTCATAATTCCATTGTTCTTTCTCAACATTTTCTTTTTCCCTTCCCTTCTCTTGGTGGTTGTGAGGTCTTTATCCCCAAAAGAAGAATAAAGATTCACCTTCTATAAATTACCGACCACTTTGTAGTACATTAGCGTTAGCCAATTCTGACCCCTGTCATTAGTTTTATGATCCAACCCATATTAGACCATGTGTCCCTCATTCTTATCGTCACATTAGCGTTATATCATTTTTCTAAATCATCTTACTTCTATCTCCATATCTATACCCCTCCAACCACCCCATCGTTTACATTTTTATTTTTTATTTTTCTATTACAATTAATTACTTTAAATAATTAATTTAGAATTTAATATACCATAAAATAATAAATATTATATTTCATAAATTAAATCTAAAAAGTTAAAATATTCAAGTTTTAATAGTGCTAGTCTCGATTGTATTTTTGTCGTAGAACTTTTGAGGCTAATACCGCACGTAGCGCCTTTCCCAAAAGATGCTCATGTAAGGAGATGTAAAAGTCGAAATCCTTTTGCATCTGCTTTGACGCCTTTCGTTGCTCTTTTTTTTTTTTTTTTAATTTCAAGCTTCTCCTTCTCTAGTTTGAAGCTATCTTGTTCCGCATTTAGCACTTTCTCGTTTTGCATGCTAAACATATCCACAAACCCCTTAAACTCCTTCATGAAATTGTCGTCTTTTGAAGTCCCTGTGGATGTTGACGCCACACGTTTACCTTCGTCATGTCCCATCGGACTTGGAAACTCTTCTTGTACATCAACATCATTTCCCTTTTCCTCGTCTTCGCTGAGGTCGTCCCCGTCCTCGTTTCGATACACACAATAACAAAACGTTACAAGTATAATAGATATTGGTAAACCAAACTCTTAGAAATATAACTATGAAATATTTCCTTTAACATTCAAAAACGAGAGAAACATACGCTACTTCTAACAACAAACTCGCAACATTAATTTTTTTTCCATTTGCATAAAAAAACGATAATTTTCATTGATATATCCACATAAAAACATCAGCCAACCACTTGCTAGAAATTTGCCATAGCCATATTATCATTTTTGCATTAAAACTCTGTATTTTTTTACATACTTTGTACAAAAAAGCATACCCCACAACTGATCATGTTTTAATAATAATTGTTTTTTTTATAAACAAACAAAAACAACATATACTAAAGGGTAAATTGTCAAGAAAAGTAACCTAAACATTGAAAGTTTTTAATAAAGGTATCGTCTAATTTTTTTGCCAAGAAAGAATCATAACTTTTAATTTCTAACAAATAAAGGGAATTTTGACAAAATAATCTTTATTTTAGCATGTCATGATACTCTTTTTAATAACAAATTGAATTTTATAATATCTTTTTATGCAAAATTGAGATTTACAATCCTTTTTCATAACAAATTAAAATTTATAATTCTTTCTAGACATAAAAAATTACACGTTATCTTTATTGACAAATTTTGATATATATTACCTTTCTCGGTCATTTACCCTATACTAAAATTCAAAGTTGTCACACATGGAATGTAGTCATCATGTAGATAAAGAAGGCAGCACAAAAACATAAAAACTTAGCTATTATCATTAATTAATTCTAGCTTTTGTTCATTGACCTCTTCGACAAAGAAAAAAAAAAGAGATCTGTGTTTCATTTCCTAGAGCAGCAAGATGAACGGCGGTCAGATTAAGTAGTTAAAGAGACATGAACAACCCTATCTGTAAGTGAAGCTAGAGAGAGACAAACTGAGACACAGAGAGAGATGGTGATTGTTGCAATGGTGAACATGGTTTAAGACACCTCTTATTTATAGTGAACAAATTTATTAAGATGCTTCTAACCCTCTAGTATTATTATTGAGCTTGTTCTCACTTTTCAGTATTGTTGTGAGCAAATTTATTAATGAGGATATCTGTTATCTGTAGGCATAGTGTTGGTTAATTCTCTTATGTTCAAGTCTTGGTAGAAAACTTCCGCCGGCTATGTCTTGGGTCCGCCCCTGATAGAAATCTCCCCACAACAACACAACTAGTTGTATTTTAGTTTTTTAATAGATTTAAAATTTATAATCTTTTAATTGAGACTGTTGAGTGCCTGTCAATTTTAATTTTTTTTTGTTTAAAATAGTTGTATTTATAATCTGAGTAGTCTTGAATTACTCATATGGTTTTCTAAAACACTGAACTCTTTATTAGTTCAAGAAGTATATAAAACACTGTCATTAAAACTTATATATTATTATTGAGCATTAATTATTTATTTATTTATTTTATTTTTATTTAAATATATGTAGAATAAGTAAGATGAAATGTGGAATATACTAATTTTATTTACTCACCTTCTTATTTGATTTTTTACATTTATATTGATAAAGTGAATAGCATGATACATAGTATGATTGTGTAGAGGATACACAACCTCTCAAATTCCAAATACATTCTAAAAAGAGCGATAATTCGTGCACAATAAAAACTGTCCATATACAATAATTTATGTAGTATCAACTTGTATTATGTGTTATAAAATAGTTGTACCTTGATCAAGCGAGGAAAATGATAAGTAAAAGCAAAAATTAGAAGTATAACTCATTTCTCATCTACTCCCATTCTTAAATCTATCAGAGCATCTACTATGAGGGATGTTATCCCCAATAAAATAACTACATGTTATCCTAGTTTCACCATTGCCATTGTTTAGTTATTGTGCATGTTATCACCATTTCGTTAGTGGAATAACGAATTCCATGGATTGTTATCCATTTTATTTTATTATGTATTTATCTTTCAACCAATCAATATTAAGGTAAATGATTGTGTATGCGTCCAGTTATGATAGTTATGGGTGTTATCAATATGAGTATTTAGTTATTAATTATTGATATTGATATAACGAATAGTTATAGCAGTTATCCTGTCATTATTAAAACTATTCATTGATAATTAAAAAATTAAGATACTGTTGGGAAGATAATATAGACAATTATTGTGAAAGAGAAATGATGTGATTGTTTAAAAATCTAATAAGTTAATATCTTAAATTAAACGGATAGTCGAATACAAAAAGGACCTGACATTGTTTTATCATCCAATCATACAAAAGTCAACTTTCTTTTTCCTCTTTCTAGATCCAATTAAGGTTTATGAATCTTAATCAACTCTCTCATATTTAGTTATCAAAATTTCTTTGAATAACCTATACTTTTATTCTCTATATAAAAATATGTCTAATAAGCCAATTAGCCAACCATTTCATCCGTTCAACCTCTCTCTATTAGTCAATAATTATTTAAAAAAGAACAGGACAAAGAAATTAAGCACACATTGAAAACTCAAACCACACATGTTGAAAACCCAAACCCAATTTCTATCTCTCAAATTTGTTCTGGCGCACCACACTATCTTTCTACACTCCACAGCGTTAGCCACCACACTATCTCACATCCGTCGGCCACCGCTCTCCTCTCTCTCCGGCCAAGGCCACAATTCTCGTCCTTCGACCAATGTCACGCTCCTCCCCTCTCTACGTTCCTCAGTCACCCAAGCTCCTCCTCCGTCGACCTCTGGTATGTTGTAGATATAGGGGTGTGTGTTTTCTCTCTGTGTTTGATGTACATCTAGGGTCGTTTTGTGAGGGAGTTGTTAGTCTTATATTGCGTACGCAACAAATGTTTAAAGAACTGACAAACAAAATCACGACTCAGCTAATCAGTTGTACCAGACGAACAAAAATGAATTCTTAGCCTAACACTTAGATACTCAGCTGATAACAAATAAGCTTAGCTCGAAACAAACTTATCAACCTCTATAATTAGCTCACCAATAAGTTCAACTGATCATATAGAGTGATTAGCTTATTACATATAACCAAAGCATGTAAATAGTACTTAGCTGATGTTTTTGGCTACTCGGTTGATCTTATGGTCACTCAGCTGATAGTCTTGGTCAATCAACCATAGATTTTATCACTCATCTAATAAGGCAAAACTTCATGAGCTAATGGTCTTCTACTTGGTTCTTACTCGGCTGATCCCTCAAAAATGCTTTAGCTGATCCGTCCAATATTTAGCTGATCTCAACAGTCACTTGTAGACCTAGCAAAATTACAAGTCAAATCTTAACAAATTATTTTAAAGATGAAATTCTAGTCTAACTAAAAATTTGGTTTTGTTAACATCGAATCATATTTATTTCAATAGACAGATTCAATTATATGGGTTGAAATAGTTGTCTCCCCTAGAGGAGTAGATCAACGAGTTTCTGGAGTTATATGTTTTCATGGCTGGAGTAATTTGTTTCCGTTTCTTGTGAGATTAATTGTAACAAAACTAATATTTCAGTTTTCTGTAATTCAACTATCATCCTTTTGGACCTAGAAAATGAGATTAACAGTGTAATGAGTTTTTCAAGAATCTAAAAAACTAAAATAAAGGCTTCTCTATATTGGGCATATGTTTGAAAAAATCACTATAATGAGCCAATAGAAATCAATCTTACTAATAAAACCATGATCAGGGGGGGCAATTTAGAATAATAAGGGGTCCAACTAGGAGGACACATCTTATAATCCATGTCAGGTGGCATTTTAAGGAATTATACACACATGTGATGTATCATCTCTCTATATATCGACTAAACTACAGTTGGTTGCTTACAGTGCATCTAATTTGTTTTAACTTGGTTTCACTCAATTACACTGATCCAAACAGGTCAATGGCATCTTCATCTCACTCTGTTCTCGCCTCTTCTTCTCGTTATGATGTGTTTCTTAGCTTCAGAGGAGAAGACGTCCGCAAGACGTATGTAGATCATCTCTACTCTGCTCTTTTACAGCAGGGAATCTACACTTACAAGGACGATCAAACACTTCCCCGGGGTGAATCCATCAGTCCATCCCTACTGAAGGCTATTGAAGAATCAAAAATCTCAGTCATCGTATTCTCAGAAAACTATGCAGATTCATCATGGTGCTTAGATGAACTAGTACATATTATGAAATGTAGGGATGAGAGAGGGAGAATCGTTTACCCCATATTTTATGATGTTAAACCCTTGGATGTTAGAAAACAAAAAAGGAAATATGGTGAAGCCTTTGAAAAACTGGAGAACAATCCTAAAGCCGAATCATGGAGAAAAGCACTTGTAGATGCAAGCAACATTGGTGGATGGGAACCCAAGCAAATGGCGAATGGGTAATTTTCTTAAGTTATTCGTTTTTATTGTTTGTTTCGTTTTTTATTTGTTGGAACCAATGTTTAAAACACGGATTTTTAGTTGACCTGGTGTAATGAGTGGGTCACGGGTCAACCACCCATTTATACATAAAAATACACACACACATACGTCTGTGTGTGTGTTTACAAGTTAGAGCTAATAAAATGCTTTTGTTTAAAACAAAAATTTTTGTGAGTTTTACCCATTTTATGTTGATATCTCGTATTATATTTACACCCTTACTCACATTATATCATTAGAAAAAACTAAAAAAAAAACAAAAACCGGGTCAATAACGGATTGAAATAACCTTGTGGGTTCAGTACACGTCAATAAAGGGCATCAACCCAGTCAATGTTGAACCACTTCCGGACTAGTTTACGGTTCAACCGGCCGAGTCAGCTCGGGGTTTTAAAGCATTGGTTGGGAACCATTACTCCGACTTCAAACATGCGGAGGTGCAAGATAAATTAACAATCTTGTGCTCAATAAAATATAGTTTTATCAAAATGTTTTATTTCCGTCTTCAAACTTGCGGATGTGCTAGATTTCAATTTCTTTTTTTCGAAAATAAAATTTTTTAATAGAACTTATTTTTAGAGTTAATTGTATTTTTTTCGTCAATGTGGTTTAGTCAATATTATGGATTTAATCCTCGGTGTGTTTATTTGGGTTTAGTCCCTCCCGTCTCAATTTTATTACACTATTGGTCCGTGGTCTACTTGATATTATAGTATTACCCTTCTCCATTTTTTTCATTTTCTTTTCTTTTTAATTTATTTTTAAATTAACTTTTAATAATTAAATACTTTTATAATAAGGATTAATAAGTTTAAGGGTTAGGATCCTCTTATGTTGTGGTAAAACATGACCATGTAGGAGTTCTTAGAAACACAAAAACGAGCGGAAGCATGGCAAAAACAAGATTTAAAAACCGATTTTCAAGAACTCCAACATGGTACATAACTTGTGGAAATGCATGCAACCAAGAAATACACAAGGGAGAAAGAAAATATACCCTCTCCTAGGCTCCTTGTGCTGGAATAGAAGTGTGAAGCAAAGATGGGATGAATGTCCAAGTCAAATGGCCTTGAAATCCTATGAAATGATACACCAAGATCACCTCCAATCCTCTTGTGCTAGCAAGCTTTCACCAACACTAACACTTTGCTATGGTGACAAGTTCCAGCCCTTGAATGCTCCAGGAACACACTCACAAGACACTCACAACTCCTTACTAGTTTGAATGTACTAAAGTGTGTATGTATGCAAATTGGCAAAAGGTTCTCTCCACTCCATGAATAGTCACATATAAAGAGCTGAATGAAGCCTATGGAACTCACTTAGCCAGCCAAGAAACCATCTCCTATTTGACCACACATCAGGTCCGATGAAAATCAAGCGTCAGTTGGTTTTCTGTCCTTCACGACCCCTCACGGGCTCTCACGGCCCGTGAAGCACATAGGCTTCACGGCTCGTGCCGCCCACTTGAAGTCGTAGAGGTCCTCGTGGCGCATATGTCATTCACGATCTCCTTCACAAGCTCTCACGGGTCGTGAAGCCATACTGACTCACGAGCCGTGCAGCCCATATAGGTGTTTGTGAAGACTGTGAAATAGGAGAGCCGAGAACCAGATACGTATTCTCATTGATACCAAAAAAGAATGATGATTACAAAAATATATAAATATGAGAGAGCTATACATGGAAATAGCTAAACCTATTTTATATGTATTTACACTTCTAATCCTTAAGGAATAATATTCTAACACTCCCCCTCAAGCTGGAGGGTATATATCATAGGCTCCAAGCTTGCCGTATATGTATTCAACACGAGGGCCTCTTAGAGACTTTGTAAAACCATCTGCTAGCTGGTCACTTGAATTAACAAATCCTGTGATGATTGAACCATCTAGCAGTTTTTCTCTAATGAAGTGACAGTCGATCTCGATATGTTTTGTTCTCTCATGGAAAACTAGGTTGGAGGCAATATGAAGTGCAGCTTGATTGTCACAAATGAGCTTCATTGGTGATACCTTGCAAAACTTTAGTTCTTCAAGAAGTTGCTTGATCCATATGAGCTCACATGTTGCATTGGCCATTGCTCGATACTCGGCTTCTGCACTTGATCTTGCTACCACATTTTGTTTCTTACTTTTCCAAGAAACTAGATTACCCCCAAAGAGGACACAATAACCCGAGGTTGACCTTCGACTGAAAGGACAACCACCATAGTCCGCATCAGTGTAGCAAAGCACCTCCATGTTCCCCTTATTTTCATACAACAGACCCTTTCCTGGAGCTCCTTTGATGTATTTCAGAATCCGTAAAGCGGCTTCCCAATGAGTATCACACGGAGCATTTAGAAACTGACTCACTATACTCACAGCAAAAGAGATGTCTGGTCGAGTTACTGTGAGATAATTAAGCCGACCAACCAGTCTCCGATATTTCCCTTGATCTGTTAAAAGCTCCCCCTGTCCAGGTAAAAGTTTAACATTAAGATCCATTGGAGACTCAACAGGCTTGCAATCCGTTAGATGAGCTTCTTCCAGAATGTCTAAAGCATACTTTCTTTGAGATATTGAAATTCCGTCTTTCGATTTTGCAACTTCAATACCTAGGAAGTACCTGAGATTGCCCATATCTTTTGTTTGGAAATGCTTGAAAAGATGGTCTTTAAGTTGTCGTATCCCATCATGATCATTTCCGGTGATAACTATGTCGTCGACATACACTACCAGATAGGTACACCGTGTCCCTGAAAGGTGATAGAAGACTGAATGATCCGCTTCACTCTGTTTCATTCCAAACCCTTTCACTACAGAGCTGAATCTCCCAAACCAGGCTCTGGGAGATTGTTTTAGGCCATAGAGGGACTTCTTTAGTCTGCAAACCAATCCGGACTCCCCCTGAGCAACAAATCCAGGAGGTTGCTCCATATAAACCTCTTCATGCAGATCACCATGGAGGAAGGCGTTTTTAATGTCAAGTTGGTGTAGAGGCCAATCACGCATAGCGGCCATGGATAGAAGAATGCGGATACTAGTCATTTTAGCAACAGGAGAAAATGTATCACTATAATCAAGACCAAATATTTGTGTATACCCTTTGGCCACCAGTCGGGCTTTTAATCGATCAATTTGTCCATCCGGTCCGACTTTTGGAGTGAATATCCAACGACATCCAACTTTTGATTTACCCGGAGGTAATGGAACCAACTCCCATGTTCCATTAGAGTGTAAGGCTGTCATTTCATCAACCATAGCCTGACGCCAACCGGGATGAGATAAAGCGTCACCTACACACTTAGGAATAGTAACAGAAGCAAGACTTGCAATACAAGCAGAATATGTCGTTGATAAACGATTATAATTGACATAATTGTATATGGGATAAGGATTTGCAGTAGATCTTGTACCTTTCCGTTGGGCAATAGGTAGATCATCTTCTGACAGAACCGAAGCCAGTGGATCAATCGGTGAAGGAGATGAGTCAGAGGTACCATTGTCAGGAGAATCTGCATGTTCATCCGTCAGAACAGTGGGGCGAGGACGTCGCTGATAGGTTTTTAACGGAGGATCAGTAGTAGAAGGACTCGGAGGATCAGTATTGGAAGGATTCGGCGGGTTGTCAGCAGGTAATGACGTAAGGACAGGAAGAGGAATGACTTGATCAATGTTGGAAGACTCCTGTTGATCAACGGAAAAATAGAGTTGATGATCAAAGAATGTAACATCTACAACCATGAAATATTTGTTTAAGCTTGGAGAGTAACACTTGTAGCCCTTCTGTAACCGAGAATAACCCAGAAAGACACATTTGAGTGCCTTAGGAGCTAATTTATCTTTACTAGGATCCAGACAATGAACAAAACACACTGAGCCAATTGGATGTAGAGGAAGGTGATATGGGGTTTGATTTGGAAACAAAACAGAGAATGGGGTCTGATTTTGTAAGACTGATGATGGCATGCGATTGATTAGGTAGCATGCAGTCATAACAGTATCAGCCCAAAATTTTAGCGGGAGTTTAGCATGCAACAATAAGGTACGGGTTGTTTCAATTAGATGGCGATTTTTCCTTTCGGCCACACCATTTTGCTGTGGAGTTCTAGGACATGAAGATTCATGTAACATGCCTTGGGAAGCCATAAACTCTTTGAAGGGTGTGGAGAAATATTCAAGGGCGTTATCACTTCTCAAGGTACGAATGGTTACACCAAATTGGGTTTTTATTTCAGCACAAAATTCTTGGAAAATTGGAAATAATTCAGAACGTTGTTTCATTAAGAATATCCAAGTAGAACGAGAATAATCATCAATAAAGGTGACAAAATAATTGAAACCCAAAGTTGAAGAGACTCTACTAGGACCCCACACATCAGTGTGAACCAAGGAAAAAGGAGAATCAACTCTATTATTTGCTCGTTTAGGAAAAACATTGCGGGTGTGTTTTCCTAACTGGCACGACTCACTCTAAGGATGATAATGGAGACAAACTTGGCACGATCTTCTTTAACTTTAGAGAGAGAAGGGTGGCCATAAAGATGATGGTAATAGTGTGGAGACACCGCACTTGCTGCAATGGATGGATGAGATCCCCCTAAGTAATAGTGTCCGTGTGACTCATGCCCTTCACCAATGATCCGTCCTGTGCTTAGATCCTGTAAGAAAACAAAATCAGGTGTAAAGGTTATTGAACAAGAGTGAGTTTTAGTGATACGACTGACAGATAGAAGATTAAAGGGGCTTTTAGGCACATATAAAACAGAGTCTAAGGACAATGATGAAATAGGTTGGGTTTTGCCAATTCCATTAACTGTTGTTTTATTTCCATCAGCAACAGTAATAGGGGGTAAAGTATCTGAATACGTAAGAGCAGAGAAAAGATCTTTGTTACCACACAAATGATCGGTAGCACCTGAATCAACAATCCATGAGCCCATAGACCGGCCTTGAACAGCAAAGACTGAGTAATTACCAGAGTGTCTTCTGGCACTAGGAATAGATTGTTGTGCTGCTTGATACTTCAGAAATGCATCATACTCGATTGCAGACATATGTATTGTTTGTGTTGCTAAATTCCTTGGACTATAATCAGTCCCAAATGCATGAAAAGACCCAGAAGACTGTTAAGTGGACTGGTTTCCAGTAGTAGTACATGATTGTGTACTTGTACCACAGACATAGTTGGCTGACCCAGTCAGCTTATCCGAAGTAAGTGACGAGCATCCCATGATAAATGATTGTGCGGTTGCTGGAGGATCAATAACATCACCCACGATACTCAATTCATGGCAGACCAGTAAATAATGCAAACAATTAGCAAATGGCTTGAAACAAACAGCAAATGGCTTGAAAACAGCAAATGGCTTGAATCAAACAGTGAATGGCGCAATGCTATCAGCAAATGGCGCAAGACAGTGACTGAAAGCAAATGGCTTGAAGCGACGAATGGCTTGAAGCGATGAATGGCTTGAAGTGAATGGCTTGAAGCGGCTAAAAGCAAAGAAAGCAAATGGCTTGAAGCGACGAATGGCTTGAAGCGATGAATGGCTTGAAGTGAATGGCTTGAAGCGGCTAAAAGCAAATGGCTTGAAGCGACAAATGGCTTGAAGCGAACGACTTGAAGTCAAACCACAGGGCAAATGGCACAAGGGTAAATCTCGACAGTCGATAGGGTTACGTCGATTCCAACAGTACAATCGATCAAGAAACAACAATCGATAATCACGAGACCAAAAACAAAATCGACTCCAACAATGCAATCGATCAAGAATTACCTGCACAGAGCCAATTGATATGTCGATTGAAACCAACAGAAGCAAGATACGTACAATTGATCAAGAATCAGCTGCACAGAAGCAATAGGCGCACAAATAAATCAACTAAAACCAGCAAATCGGAGGGGATACACGACTGCTGCAGATGAACGACTTGATGACGGCAACGGAAAAATAAACGAGCGGACGTAGGGTTACGCCGGCTTTGATACCATGTGAAATAGGAGAGCCGAGAACCAAATACGTATTCTCATTGATACCAAAAAAGAATGATGATTACAAAAATATATAAATATGAGAGAGCTATACATGGAAATAGCTAAACCTATTTTATATGTATTTACACTTATAATCCTTAAGGAATAATATTCTAACAAAGACTACATGCTTCACAACCCGTGGAGCATCCTTCACGGTCGTGAAGCCTTGGTCAACTGGAATTTGACCATTTTGACCGGCTGTTTTTACTTAGGGCTTTCGGGATTGAAGCTTGGTGTATAACCCAATAGGCCCGCACTTCATCGGTAGTGATACGGCCTACGTGTGTCAGTGGGCATACTCCAACACACCCAACATGTTCTCTCACAAACATTAGAGGCCTACAAAGGGACCCATTCTTGACTTAAAATAAGTGACATATTCTTATGTTTGTGAGAGAACATGACGAGTCATGTTTGACTACAACATGAGAGGATCTTAACCCTAAGTTTAATCACTATACCTACTCCAATCTTCTTTGTAACTTTGTATGTCTTGACATCCCCCTTCCGATCACCTCCGCCTGCGACCATATCTCCATTGTTCATCGAACTAGCTAAAATGTATACTTTCACAAAAAACAAAAGGTAATCACCAAAATCATCCCAAAAATTAAACCAATACCCAAATCAATATAAGTTTAGATAACCCGAATCAAAGTTCTACAGTCCATATCCAAATAATATCAAAGGAGTTCATCAAAATTAGAAACCTTAATCAAGTTCGTCAAACGCAACAAACATAGAACATACACCGGAAGAACAAATATGTACACATACACTCACCAAAATCGAGTTCATCAAATACCTAGTCGAACAAACCCCTACCAAATTCAAAACCATAATTGAGCTCATCAAACGCCTGTACACACTCACCAACATAAAAAAGAAGAAATGAGATATGGCAGACATTGACAAATAGAAAGGGATGGCAAAGGCGATGACGGTGATGGTTACCAAGTGGTGGTTGGTGTCTATGAAGGAGTATGTGGTGTCAATAATTTTTTAAAAGGAACCAGATCGACTATCGCTGTTGGCGTCGATGGTGTCTAAAAAGGAGTACGTGAGGTGGATATGATAGTGGGGTTCCTTCGCAGAAGAGATAATCAGACGTTTGAGCATGTGCAAATAAGTGGGTGAGTGGGGGTGTAGGATAGAGCGTGATTTGCATATGTTTTAATTAAATTTAAATTATACTTCAATATTAAAAATTAAAATTTAAAACTTGAAAAAACAAAAAATCAACAAAAGAGGGTAATATTATCGTTTTAAGTAGCCCATAGACTAATTATACAAGAAAATCGGATATGGAGGAACTAAACCATAAACATTATGATAGAAAATGAAACAGTGATGTATTTAGAGGGACTAAAACTGTAAATTAGTGTTATTACTAAATAGAGGAGAGGGGAGTCGATTTGGGGTAGGGAGAGAATACATATTAGTCGAGTACTAGGGCTCGTAGCCTGTGGCTATCGAGAGAGGGCTTTGCCCTGGGCAATCATCCGATTATAGATTGATTGAGGTTCCATGGTTATGTAATTCCAGTTCTATGTACTTAAGTTCTGTTTCTATATCACGATACCAATCATTTGCTCCATATCAGTTCACGTTCTTCATCATTGGTCCGACCTGCCCTTGGACCTGCCCTTTTTTTAGCATTCCGATCTGTTCTTGTCACACTGCATCGCATTCGATTTCAGCACTCGATTTCAACAATCGTCATATTGCTTCATCGTTCTGTCTGCTTCCGCTTGCGTCAATTCTCAGTGGGCTTTGTCGATTGGGCATCCTGTTTCAGGACTTCACATTGATCGATCTGTTCAAATCGTCAGCCTGCGGGATTGCAATTTCACTTTCAGCAATTGCTCAGTCTCAATTCGTTTTCACAATCGATTATGTATTTGTGTCGACGCTGCTCAGGATCTGTTCTTCTACCTCCGCTTTCAATTTTGGATCCAATTGCCAGCATGTTCGGTAAGTATCGATTGATTCCAGTCATCAGTCTGCTTGTTCGGTAAGTCTCGATCACTGGTCAGTCGCATTTCCTTGATTCATTTTCCGTTTCTGTTGGTAGGAATCGTTGTTTCACATTTTTTTTTTCTCTTTTTTCTGCTGCTGTCGTTTTGGGGTACTCTCCCTTTGCTGTTATTGGGTGTTGCAAGCAATTAGTCTGCTGTTCGTTATTGCATTTTGGACTTGCCGTTTGATTTTGGGTTTCTGTTGGAAGGATTTGCCATTGGAATTGAAATATATTATTGCAATCTGTTTTCTGTTGATTGCTCTCTGTCCAGGTGATTTGATTGGTTTGAGGAGTTTTTGTAGGGAGGATATGTGATTTGAATTGCAGCACTTTATTGCAATTCATTTTTTGTTAGGTTGAGGATTTCTGTTGATTTAAGTACTTGGTTCTTCTTGTTGATTTCCATGGACACTCTATCTATTCATGCTCGATTGGATATTCATGATGAGCAGATTCAACAACTCCAATTTGATGTTTCTGAATTCAAAAAAGGTAGGAAGCAGATCGAATTGAAGAAAGGGAATTTCGTAAGGTTATGTTAGGGTGGATAAAACAACAAGACCCTCATTTTGTTTGGAAGGGAGATCGAGGTCCCGTGATTGTTTCCATTTCTGACGGGGGTGTGAAGGGTCTTGCTAGTGGTGGCAATGGTGTCTCTAGTTGTGGCGATTCTCATAAGCTTCATGTTGGGGAATTCATTCCAGATGTATCTCCGATTCCGAAAGAGGATAGAGCAATTATGTTGGCACCTACGCCTATCCTCGAAACCACACTCAAGCCACACGAGAAAGAAACGGGACCTAAGCTAACCGCTACGGAGGACTTTATTCGATATCCCACTGTTATGGTTCCACAGTTACACTCCGAGACTCCATTCACCGTGAAGTAATTAGCAAATCATGTCTTGGGTTGTGCACATAAGGTGCTTGATGAATGTCTAACACCAACTTGGGTTAGACAATTGATGATTACGGTTTCGTATGTTGTATGGGGTCGTAAGCCACTCAAACCCCCGGATTGTGTAAACCTCTTTGCTACTTGGTGTCTGTTTCATGATCATCAGCCTCCGGCTCTTCCTAAATTGCCGAAACCACCATATCATCGCACTCGTTTGGAAGCAAGTCTTGAGGACAAGACTTTTTTGAAGGCGAGAGTAATGATAGGAAATGAAACAGTGATGTATTTAGAGGGACTAAAACTGTAAATTAGTGTTATTACTAAATAGAGGAGAGGGGAGTCGATTTGGGGCAGGGAGAGATTATGTATTAGTCGAGTACCAGGGCTCGTAGCCTGTGGCTATCGAGAGAGGGCTTTGCCCTGGGCAATCATCTGATTATGGATTGATTGAGGTTCCATGGTTATGTAATTCCAGTTCAATGTACTTAATTTCTGTTTCTATATCACGATACCAATCATTTGCTTCATATCAGTTCACGTTCTTCATCACATTACTACCCAGAGATCAAATTCATAATTTTGATCGAACCACAGATTAAAAAAATGTAACAAACTCTATTTTATTAGGAATATATTTTGAATAGTTTCTGAATCTATTGAGTGAATAATATATAGATTTGAACCTTATAACCGTTGACATGTCAATGGATCTGACATTGATCGGATCACAATAGGATCCCTTATTATTCATCTAAGGCTTTGTTTGATTCACAAAGTGTTTTTAAATGAATTAAAAGTTTTTAAGGAATTGGAATTCGGAGAGAACTGGACTTAGAATTTATAAACACCCTGCAGGCTAGTCCAATGAGTTCTTTATGCCCTAGGCAAAGTGGTTTACTAATGACCCTCATGTATGAAGTTACGCACAAACAAGATATGTAACATAAATGTATAAACAAAAAACGTAACATTTTTTTAATTAGAAAGTTCAAACCGTTGCACGAAAGTTACAACTACCTTAAAAGATGCATACATGCATTCTTTAAAGCAAATTCATTAATAATTGTATCTATTGGGTCTTCAACATTATTAGACTTAACTACCGAATCTTTAACATCATTAGACTTACCTATTGGTTCTTCATCATAATTTTCAACAAAATGATTGCTTTCAACAAACTCATTAATAGATCGGATATTGAGCATCTTTTTCGGCATTTGTTTCCCTAAGATGAATATGTTCATTTTCTTGTCTAACAAATAATTGATTTATCAAGCAACTAAGCAATCAATAATGATGAGGCATGTTAATTGTTATATCAAGCAACTAAGCAATCAATCAAGAAATCAAGCAACTAAGCATATAAATCAAAGAAGAAACCAACAAAAAGAATTCAAGCTTAGAAAGATAATTGATACAGTTTCTTACAAATTGAAAGGGATGTCCTTTGCAATGTAAATTCTTTGCTTTCTATTTAGTTATCAGCCATTCAAAAAATATGATAGTCCACTGCGTGTCAAAGCTTTGATATCCGTTACCTGTCAAATGATGTCTAAAATTAGAACAGATGAAAAAAAAAATAGATTCAAAAATTCATCAAAAAGTTCAAAACTAAAAGTTCAAAACTAAAAGCTCAAAAATTCATCTAACTATATAAGATTCCAGTTATGTGGAGGGTCTCAAATTGTAATTTTCTTGTGATTTGTTGTTGTTGAGGCTCTAAAACTGAATGAGATAATAGGCTGGTTCATTTTTTTCTTAATCAAATATCAATTAATATTAATTTCTTTAGCAAATTCATGTAATCATGTGAAATGTTCTGTAAAAAACAGAATTCAAAACTGACTAATCATGATCTCTCGTAAACATAAGAATGACATCTACAAAGGGACCCATTCCTGACTTAAAATAAGGGACTCACTCATGTTTCTGAAATGATGGGTCATGTTTGACCACAACATGAGACAATCTTAACTCTTATAAAATATATACAAAATTACTGCCTTAACTCACACCTTATAAAACGTCATGCTTCGCCATGGCTATTAAAGCTTATGCATGTAACCCATGGATGAACAAGAAACCTATCGACGAATCCAACCAACATTGAATAATTGATGACTTAACCCAAGAACGCAAAGAATCCAACTCTAATCAACGAATGAACATGTGTTTTGGTTTATTGTTCGAAATTTGAACAAAGTAACTGTTAGAATTGTATAGTTGAGGGTCTTGGGTGTAATTATGTAATTCCCGTATAATAGGTTTTATATGTAGGGTTGTACAAATTCTTTTTCAGAATTAATGAAATACACATTCTCTGATTTCACATGGTATCAGAGTAGGCGTAAATCCTACACACGCCCGCTCCTCCTCTGTTGCTTTTCATCCCTCGGCCGTATCCTTGCAGTAGCGTATCCTTTCGATTGCCTCATCTGCCGATTGTCCACAATACAATCTCAGATCTAGAATAGAGGTTGTCGTCACTTTCATCTGCTTTATCATCGACTGTGTAGTTCTGATTGTCACTTGCTGGTAATTAATTGCTTCCTCTGATTGTCGATTGCTGGTAATTAATCGCTTCATCTGATTGTCGATTGATTCATCTGATTGTTTTTATCGATTGTTTTTTTTTGGATTATCGAATGAGTATTCTTGGTCAACGGCTGAATTCGTAGACCTCTAACCCTACGCCATTTGCCCTCCAGCCATTCATCAAGCCATTTGCCCTCCAGCCATTCACCAAGCCATTTGCCCTCCCGCCATTCACCAAGCCATTTGCAGTCAGCCATTCACCAAGTCATTCACCCTCCAGCCATTCACCAAGCCATTTGCACTCCACGCTGTTCATCAAGCCATTGGCGTGATCAGTCTCTCTCACACCATTTATCTTTGTTCGCCAACAAGCCAACGTAGTCAACAATGGGTGATGTTATAAACCCCAACTCCAATATTGCTTCGCAATCATATATGTTTACGACACCTCATTCAATTACTACTGAGAAATTAACTGGCTCCGCCAATTATCTTTCATGGGCGGCGTCAGTCAGAATGTGGTTTAAGGGACAGGGTCAAAGTGATCACCTCACAAAGCGTGCCACTGATATCAGTGAATCAAATCGTGCAAAATGGCAGACTGATGCACAATTGTGTAATTTACTATGGCAATCAATTTATCCCTCTATTATTCTGTTGTTTCGTCCATTTGAAACATGTTATACAAATGACATACATAGGTTGTATACTGTTGTTCATAACATCCAACATCTGAATCAGGATGGCAGTATGGAAACGTATTTGGGTCATGCCCGTGCCCTGATGCAAGAATTTGATGCTCTTATGCCATTTGTTAGTACCCAGGCCGAGCAGACTGCACAACGCGAAAAATTCTTCATGGTTGCGGCTTTATCAGGACTCAAACCAGAATTTGAACGAGCTCGGCATCAAATTCTCACCGGCTCCACTACCCCTACTATCAAAGATACGTTTCGTCGTCTGTTAAATATGACTAGCACTATTGCAACACAAAGTCCCTTTGCATTCATGACCAGTCCACCTGTGCATTCCTCTGGTCCTTCTGGATTGGTTGCCGGTCAAAAGAAAGGAGGGAATAACAAACGTCCCTATTGTGAATTCTGTAGACGGATGGGTCACACAGAAGATAAATGCGAAGATAAATGCCGGAAAAAACACGGTCGCCCTGCTGCTCCACCAACACTGACAAATCAGTCTACATCTGGGTCTATTCATGCTATTGGATCTGGTTCATCCTCAACAGCTCCATACCAGCAAACCGTGCACATGTCTTCCTCTGACTATGAAGCCTTTCTAAAATATCAGGCAGCCCAACAGTCAGCCTCTGCAATGACAAGTCATACTGGCACACACTCAGCTTTTGCTACTCAAGGCCAAACTGTTGATCCCTGGATTGTGGATTCAAGTGCTACTCATCATCTCTGTGGTAATAAACTTCAATTCTCTCAACTTACGTGCTCTAACACTTTACCACCAATTACTGTGGCCGATGACAATAAGACTGCAGTTAATGGAATTGGGACTATTCAACCGATATCAGCGTTGTCTCTGGACTCTGTTTTATATGTTCCTAAAAGTCCCTTTAATCTTTTATCTGTGAGCCGTATCACTAATTCTCATTCATGTTCCATAACCTTTACTCCTGACTCTGTTTTTATACAGGACCTGAGCACGGGACGGAAAATTGGCGAGTCACAAGGTCACTATTTTCTGGGAGGTTCTCGTCCATCAGTTGCAGCAAGTATCATGTCACCGTAGTATCTTCATCATTTATATGGCCATCCGTCTTTATCTAAGTTAAAGAAGATTATTCCGAGTTTATCTTCTCTAGAGTCGTTAGAATGTGAGTCATGTCAGTTAGGGAAACAAATCGAGTTTGTTCAACATTGGGTTTTCAGTATTTTGTTACGTTAGATAATTATTATTCACGAACTACATGGTTATTTCTAATGAAAAATCGTTTTGAATTATTTACCATATTTAAAGAATTTTGTGCTGAAATTAAGACTCAATTTGATACAACTATTCGTGTTCTCCATAGTGACAATGCTCTTGAATATTTTTCCAATCCTTACCAAGAGTTTATGTCATCACATGGCATACTACATGAATCTTCATGTCCTCATACCCCGCAACAAAATGGCGTGGCGAAAGAAAGAATCGCCACCTTATTGAAACGACCCGCACTTTACTGGTGCATGCCAATCTTCCGCTTATTAATCGTATGCCCTCCTCTGTCTTACAGAATCAATCTCCTTTTTCCATCTTATTCCCATCGCACACACCTTACCATCTTCCCTTGCATCCTATTGGCTCGGTATGTTTTGTCCATTGTCTGGATCCGGGTAGAGATAAACTTGCCCCTAAAGCAGTCAAATGTGTTTTTCTTGGCTACTCACGACTGCAAAAAGGATATAAGTGTTATTCTCCCATACTTAACAGATATTTCATGGTCAAGGATGTTACATTCTTTGATCAACAACTGTTTTACGCCCCACAAATTGAGTGTTGACCAAGTCCTTCCTATTCCTGTCTTCCCCATTCCAGCTACTGTATCCCCCATCATCCACCGATCCTCCTCCGCTCAAAACCTACCATCGTCGTTCCCGTACGCCAGTGACTGATGCAGACATTGATTTACCAAACATAGGTACCCTAGACTCATCGTCTTCGCCAGTTGATCCCCCGGCTCCGGTGTCCCAGGATGATCCACCTATTGCACAGCGAAAAGGTCCATTGTAGAAGCAAAGTATCGGGCTATGGCAAAAGCAACCTGCGAACTTGTATAGGTCAAGTAACTTCTTGAGGAGCTACATTTCTCCCAGGTGTCTAAAATAAAACTCATTTGTGACAACCAGGCTGCTCTACACATTGCCTCCAATCCAGTGTTCCACGAGAGAACGAAGCATATCGAGATTGACTGTCACTTTCTCAGGAGAAACTTATTGAAGGTCTAATCACAACTGAGTTTGTTAATTCAAATGACCAACTGGCCGATGGATTTACTATATCTCTGAGGGGACCTCGAGTCGAATATATATACAACAAGCTTGGTGCTTATAATATATATGCTCAAGCTTGAGGGGGAGTGTTAGAATTGTATAGTTGAGGGTCTTGGGTGTAATTATGTAATTCCCGTATAATAGGTTTTATATATAGGGTTGTACACGTTCTTTTTCAGAACTAATGAAATACACATTCTCTAATTTCACAGTTCCCATCAATGTTTGTTCTTGTTTCTTGTTCAGGCCATGTATAGAAATCGATGAACACCAAACAACCTAGGATGAACTATTCGAACACCAAACAACCAATCGAGGGGAGGTGAGAATTGATGAGCTTGAAGGGTGCAATGTTGAGAAAGAGGGTAGGTGAAGGTGTGACGGATGTATGAAGAGATGCAACGGAATGTTGAAATCCTTTACCAATAGAAATTGGAAGGAATTTACAATTCCAAATAAATGTTTCTTTCGACAAAACAAGTTTTGGTTGGAATCTCTAAATCAATTATATCACTTCCTTATAATTCCATCCGACAAAACATCCTCTTAGGGTTTGTATAAATGCACCTTAATTAGTCTAAACATATTAACACCCTCTCCTATGCATCTATCCTTTTACATAAGTGAGGTTTTATATCCTTCTACTAATTGTCGTACTCACTAGTCAAATTACGTGTCAAAATCAAGATTTGAGATGAGGAAAAGGAAACAAGAGATTTCGTATGTCACTAGTAAGTATTAATAACTCATATTGACCAAAATATCCCTTTCATATAAACAAAATACCCTCAACCCCCAAGACTAAATTCGGTCTCAATTGAACTTATATGTGTGTATTATTCTTGATTTCTATCAAATCAAGATTAAGTATTTGACTTATCACTAAACAAAATTCGTGTAACCCAAGCTAGATCGGGTCTAATTGTTGTTTAAGAAAAGTGATAACACCATTGAAAGAGATATACGATCATCGAAATTTGGTACGCTTGACGGAAAAGTTTAAAAAATTCCAATTCTAGTTTCATAATTATGTATGTGCCACATTTGTGCAGTTATCTCGGTCGAAAATCAAATATCGGTCAAGGACCGAGATTTGAAATAGGGTTTTCACGGTGAGATATCGGATTTTTATATTATGAAGAAAACACACACACACATAGCAGTCGGTCCGGTCTTCAGTCCTTGTTTTTTATAGAATTCGGGTTTTGGTCCGGTCCGGTCCAGGTCGGTTTTGTTTGATACAATGTATAAAACAACTAAAAGACCGAAAAAACTGACGAACCGAACCGAACCGGATCGGGACTAGTCGGTCCGGTCTTCAGTCCTAGTTTTCTATACATTTCGAGTTTCGGTCGGGTCCGGTTTTTAAACCGATCTCACACACACAGATATATATATATATATATATATATATATATATATATATATATATATATATATATATATAAATATATATAATCAAAATCATAAAGAATTAATTATAAAAAGCATAGAAGTGCAAGTCAAAATCGTATAGGAAGAGAGAAGAGGTTTTTCATATAGAAAAAAGAAAGGCCTTTGTTTGTCGCTCGTAGTCTCGTACAAGAATGAAAGAAGAAAAAGAAAGGTGTGTTAATTAGGTTTTAGGTTTAAAAATAGGCTATTAAAGTGGACAGAAGAAAATCTCGGCCAAATCTTGGCAAAATCTCGGCCAAATCTCGGCAAGAATATCGGTTCCGATATTTACAACCGAGAATTTCAAACGAGAATTTCCCTATGTCCGAGAACCGAGATCTCACCGAGATTAACTGCACACTGCCACATGACAATCCCATCTTCATATTCATATTTTGAAGTTATCAGACTTTTCAGCTGTTGTGATATTGGCTTTTGTGTGTTGTAGTTCCATTTCTATAAACCGTCATCTAATAAATGACTCAAGAATGCTGGGAAATATTCGTGTGGATGTGAATGACCTCATATGCTAAGTTGCTAACTTACTCGTATATAATTCACTAAAAGATCTCCAATGTGCAGGCATGAATCAATGGGCATAAAAGAAATTGTAAATGCAATTTCAGAAAAGTTGTTCTCCTTGGTGCCACATGCTGACGAAAACCTTGTTGGAATGGGGACTCGCTTGTATTCCCTTAAATCAATGTTAAACTTTTGCTCAGGCGGTGTACAAATGGTTGGGATATGGGGGATGGGGGGTAGTGGTAAGACTACTCTCGCATCATCTCTTTATGTGGAGATCTCTCATCAATTTCATGGTAACTGCATTATTGACAATGTTCGCGAGGAATCAAGGAAATATGGTTTAAGACGTCAACAAGGAAAACTTTTATCTAAAGTTTTGAAAACAAAAGTTGAAGTCGACAGCGTTGTTGAAGGAAAAGACAAGATAAAAAGTAGGCTATGTGGTAGAAAAGTGTTGATTCTTCTTGACGATGTGGATGATGTTGAGCAACTAGAGGCGTTAGCTGGGTCACATAAATGGTTTGGTGATGGTAGTCGAATAATAATCACAACAAGAGATGAACATTTGCTCATAGCTCACAAGGTTGACAGGATCTCTCCTGTTAGTTTATTATCAGAAGATGAGGCTATTAGGCTCTTCAAGAAATACGCGTATGATATAGATAGACCTGTAGAAGATTATGAGACGCTTTCACAATGTGTGGTTTCTTATGCTGCTGGGCTCCCATTGGCACTGAAAGTTTTGGGTTCTTTTCTATGTGGCAGAGACAAGAGTCAGTGGATGAGTACCTTGACTAGACTTAAAGATATTCCAAATACTAAAATTGTGGAAAAGCTCAAAATTAGCTATGATGGGCTTGAACCTCGGGAGAAAGAGTTATTCTTAGATATTGCATGTTTTCATAGGGGAAAGTCCAAAGATGATGTAATACGGATACTTGATGCATGTGGTTTTCACCCAGTTATAGGGGTAGGGGTGTTGGTGCAAAAGGCTCTCATAACTATTCAGCATGGAATGTTTGATATGCATGATCTGGTTCAAGAAATGGGACACTATATTGTTCGAGGGGAGCATCCTTACAATCCTGAAAAACATAGCAGGGTTTGGGAAACTAAAATAATCAATAACATGTGTCTTGGGGTTGCAACAATGGTAAGGATTATGCTAGCTTTTCAAGATATACCTATACTTGCACTAAATGATACATGTCGGTACATACAGGCATACGTATAAAATATAGACTCTAACTCAACCCTTATTGCAGGCAAATGACAAAACTGAAGCGTTGATATATGATGGTTATTCATCACATTTTCCTGAGCTTCTTTCAAGCATGAACAAACTAAGATTGCTTCACGTGTCTCACTTCTATGGGGACAGTGAAGGAGAAGTTCTTTTGGAAGCACCAAAATTTCTTTCAAATGAATTGAGATACATTCAATTAGATGGTCATATGTCACTTCCGTTGTCAGAAAATTTCCATCCAACGAAGCTCGTCGATCTAAGATTTAGTAGGGGCTTGCAAAAAGAACTATGGATGGGTTACAAGGTAATCCAATTGTTTCTCTATTTAAGATACAAAAGTAGCTGATGTTTGAGTTACAAATCTGGCTTGCACTTAAACTTACTGGTAGATAAATCAGTACAGTGGCTTTGCCGTAGAATTGAAAATTGAAGTTTGGTGTAACATTACAAATATATTATTGATAATGAGTTCATAGCATGTGATAGGAATCTTGCTTCTTCTTTTACTTTCCTTTACATTAATGATAAATGATGTCATGTAAATTAGGAATGTCAACTAAAACAACTGTGTGTTTTACTGTTCCAGAGGTTCAAACATATATTCTTAACAAGTTTGCTATCTTTTATTTTCTTAGATAAAAAACAAAAATTGTGGGATAGGGGAACCTAGAAGGGCTAAAATATCGATCTCCCTCGTATATATTCCATGTATTCTATTCTATTATTACACTCGTCAAGAGCTGTGACAATAATTAGTATGTTGGGTAATCTGACATGTGTATACTTGTATATCTCAGCTTCTACCACAGTTAAAAAACCTTCACATCTATCGTATGAAGAACCTACTCAGTACACCAGATTTTGATGGACTCCCGTGTCTTCAAAGTTTGACACTCATGCATTGTCCCAAGTTAAAGGAGATTCATCCATCACTTGGAAATCATAAAGATCTTGTTTACGTACTTGTATGCAATTGTGATGAGCTTAGAAAATTCCCAGCCATCTTCCGGATGGAAAAGCTATATAATCTGGACATCAGCTGGTGTGAAGCGTTTCGTGAGTTTCCAGAGATCAAAGCAAACATGGATAGCTTGGTGGATTTATGTTTACGTAATGTTGGTATACAAGTCTTGCCCTCCTCAATCGGGGAATATTGTACCAACCTTAATTCGTTAACTCTGGAACGATGCGAAGATTTAAAGAGCATGGAAGTCAACTTTCATGCTTTAAAACATTTGAGCAAGTTTCAATTTTCCTTTAAAACACAACTTCAGAAGCTGCCAAAAGATCTCTTTGATGAAAATTGTTGTTTGGAGGAGCTTTCTTTTCATAAGACGGGGCTAGTAGTTCTTCCAACGGGGTTCCCACGCTTACCACGTTTCTTAAAAAAATTAGGTTTCACGACTTGCAGATTGAAAGATGGAGAAATCCAATCTGACATTGTTGAGTTATCCAACTTACAAGAGCTTGATCTAAGTGGGAATGATTTTTCAAGATTAGATTTCTGCCTCTCTCAACTTACTCAGCTTAAACTCCTAAACCTGACCAGTTGTGAAAATCTTGTTGAGTTACCAGAGCTCCCATCAAGTATGGTGACTCTCAGAGCAGACAATTGCAAATCACTTGAAGTTGTTGGAGAATTTCACAAAAATTGTAAACAATTAAGTCAGGTCTCACTTACAAACGTGAAGAGTGTGATTGGTGGTGACAGATTATTGCAGACAATGCTTCAGGTAGGTATGTATATATGTATGTATGGCATTTGTTCTTTTTGTTGAATTTCAAACAAGCTTCACTTTATGTACTAATATATACAATGACAGGGAGAGCCACACTCTTTGTCTCTCCAACTTGACGGTCTTGAGATTCCGAAGCTGTTTAAACCTCATCCAGTGGTTGGATGGAGGAGATGTAGATTGCACCTTCCAGAGAATTGGTACAATGACTTTTCTGGATTCTTAATGTGCGCTGCATTACGGGTTCCCTACCCCTACTTCTTTAATCCAAATATAACTATGAAGCAGGAGATTGGTGGGTCATCATCAATGATTGATCATTCCGAAGATGATGTGGTTCGAGAGGAGAGTGCTAAGGTAACATGGGTGGGTTATGTTTCCTTTGCTTCATTGAGAAACACTGCATGGTGGGACCTAACATCGTCTCTGGTTTCGTTTTCCATGGATCCTTTTGCAAGTTTACCAGGTGAAGCATTTGGAGTTACCCTTGTTCCCAAGAAAACTCCTATTGAAACAACATATTCTTATCATGATTATAAGCAGAGTTTTGAGATCCTCCGTGTCCGTGATTCAAAATATTATCTGGAGATTGAAGTTTTATTCTAAAAATCTAAGATCAGTCATTGTTAAGTAGTCAATAATATGTACAGTTTTTGTTGTCGTTGTTGATGTTGTTATGAGTGTATGTAATTTTTGTTCATGCATGTTCCTTATCTGAATGGCAACAATGTCTTCTAGAACAAAAACCTTTATCTTAATTTAGATCGTATATGTAGCTTCCTTCTAAGACTAGCGAGCGACTTAGCCCAACTGGCCTTACGCACGTTGAACCTCTTCACATTTTGTCAACACGTACGCTTGTTAATTAGTGGTTCTGTTAGTACAACCACACACACACACCTACTAAAGGACTTGAACCCACAACCTCTTGGGAGGGACACCACTCCACGAGTCCACGCACACCACCATATACCACTGGAATACAAGTCCTTTGGTTTTTTTTCTTTATATTATTAGTTACGTTGTTTTAAGTAAATAATAACCATTATAATTAATGCGAGATTATCTTTCACCAAAAAGAAAAGAGTTGTTATATGTTGAAAGGGTAATCTAGTCCTTTTAGTGTATGTCAGTCTTCTAGTAGTTATATGTTAGCTGTTGGTTATGATATATAGTTAATAACAGTTGATGAAAGTTTATGTATTTATTATGAGCAAATGTGCAGAACTTTCCCTGCACGGCTATTCTCCTAAAAAGGTTGTTGATTGTTCATGGGTTAATCCTGACACAATGTTATCAGAGCCTATGGTTCATGGTTTTATCGACAACTGAAACGAACAAAGTTTCACAGGAAAAAACAAGGCATGGAGTTGAGAAAAGTCTTGGATTTTAAAACATGATAAACAAACGATCTTTATAGTTACAATTAGAAAAGACTCGTATAACATTAAAGAAATGACAAGGTTTTATCTCTTAAAAAACAATCAATACCTTAGTACCGCATTGGTAATTTTCTTATATGCAACATTAAATTTGTTAGACCATAGTTTGGCAAAGGTTACTTGGCATTTACATTTTTATGTTATTTTCATGGTCATGGTTTATGCCCATTCAGTATTGAATAAAGTTTTGGTAATTATTGGAGGCTTGAGTTTACACCAGATGTACCTCCAAACCTCTTTTTCTTAGAGTATCACCTTGCATCTTATTTATTACACAAAGAAGACGCTGTTCATATGAAGCATAAGAACAAACACCTGGCGTGCAGTATAATAACCCAACAAGGAGAATCTTATTGTTATCACTGTAAGCCAGATTAACATCCCCAACAAAAATCACCACATTTAGAGAAATGGCAGAGGGGTAATCGACTAAATCAAACCGACCAAAACAGCATGCAATTTCACACAGATTAACATACGAAATCAGAGGGGTAATTTGACACCAGTGATAAATCAAAAGGGCAGATTAACAAGCAGATCCTTTTGGTTTCAAACAGAAATTAGGAGGTAACCTTACCTGATTAACGAGTTGATGTCGCCAACGTGATGAAGAAGAGCTGCTAAGGAGTCGCCGACGTGAATGGCAGAAAGGCTACAGGTGGTAACGATCAACCGAAAGAACAATCGCTGTTAAGGAGTCGCCGACTGAAAGTCTATCGCTACAGGGGGCAACGATCGAACTGAAAGAACAATCGCTGCTAAGGATACGTCGACTGAAAATGTATCGCTACAGGGGGTAACGATCGACTGAATATGAGAAGGAAGGAGGAGCAAAGTGGGGAAGCTGTAAAACAAGGGGTTAGTCATACACAACACACAAGGAGTGATTGTATGGGTCATGAATTCACGATATCCATACATTGGATTAGTATGGATAATTGATTAAGAGATAATGAAATAGGTTATTTTGTATATGTGGTAAAAAACTGTTTGTTAATCATGCAGGATTATAATGAACTCATAGCATAATAAAATGTGATTCATTTCCTTTAATTCTATGAGAAATGAGGCTATGTTTGTTATGGATCAATGGGGAAGGGAATGTAAATCACCATTTTATTTTTTTGTTAAAACATTGTTTGTTTGGTATAAAAAAAGGAAACAATGATTACATAGTTAATCTTAGTTCTTCATTTTCATTCCATTAACTCCTCATTTTTTTTTCATTCAATTCCTAGACTATAAAAATTGACCATTATACCCCCTAACTAACCCATGTTTTGCTATTATTAGCTTCACATATTTATTAACGATAATCTCGTAGTTTTGATATTTATCAATGTTTTTAAAGATGTGTAAGGTGTATTTAAAGCAAAATTTTATATATGAAATTATTTAAATTTAAGTTATATATATTTTTAATACGTTGGCATTGTGGTCATTGTTTATTTATTTTATTTCATTCCAATGTCTATTTCTCTCTACCAAACATACTGCAGTAATGACTCATTCCATTGTGAGGAAGCAAACAAGCATGCGGATGGAATGATAATGAACTATTCTATTTTTTTGTTCATTTCATTCCTTTCTCTATTATATTCTCTTGTCATTCTTTTTCGATCAACCAAACATACCCGGAGTGTTTTTTCTCATTCCATCATGGAATGGAATGAGATTTAATAATTAATCTAATTTTTTATAGTTTTTTACTAACATAAACAAAAATAGTTTTAGATATTTATAAAATTTACAAAAAGAATATTTTCTATAATGATCTTAACTAATTTTAAATCTGTATGTGCTTAATATTTCTATTTAATAAATTATTTACATACTTGAATTAAATTATTAACTAATTAAGAATAAAATACATATTAGAATGTATGTATAAAATATAAAATTTTGATAAGGAAAATATTATTTTCAAATAAAAATAGATAAATAAAAGAAACAATTACTCTTTCACTAAAGATGCCGTATGCATGATTATTCTAACATATATTTCATTATTTGTATAAAAATAATTTAATTGAATGATTCATTCCATTCCGATGTAAAACAAACATGATATAAACTTCAATGAATTATTCAATTTCATCACCCATTTCATTACCTTGTTCTTATATTCCTTCATTATTACATTACGACAAACCAAACACACCCTAATAAATATTGTGTAGGGCTAATTTGTATTATGTATAAATCATCTATTTAAAATAAGGAGTACTTCAGCAATTGTAAATCAAATATGAGGTTAATTAGATAATTTAGACATAAAAAAACTTTTAGCTAAATTTTGATCGCTAATTTTATAAGCTTATTTTTAGAGATTATGTTTAAAAAAAAAGCTTTAGGCTTTTTTATTAGATCAATGCTAAAAGCTTATTTTTTAAAATACAAAACTATAAATTTGAGAAAGCTCTAACAAACTCTCTGCTCAAGACACCCTTAAACAAGCGACATAAGTATGGGTGGGGAAAAAACAGTTTAAGAACCATTAGTTTAGTATTCAACTAGTATTTTATAGACTGTGCGTTGCGTCAGGTTTTATAAATATAAAATTTTATTATTACAATAAATTATAGAATTAGGTTGATCTATATGATAATATATTAATAAATTTATAAAAACCTATCCAAAAATAAATAATGTGTTAGTTTAATGTTTTTATTCAGTGGATGTGGTTATTAGCAAGAACTAATATCAGAGGTTTTTTCAATCATTATGATAATTCTATTGTCTCTGCGATTTATATCTTCCCTAGGAAGGAAAGGGATAGTTAAATTCGATAATGTATGATCAATTCATTCAATATTTTCTTTTTTAGAGGACAATTTTTCACATTTAAGTTATGCATTAGATATACTATTACCTTACCTAGCTCATTTAGAAATCCTGATTCAGGCTTTTCGCTATTGGATACGAAAATATTAATTGTTTACATAAAATTATAGAAACACATATATATGAAATTTATATTAAGGAAAAGAAAATTAAAAAAAATAAACACGATGCTTTAAGAAAATAGAAGTTAAAAAGGGTTAAAAATAATACAAAAATAAAAAAAAAGTTAAAAAGGGTTAAAATTCGAAATCCATGTATTTAAGAAATTATAAGTTTAAAAAGACCAAAAGGATTAAAAAGAATACAAAGGTTAAAAAAGTAAAAAGTTGGTTGATTGCTATTATTGCATATTTAGTCATCGGGTTAACATAATCTCATGTTTGGTTAAACATGATCAACTATATAATCTTACAAATACGAGGTGAGGCCTACAAAAGGACTCATTATTGACTTAAAATAAATTATTCGCTCTTATATTTGTGAAAAAACATGATGGTCATGTTTAATCACAATATAAGAGGACTTGAACCCTTAATCATCTATAAATAGTTCTACATTAGTTAAAATACATAAAAACCGGGTCCGTACATTCACTACAACACAAACAGGCTATTGCGGTGAAACAAAGCCATCACAAAAAATAGCAATGTTGCGAAGACATTGTGACGGATTTGCGATAGACTCCAATACATAAATCCATACCAATCACATGATTAAAATTAGTGACAGAATATCAAGAAAAGCGTTACAAACTAGTTTATTTTGATTATTTTGAAATTTTTATTGATTAAACGAATTATCTTTATTAGGAATTCGATAACTTTATAATATATATTTATTTTATATCTTTATTATATTTGCAAAATGGAATGTATACAAGAAAATATTCATGAGAAAGTTTGCCATTTTTGTGACGGATAGGGATTTTACCTTAAATGTCAGACCCTTATGCAAAACCGTCGTAAATCCAACGTAAAAATATAGTTGTCTCAAAACCGTTGCAACATATATCCGTCATAAAACCGTAGCAAAATTATCGGTCAAAAAACTGTTTCAAATCTAACTTGTCACCAAAATTTCAGTGGAAGCAAATCCAACGCAAATTTCACCCCTCGCAAAGCCGTTGCAACTCGCTAAACCCTATTTGCGATGGATTTCATCATTGCAAATGGTGCCGTCTGTAGTAGTGATTTATCACGAAAAAAAAATACTTTACATAATAAATTCGTCTTATCACAAAATTTAACAAACAATTATTTCCATATACATGGATTGCATCTTTACATATGGAGCATGGATAAGGTTTGAATTTGCATGGCATGGAATTAATGTGGATGGAGCATACGTTGTGGGGAGCATGTACCCGACGTGGAAATGGTGTGTGATGGCCGAGCCAAAGCACTTCCCTTTCACAACTTTTGTCGTTTAAAAACAAATTTGTTTGGAAATTCAAGTATATATTATCCATATACATGAATTTGAAATATGGATATTTCATGAATTTCACGTGGGATATATATGGCGGATTATTGTTTTCAAATTTGGTACTTTTCATTATTATTTGAGTTAAATTAGAATTTTAGTTTATTGCCTATAAATACCAAGGCTAGGCAAATCATATGTACAACATCAGATAATCTCTTGAGTCATAATAAAAAAGTTTATGTTCCTGCAAGTGAACGTATGTCGTGTTTAACCGAACCACGTTAAATATTGTGTTCATTTATTTTCTGTTTTCTGTATTATTCTAACACTTGTTTTAGGTGTCTCGATTCTAACAAAAGGTTCCACGCATTTTTTTATTTACAATTGAAGTAAGAGTAATATTTCTTCTTTGGTCCCTCCTAGTTTGAGATAGATACACCCCAAGTCATGTTGTCCTTTCATTTATTTTTATAACATCCTTAACTTGTGTTATGTAACACTAACTCTAAAGTTAATTGCTTAATCTTACACAATATTTCTTGATACTATATATGAGTAATTGGCCCTGCAACTGTTCTTTTAATCACTTAATCAACATAAAATTTAAAGTTATTATTATTATTTGTTTTTGAAAAGCAAATTATTTGATTAAAGTTAAAACTAGCAAGATGCTAGTAGTACAACATAACAACATCGACGATAACCTGACACCTAAAAAGAAACTAACCCGACAAAAGGTAAAACACGCTAACCAAATCCAAACTAGCAAGCCAGATAAAAGCATACATGAAACTTGAACCCACACAAACACGAAACAACTAGAACTCGACTTTAACTCTACCTAGAATTGGAGCACCGGCCTTGAAACAACCATGAACATGATAATGAACCGGAGCAAATAACACAAACTTGAACTCGGACAATCTCGATCTTGACCACTTGAACTACTCGAATTTGAAACCTTGGACCCACGAATTGAAGCAACGAACCTGACCAACTTGAGCAACAAACATGAACCTCTTACACGAACCGGAGCAAACACGAACCAAACATGAAACCTTGGACCCACGAACTGAAGCAACGAACCTGACCAACTGGAGCAACAAACACGAACCTCTTACACGAACCGGAGCAAACACGAACCTAAAACGAAACCTTGGACCCACGAACTGAAGCAACGAACCTGACCATCTCGAGCAACAAACAAGAACCAAACACAAATCTGAAACAACCTCTTGAACTCTAACCAAACACGAACTGGAGCAACAAACCCTGAACCACAAACTGAAGCAACGAACTCACAAAACTTGAAAACACAGCGGTCGTCGAACCACGATCTGAACTTGTGAAACATGAACCAAAACTCAAAATGCGATCTGAAAACCGAACCCTCAAACCACGATCTGAAACTGAAGCCACGATCCGAAACTTGAAATACGATCTGAAACTGAAACTCGAAATCAGATATGAAACTTGATCTGAAAACCGAACCCTCAAAAGACGATCTAAAACTTGAAATACGAACTGAAACTCGACCAAAGATAACTGAAGCCACGATCTGAAAATTGAAATACGATCTGAAACTGAAACTCGAAATCAGATCTGAAGCTTGATCTGAAAACCGAACCCTCGACCCACGAACTGAACCTTGAAATGCGAACTGAAAACTCAACCAAAGATATGAACTTGTGAACGTTCTCGACCGGGATTTCGAAACAAGAAAAGGAAAACGAAACGAAAGATGAAGAAGGAGGTTCTCCGGACCACCCGCAAACATCGACGGCCGGAGGAGAGAGGGCGGCGGCGGTTGAGTGCAAAAATTAGGGTTTTATGGAGGGAGAGAGAGTATCCTAGAGGGCTATATTAAAAGAGTTATTTTTATTAAGGGTATGTTTGATAGAGAGATTATGGAAGGGAGAAATGGAAATGAAACTAAATCTCGTGTTTGTTTGCAACTGAGAAATGCATATGGAGAAATGAGGTAATTCTCGAGAAATCAGGGGTGGACAATTGCTTTGTATTTTCATTTCTCTTGATATATGTGGAGAAATGGCGAGAAATGTCGCTAGCTTCTTGGGCGATGCAATCTGTCCTTGATATTCTTTCTTCTCCGGCGAGGCTTTCTTTCTCCAATATGCTTTCTTCTCCGGCAATGATGACTAAGCCTCAGCCACGTCTGGCACTTGAGCCACGGACGATTAGGGTTTTCGGTAACGTTTTTGTTTCCGTACGCGATTAGGGTTTTCAGTATCGTTTATGTTTTTGTTCGTGATTCAGGTTTTTGGTATCTTTAATCGATTTGGTTTCTGAAATTGATTTGGGTTGCAGTTTTGTTATCTGTAATCGATCTGGTTCCTTGTTGCGTTTCTGGTTTCTGAAATCATTGAGGGTTGCGTTTTTGGCATCTGTAATCGATCTGGTTTCTTGTTGCGGTTTTGGTTCCTGATATCGATTTGGTTCATGAAAATGTTGAAGGGTTGCGTTTTCCAGCAATGATGTGTTGACGTCCGGCGACGACGAGGCGGTACGCCGCCGCAGCCGCTTTCCGGCGACTTGAGCCAATGCTCAATTTCTGGCAAAGAGTTGTTTGTGTTTTCTGGTAACAGCTTTCATTTCCTTGCACATGCCAAACAAGGGAATTGTTTGTATTTCTCTCCTCATTTTCATTTCTCCTCATTTCCATTTCTATCTTGTTTCCATTTCCATTTCTCCCTATTTATTTTCTCTGTACCAAACGCACCCTAAGATTAAAATATGTCAACATTGATCACTTAGCCGTGTTTATAAATTTGGGGTGTTACAAGTAGACCTTGTGTCTTTGTTGTCATGGAATCGAAAATTTCTATTTCTCAATTTTTATGTTTTTCTTAGGTATTCTCTACCTACCCACCTGTGTCGGTTTCGGGTATAGGTACCCTAGAGCCTTCGATTATGGGTCGATGAGAATCTATGGAACTACCATGAACGACTTATTAGTCGATTTGTTGATCGCCACCCAATTCCAAAATTAGTTCTATACATATGCACAACAATTTGTTTAGGATTGATCCAAACATTCCTAGCAGTGGCATCCTTCTTAAGAACAAATTGGAGAAGGTTTTGAGTAATAGTTCCATACAAAACTGGAGGGGGTTTTGTTTTATTCCGCTGTGCATGTTATATGATATGTTTTTATACCCTACAAAACCTTTTAGGTAAGTATTCAATCTGTGATTAAAATCCTGTTTAGAGAGTTTTCACGTCTATGATCATAAGTTGATTATAGACGAGTAAGGTTGATCAATTAGTTTGAGAGATTGAGAGAGTTTGATTTATCTTGACTTGTAGTAGCAATAATGAGTGTTCAGTGTTTGGTTAAATAATCTTATATCAAATAAGTGCTAAGTAGTTTTAGATAATCAGGTACATACTATCTGCAACAAAAATTGATTTTAGAAAGGTGGAACGAAATTACCTAATTACAAATTTTCTTTAAACCTAATTTAAGGAACTTTTACTTCCATATCACCAAACACCCCCTAATGTGATCCTTACAACTTAAAACACCCCCTAACATGCCAGGTAAACCGTAGGGTATGTTAGGTGAAACTGGTAGGGGCTGGAGCTGAGGCTGATAATCTCAAGCCCAAGACATAAGCTACTTGAAAAGGGTTTTATTTTGGGGGCTTATAGGAGCTTGTGAGGGCTTTTGTTTTTAATAATCCCCTCACCCAAACAAGACTAGAGGGCTAGGGGTTATAAAAACTAGAATCCCAAGCCCCTATATATATATATATATATATAATGGGTGTTGATAGAGACACCTCAGTCTACTAGTCTACGGTATCCTAATCTAAGTAATCATGCATTAATAACATGTTAATGATTAACAACTTTCTTACTTTCTTATCACATTAATTATATCCTAATGATTACTATATTATTTTTTTATTAAGTTTGATTTTATTACTTTATTATTTTTCTTATTTAATTACTTTATTATTCTTTTTGTTTCTTATTATTATCTTATACCTTTCTTTTTATTTTTTTGTAATATTTAAATTTATGTTTTACATTAAACAATAAAATAAATTAGTAAATTAAAATAAATTAGCAATAATAATCAAGATTTACGACATCTTTTAATACATTATTTAATTACTTATTATTTTTTATTCTTTTACCTTATTCTTTTTTTATTTAATTACTTTTTATTTTTTTCTTATTTATTATTTATTATTTTTTTCTTATCAAATTACTTTATTTGTTTTATTTTTCTATTATTACTTCAAAACCTTTCTTTTTATTCTTTTTAGGTAGACGCCATCTTTTTTAAAACTTCAACTTGATGTCAAGATTTTTTTTGTTCGTAAGAGTACTGAGATTGTTTATTTAAATATAGTTTGGAATGAAAATTCATGTTTTCTTAAAAAAAAGTTCTATTTATTATTAAGAAATGTCATATTTTATTAAATATGACAAAATACTTAAATTGTATATACGTGACTAATACTAATAAAATAAGTTTGGTATAATTTTTTTAAAAATGACATTGTAAAACACATAAAAAGATAAAATAAATAAAAAAAAACAAAATTTTAGTTTGTAAATAAATCTGTAAAAAAGGATAAAAACATAAAATTTTAAAAAATAAGATTTTAAATATTTAAAAAAAATTAAAGAAATTAAAAAGAAAAAGATAATTAACCCGGGTTAACCAATCCCCATTTACCTCCATTCCTATTTTCAAAAAACCCTAAATCTCCCTCCCCTCATTTTTTAGCCTCCGCCCCTCTACCTTCCTTCTCTCTGTTGTTACTGGCCGGTCACCACCGTAAGTCACCGGAAGCCGCCGCCTTCACCGGAACCGTCGTTGCTCGTCGAAATAGCCGCCTCACACGGGAAGATCTCTTCTGATCTGGGCGGTTGCCGGAGCTGGAGCAACTCTTCTCCATTTTCTTTTCTTTTTTGAAGATCTTTTCAAATCTTAGAAGGTGGCCGAAGCTGGAGCTGGAGCCGCCATACGACGATGGCCGGTGGTGGCTGGAGGTTAACGCCTAACGAAGTTGGACGGAAGTTGGCCGCAGGCGTATGGCCCGAACGTTTTCCTTATTTTTCTATTCTATTTTGAAGATCTTCATACCCGAGACGGTGGCCGGAGCCGGAACGCCGAGATTTGGTTGGATATAGGTGGCCGGAAGTTGGTGAATGGCGTTTGAGTGGGTGAGGATGACAAAGTGTTTGAAAGAGAGAGAAAGACAATAGAGTGTTTGAAAGAGAAAAAAGAGAAGTTTGAGAATTTTAAAAAGGTCTCTTCTTTTCATGAAAAAAGCTTTTACACACCAAAAGTAAACTTACTCGCCAATTAAAAAGTTTAGAATTTATAAATTAATATAGAGTAGCGTATTCTGATCCTTAGACCGGGGTGTCTAAACAAATACCCATATATAATGGCTCAGTGTGTATGATGAGCAATACCTCGTGAACCGTATATATATGCATAATGTCAGACTGACAGCTTACCTCGTGGAAAGCAATGAATACAAAAGATATCATTTGGATGGACACATCTTTTGTGCATATGATATTATCCAACAGATAATCTTTTGTGAATATGATTCCTTTTTTTTTCTTTATGTAGATAGAATCATACAAATAGGTAAAAAAATAATTTTTTGACAGATTTATAAAATTCTCGGTTAGAACCTCTGTGCTACCAAACAAGAGAAATTACTCTCTGTTATAATTCTCTATTGGAATCTCTGTATTATCAAACAGAAGATTCAATTTTTATTTTTCAAACTAATTATCTTTCCCTACAATTTTCTTCTCTACAATCATTTCTCTATAATTTTCAAAATTTTTTTTTCTAAAAAGTTAGAAAACATATCTGCTTGCAAATTTTCTTTAAAAAACAAAAAGCCAAACATGTTTACTATTTTTTTTTGTAAAAAATAAAAATAAGTCTAAACGGCTAAAAGTCAACATTGATCATCTTAATTTATGGTGGGCTGTTCCCATTCCTACCGCATCTATATTTTCTTTTTGACTTTGTCTCCGCTGGTTCATACCTGTTCTAGGCAGATCATCAATGGCGTCTTCATCTCAATCTGTTCTTGCCTCTTCTTCTCGTTATGACGTGTTTCTTAGTTTCAGAGGAGAAGACGTCCGCAAGACCTTTGTAGATCATCTCTACTCTGCTCTTTTACAACAAGGAATCCATGTTTTCAAAGACGACCAGACACTATCTCGGGGTGCATCGATCGCTCCATCCCTGCTGAAAGCTATTGAAGACTCGAAAATCTCAGTCATCGTATTCTCAGAAAACTATGCAGATTCATCCTGGTGCTTGGATGAACTTGTTCATATCATGAAATGTAGGGCTGAGAGAGGGCAAATTGTCTACCCCATATTTTATCATGTGGATCCCTCGGATGTGAGAAAACAGAAAAGGAAATATGCAGAAGCGTTTGAAAAAGTGGAGAATAATGCTAAAGCTGAACCATGGAGGAAAGCTCTTTCTGATGCAAGCAACATTTCTGGATGGGAACCCCAGAAAATGGCCAACGGGTAATTTCACAATCTCATAATCAACATTCATTGATTAATCGATCAAATTTCAGTGTTGAAAAGTAGTATTTTTTAATTCCTTTTCCTTTTTTTTTGTAAATAAAACATTTGATTAAAACATATGTTTGATTACAAGTTTCTTTTGTACAGATTGAGCGACTAATTGATAGATTTATACCTTTATCTGCTGGGAAAATTTCCTCTCTCTGTGTGTAAATGACAGCATGCTAACTTACTCATATATATATATATATATATATATATATATATACACACACACACATATATAAATCACTAAAAATATCTCCAATGTGCAGGCATGAATCAATATATGGGCGTCAAAGAAACTGTTACTAGAATTTCGTATCAGCTTTTATGATTTCTTGGTCCATTTAAAAGGATCCAAGCACACATGTATGATGAAAGCTTCTTTGCTTTCACTACAAAATTCTAATTCCAATCTCGTATTAATATCTTTCGAGTGAAATAGTTACAATTTGTATTAACTGTGTTTTCTGTTTCTAGAAATTTATAAGCCTCTAGTATCAGGTATCAGTGTCTGCTTAGCTTATTTTGCTGGAAAGATTTCCCCTGTGTGTGTGTGAATGATAGCATATAACTTACTTGTATAAATCACTAAATATATCTCCAATGTGCAGACATGAATCAATGGGCATCAAAGAAATGGTTAATACTATTTCAGAGAAGATTTACTCCTTAATGCCACATGCTGATGAAGACCTGGTTGGAATGGGGACTCGCTTACATGACCTGAAATCGAAGTTAGAAAATGTTTCAGGTGGTGTACGCATGATTGGGATATGGGGGATGGGGGGTAGTGGTAAGACTACTCTCGCATCATCTCTTTATGCAGATATATCTGATCAATTTGATGCTGACTGCACTATTGACAATGTCAGAGACGAATCAAGCAAAAGTGGTTTAAAAAATCTACAGGAAAAAATTTTATTTGAAGTTTTGGATACAAAGGTGCGAGTGAAAAGTGTTAATGATGGGAGAAGCCTGATAAAAAATAGACTATGTGGTAGAAAAGTGTTGATTCTTCTAGACGATGTGGATGATGTTGAGCAACTAGAGGCATTAGCTGGGTCACATAAATGGTTTGGTGATGGTAGTCGAATAATTATCACAACAAGAGATGAACATTTGCTCATAGCTCACAAGGTAGATGTGGTCTATCTTGTTAGTTTATTATTACCAGCTGAGGCTATTAGGCTCTTCAATAAACACGCTTATGATAAAGATAGACCTGTAGAAGATTATGAGACGCTTTCACAACGTGTGGTTTCTTATGCTGCCGGGCTCCCGTTGGCACTGAAAGTTTTGGGTTCTTTTCTATGTGGCAGAGACAAGAGTCAGTGGATGAGTACCTTGACTAGACTTAAAGATATTCCAAATACTAAAATTGTGGAAAAGCTCAAAATTAGCTATGACGGGCTTGAACCTCGGGAAAAAGAGTTATTCTTAGATATTGCATGTTTTCACAGGGGAAAGTACAAATTTGCCGTAATGAAGATACTTGATGTATGTGGTTTTCACCCTGTTATAGGGGTAGAGGTGTTGGTGCAAAAGGCTCTCATAACTATTAAGCATGGCAAACTTGATATGCATGATTTACTTCAAGAAATGGGACACTACATCGTTCGAGGTGAACATCCTGACAATCCAGAGAAACATAGCAGGGTTTGGAAGATTGAAGAAATCAATAACATGTGTCTTGGGGATGCAACAATGGTAATGGCCGGGTTCAGCTAGCTTTTCAAGATATACACTATACTTGCACTAAATGATACACTATACGTACATGCGTAGCATAGTACATACATACTACATTGTACTTACATACATGCATACAGGGCAGACGATAAAAGTATAGGCCCTAACTCTAACCCTTATTGCAGGTAAATGAAGAAACTGAAGCATTGATATATAAAGGTGGATCATCACGTTTTCCTAAGCTTGTTTCAAGCATGAAGAAACTAAGATTGCTTTGTGTGTCGGACTTTCATGGGAAGGTTGAAAGTGACGTCCCTTTTGAAGCACCAAGATTTCTCTCAAATGAGTTGAGATGTATTGATTTAGACGGTCATATTTCATTTCCATTGCCAGAAAATTTCCGTGCAACAAAGCTTCTTTATCTGAGATATAGTTTTGCCTTGCAAAGAAAACTATGGATGGGTTATAAGGTAACAAATTTATCATTTAGTTACGATACAAAAGAAGCTGATGTTTGAGTAACAAATCTGACTTGCACTTCAACTTATTGGTAGATACATCAATATCAATACAGACATACGTACAGTGGCTTAATTCGTCATGGCATTGAATATAGGTGTAGCTTTGCATGAGTATTCTAATTAAACTAAAAAAAATAAGAAGAAAAACGTTTATTATTTTGTGTTGTACTAAAACAAAAAACAAAATTAACTAATAGAAGTAAAAAAAAAAAAAAACTAAACTGTCTTTGGAACCATTAAGGAGCTGTCATTATGACTTCCATTGATTTATCTTAATCAAGAGTCAAAATTGATTCTCGCAAACCAGTCTTGGCACTTGATTATACTTATTCAATGGCCACTAAAAATGACGGCTCATCAATGACTCATAAAAGGCTCAATAATGCCTCTTTATTCATTAATGATATATTAATGAGGGGTATATTGGGAAATTTAAGCCTCGCTCTACCCGGACGCAGTTCACGGTTGGAAAAATATATAAAAGACCAATATACCCCTATTATTGAGCATTACTGGTGTTTACAAATGGTACTCGTGATACTCCTATAACAACGGTTCTTAAATGAACTTCTTTCTCTCTCTCTATATATATAAATATAAAATTTTGGTGGCTGATTAACGAGTAATGATTGCTTCATTGAACCAATGACTCGTCTAAAAATGACTCATCCATCAAGACGCAATTCACGGTTTGGTATATATAAATGACCTAAAACCTCGGTTAAGGAGCAATAATGGTAGTTACAAATGGTACTCGCGGTACTCGTAATAAAAACGGTCCACATATGAACTTGTACACACACACACACAGAGAAGGGAGGGTTCAAACGAGAAAATGTTTTTCGTACGAGAACAACAAGAACCAATTTTTAGCCCTTGATTAAACTTAATCAATGACTACAATTTTTTGGTGACTCATTAATGCTTCATTAATGACACATTAACAAGAGTTATTTCGGGAAAATCAAGCCTCACAAATTAATGACGGCTCATCGGAAGCAATTCACAGTTGGGTAAATATATAAATTACCAAAATACCCTTATTAATTATATATTTACCAACCATGAATTGTGTCTGTAAATCTAGCCTACGTATTATGTGCTTCCCTCTATATTTATTAACACCTTTTAACAACTTTAACCCAATTACCCTTTTACCCCTTCTAGAATTAACTAACCTATTTCCTATCAAGATGGTTCATTTGAGAACCATCATTATTGCGAGTACAACGAGAACCGATCTTGATCGTTGATAAAACTAAATCAATGACCAATAAATAAAAATAACGGATCATTAATGGCTGATTAATGACTCCTCATTAATGACGCATTTTTGAAGGGTATCTTTGGAAAATCAAGCGTCGCTCTAAAATGAAGGTTTGCCCGAACACAATTCACGGTTGGGAAAATATATAAAAGACTAAAATACCCTATTAATGAGCATTAGTAGTGGTTAGAATGGTAATAGCAATATTAACGGTCCTCAAAGAATGGTTCAAGAGAGAATTGTATTTCGTACGAGAACTGCGAGAATCAATTTTGGCCCTTGATCAAGATAAATCAATGGTTAATAATTGTAATGGCTCTTGAATAACTCACCAATGCGCTCATTAATGATGCATTAACGAGGGGTTTCTTGGGAAAATCAAGTCTCACTCATTAATGACGGTCTACCCGAACCTAATTCACGTTTGTGTAAATATATAAATGACCAAAATACGCCTATTAGTTAGTCATTTATAATGTTACAAACGTTTCTCGTAGTTACGTGTGGTCGACGCCTTGGGAGTGCCTATTGATGGAAGAGGGGCTCCAAGCGATCACGAGCGAAGACGTGTCGAAGTGAAAGCTGTACGAAAAACGGTTTTCAATTGAAGTAATATAAAATAATTTAGTATCTTTTTTTTCAAAGAAAAAACACAAATAAATAAAGCTATTTGTTGGCATAATTTTTGTCTTAGCTTGGTGAATGCTATCAAATAGATTGTTTGTTTAGCTACTATACATCTATCTCATTTATATTTTATTCTATAATTAGATTTATCTATGAGCTGTGACAATAATTAATATGTTGGCTAATTTGGCATGTGTATGCTTGTATACATCAGCTTCTACCACATTTAAAAGAGCTTTACATCTGTGATATGGAGAAGCTACTCAGCACACCAGATTTTGATGAACTCCCGTGTCTTGAAAAGTTGGTACTCGACGGTTGTCCCAAGCTAAAAGAGATTCATCCATCATTTGGAAATCATACAGCTCTACCACGTTTAAAAGAGCTTTGCATCTTTAATATGAAGAATCTACTCAGCACACCAGATTTTGATGAACTCCCGTGTCTTGAAAAGTTGGTACTCGAAGGTTGTCCCAAGCTAAAAGAGATTCATCCATCATTTGGAAATCATACAGCTCTACCACGTTTAAAAGAGCTTTGCATCTTTAATATGAAGAATCTACTCAGCACACCAGGTTTTGATGGACTCCCGTGTCTTGAAAAGTTGGTACTCGACGGTTGTCCCAAGCTAGAAGAGATTCATCCATCATTTGGAAATCATACATCTCTACCACGTTTAAAAGAGCTTTACATCTATAATATGAAGAAGCTACTCAGCACACCAGATTTTGATGGACTCCCGTGTCTTGAAAAGTTGGTACTCCAGAATTGTCCCAAGCTAGAAGAGATTCATCCATCACTTGGAAATCATACATCTCTACCACGTTTAAAAGAGCTTTCCATCTTTAATATGAAGAATCTACTCAGCACACCAGGTTTTGATGGACTCCCGTGTCTTGAAACGTTGGTACTCCAGAATTGTCCCAAGCTAGAAGAGATTCTTCCATCACTTGGAAATCATACATCTCTACCACGTTTAAGAGAGCTTTCCATCTTTAATATGAAGAATCTACTCAGCACACCAGGTTTTGATGGATGCCCGTGTCTAGAAATCTTGGTACTCGGCGGTTGTCCCAAGCTAGAAGAGATTCATGCATCACTTGGAAATCATACATCTCTACCACGTTTAAAAGAGCTTTACATCCGTGATATGGAGAAGCTACTCAGCATACCAGGTTTTGATGGACTCCCGTGTCTTGAAACGTTGGTACTCGACGGTTGTCCCAAGCTAGAAGAGATTCATCCATCATTTGGAAATCATACAGGACTTGTTAACGTAGTTATACGCAATTGTGATGAGCTTAGAAAATTCCCAGCCATCGTCCGGATGGAAAAACTACATAATCTGGAAATCAGGAATTGCAAAGCACTTTGTGAGTTTCCAGAGATTAAAGCAAACATGGATAGCTTGGAACTTTTATGTTTAGAGGATGTTGGGATACAAGAGCTTCCCTCAATCAGAGAGTATTTTCCCAACCTTATTTCATTTGAATTGCAAAAAGTTAAGTTATGTCTCGATTATGAAGGTGAAGATTGTGATTAGTGGCGACAGATTATTACAAACGATGCTTCAGGTACGTATGTATGTATGGCTCTTCCTCTTTTTTTTTTTATTTTTTTATTTTTTTATTTTTTTTTTGAATATCAAACTAGCTTTATACTCTATATAGACTTACGCATACCTACAGGGTGTGTCAAATGAACCAAGCACTGATTCTGAAGATGATGTGGTTTGGGAGCAGGAGATGGGTGGGTCAAATGATTATGAAGAAGATGATGTTTGGGAGGAGGAGATGGGTGGGTCTTCAACAAGCATTGATTCAGAAGATGATGTGGTTTAGGAGCATGAGCGTGAGGTAACGTGGGTGGTTTATGTTTCCTTTGCTTTATTGAGAAACACTGCATGGTGGGACCAAACATCCACTCGGGTTTTGTTTTTTAGGAAGAACAGTTTTGCGGATTTACCAAGTGAAGCATTTGGAGTTACCCTCGTTCGCAAGAGAACTCCTACTGAAACAAGAGATGCTTATGATTATGAGCAGGGTTTCCGTATCCTCCGTGATTCAAAATATGATCTGGAGATTGAGCTATGTTGAACCTAATTAAGATCAATATATATATACATCTTTTTTACATTTTGTTTGAAAGTCCTAGTAAATTTCATGACCCATTTATGGATTTAATCTCATCTGATCTAGTTACTAGCTACTGCACTCACTTTCATCGCTCCAGAATTCAACAAGGAGTGCTGCTTTCAAGATCGATCAACTCTTCCATACTACAATTCTCACTGCAGAGCTCTAAACTCATAAATGATTCAGGTTAGAATCCTCCTCGATCACTTTTGACTTTCCACATTTTATCAATTTCAGGGAGTCTTTCTCTTCTATCGTATTTTGACTCTTATTTTTATAGAATCCATGATCTGGTCAATCCTCACTCTTGGAACCCAGGCTGGAACCTTCTTTCCATCAGTCACTCCTAAAGACTTGGGGATGAGTATACAAGGTAGTATCAAAGCCTTTATGCTTTCATCTGGAATCTTCTTTCCAGCTTTTGATAATAAAGAAGCTTTCCAACCTTGGAGCCTCCTTTTAATAGATTCAAGCATTGGATCCCAAAATGATCTGTTTTTCGAGTTCCTTCCCAGTGGTGCAATTTGTCTATCTGCACCCCAATACTGAACTCCACTCTTTTACTAGCATATCATCAATATGAATCCCATAGATAACACTTTATCCACATTAGCAGTTTAAAAATTCGCAAAACTCTTCAGGTTGTCTAAATTACTTTTGAAAAACAACAATATATGTATCGTATGCAAATTAAAGATGCATGATATGAAACGGATCCTTACCCTCGACATTTACACCTTTGGTAAATCCCTGCTCAACACCTTTTGTAAAGAGAACGTTTAGTCACTCAGCAACAATATTAAACATAAATGGCGATAATGGATCGCCTTACTTTAAACTCCTCTGCACTGCAAAGTTCCTTGTAGGCGAGCCATTAACTAAAACTCCTTTGCACTGCAAAGTTCCACATAATCGTGTGCCTTTTCAAAGTATAGTTTCAACACCGCCTTCTTTTTTACTAGACTTAAGAATGTGTACCACTTCTTGTGCGATCGGAACACTGTCTAGGATTTGCTTTCCTTTGAAGAAAGCAAATTCTAATTACCTCATCCATAATGTTGTTTAATGAATTATCTTTTGGAGAAAGCAAATTGTGCTTTCCGTTAACCAGCATCATTGGACGCATAAACATTTCCAATAATACATTCGAAATCATACATTCTTATTCGACCTTTCAGGCATAGTAAACTGCTCCTATTTCAAAGTAAGTTTGATTCCACATTGATAACAGTCCACCTATTATGAAAGTCCTGCCACTTTCGTTTCTTGTAACAACAAAAACTCAGGTCTCTTTTTCTTCTCAGACCCCTTCTTTTAACACCTTTTCCCAAACCATTAATATTTAAAGACAATAGTTTCATTGTGAAAAAAATTCAACACACATATCACCTACATAATTCCATTGTTTTTTCTCAAGATTTTCTTTTTTCCTTCCCTCCTCCTGGTGGTTGTGAGGTCTTTATCCCCAACAGAAGAATAAAGATTCACCTTCTCTAAATTACCGACCTCTTTGTAGTACATTAGCGTTAGCCAACGCTGGCCCCTTTCATTATTAGACCATGTGTACCTTATTCTTATTGGCACATCAACGTTATATCATTTTTCTAAATCATCTTACTTATGTTTCCATATCTCCAACCACCCCATCGTTTACATTTTTTATTTTTTATTTTTTATTTTTCTATTACATTATTTAATTTAAACAAAGTAATTTTTATAAATAATTTAGAATTTAATATACCATAAAATAATAAATATTATATTTCATAAATTAAAACTAAAAAATTAAAATATTTAAGTTTTAATAGTGCTAGTCCTGATTGTATTTTTGTCGTAGAAAATCTTTTCAGGCTAAAACCGCACTTAGCGCCTTTTCCGAAAGATGCTCATGTGAGGAGATGTAAAAGTCAAAATCCTTTTGCATTTGCTTCGACGCCTTTCATTGCTCTTTTCTTTTTTAAATTACAAGCTTCTCCTTCTCGAGTTTTAAGCTATCTTGTTCCGTATTTAGCACTTTTTTTGTTTTGCATGCTAATTTATATCCAAAACCCCTTGAACTCCATGAAATTGTCGTCTTTTGGAGTCCCCGTGAATGTCGACGCCACACGTTTACCTTCGTCACATCCCATCGGACTTGGAAACTCTTCTTGTACATCAACATAATTCCCCTTTTCCTCGTCTTCGTTGAGGTCGAACTGACAAGGTGCGTCAGAATACATGGTATTTGCGTTTGAATCCGAGGTAGTTGACAGTAACGGTTGCGAGCTTGTACCTCGCGATTTTGAAACTCGTCCCAAGGTTGTGAAATTATTTTGTTGGTTTTGATCTATATATATTTTTTAAGAATTTAGAGTCGGTAGAATAGAGAAATATAGATGGTAGAATAGATAAAAATGGTAAAATAGAGATGGTGTAAAAAATATGGAGAGGATGAGTATTTATAGTTGTTAATTAAAAAATTAATACATATAGACAAAAATTCAAACGAGAACCATTTTTAGTAAGAGAACTGTGAGAACCTCAAATGTGGTGTATAAGAAAGTTTTACGCGATGAATAAAAACATGTGTATGTGATTCATATGATTTTAATTTCTAAAAATACATCGAATTTCGTAATTGTAAAAAAAATATAATTGTCTTTTTCTTCATTTGAAAACATGTTAACGATAAAATTAACAATATTTATCGGAAATATATTGCCACCACCACCACCACCACCTTTCTCTATGTGAGTTGAAGAACGACATGCCGCTCGACGAAAATGTGATGAGATGAGAGCTATTTGTCCCATCGCTTTGCGCGGATACTATACTAGTGTATTATATAAGAGCTTTGAAGTTTTTTAAGGATATTTATGTAATTTAATAGTTTGCAAAGATATTTATGTAATTTTGATGTTTTGAAAAGATATATATGAAATTCTCACACTAAATTAATAAATAATCAAATAAATAGTCATCTGATTATATTATTTTTGTTATAGTATGGACAAGGGTAAAGAGTATAGTGTGCATATTGTAATGAATGTTCTAATTCCCAAATATGTTATAATCAATTGCTTTAGCAAGCTAGGTTACTAAACTTTTAAAAATCACTTTAATCTCTATACTAATCTCTTTAATGTAGTAACGTGTAGATGGTTTAATACTGATTATCTTTTTTACCCTAATAAAAGTAGGGTTTAGTTTATAAAAATATACTAAACTTGTCATATTTTGTTATTGTGTAAATTGAACTGCTTTTATCGTGCGTATCAAACTTTTAATTTGTTGTTATAGTATGTACTTTGATTACTTAAAATTGGAAAAAGTGTAAAAGTTTATTACATACAAAAGGAAGTTTAATACATCAATAGCAACAAATTTAATGTTCGATACACATTTAATAAAAAATTATTAAAGTTCAATACATACAATGACAAAACGTAACAAGTTTAATAGATATTGGTAAACTAAACTCTTTAAAAATATAACTATGAAAGATTTCCTTTAACATTCAAAAATGACAGAAACATACGCTACTTCTAGCCATAAACTCCCAACATTATTTTTTATTTTGTTTAGTTCATAAAAGTGTATCCAACTTTACACCTTTTGCTATTGTATGTACTGAACTTTCAAACTTACCATTTGATGTATTAAACTTGTCAATTATTATCATTTTATGCATTTAACCAGGTATAGCAGGTAACTTGCTGATGTGGCACAAGTTTTGCTTATGTGGATGATGACATAGCATATAACTTGAATATTCCATGATTTTAAATAAATTACTATATTAATATATAATTATAATTATATATAAAATATTAATAATAATAAAAATAAACTTCAAGATTTCATCTGGGTTCGAGAGTCTCCAGATCGAGAGGCTTCTTCGAAAATTTCATCTGCCAAACCACAGTCATCGACTTCCTAAACCACAGACAGATCGAATATTTCATCTGCCAAACCACAATCATCGAGAGGCTCCCGATCGAGGATTTCATCTGCCAAACCACAATCATCGAGAGGCTCTAGATCGAAGATTTCATCTGCCAAACACAATCATCGAGAGGCTCCAGATCGAAGATTTCATCTCCAACGATCGATATGGGTTTACCACAACCACCATCAATGATTGTGAGTTTCGATCTGAACAGGTATGTTTTGATTTAGGGTTCTTGGTTCATATCTATATGTGTTCGATTTAGGGTTTGTGTTCAATTTACGGTTCTAGTTCGATTTCTGGGTTTGATTTAGGGTTTGAGGGTTATTGTTGTTGATTTACGATTCTTGTTCTTGGTTGTGGTTCGATTTATGGGTTCTTGTTCTTAATTAGGGTTCTATGTTCATCTGGGTTTCAACCCTAGAACATATTAATGTTCTTCATCTTTTCTTTAAAAGATAAGAATTACGGAAGGTGAATGTGTTGATTCTGGGTTTCGATCTGTTGATTTCTTTGAGTTACAAATCAGGTCCAGCTTGAAGGTCATAATCATCCACGTTGATGGCTTCATCTGGGATAGATATTTAGGGTTTCATCGAGAGAAGCCAGAAAGCCACAAAGTAAGCAGAAAACAAAAATATTTATTGTTCTTTTGATTCGTTGAAATCTGATTAAGTTTCGATTTCGATTTGTAATGTTGTTGTTGATGGTTCATCTTTCTTGTTCATCTTCCTGGGTTTTCTTGTTGATTAAAGGATGAAGATGATGAATGTTCTTCATGATATACACAGTTGGCAACAATAATGATGAGGTGGAAATATTGGTATATTAAAAATAAATAAAAATAAAAAAATTACCAGTTGTATAGGTAACCGGATACATCATTTTGTAACTTTTTAAAAGTTCAATACATCAAATGGTAAGTTTGAAAGTTCAGTACATACAATAACAAAAGGCGTAAATTTGGATACACTATTATGAACTAATTTTTTTTTTCCAACAGCATTAAATTCCTTTCATAAAAAAACGACAATTTTCATTGATATATCCACATAAAAACATCAGCCAACCACTTGCTAGAAATTTGCCATAACCATATTATCATTTTGCATTAAAACTGTGTATATTTTTACATATTTTGTACAAAAAAACCATACCCCACAACTGATCATGTTTTATTAGTAATTGTTTTTTTAATAAACAAACAAAAACAGGTAAATTGCCGAGAAAGGTAACGTAAAATCAAAATTTATCAATATAGGTAACGTCTAATTATTTTGACCAAGAAAGTATCATAAATTTTGATTTATAATGTCATGATACTGTTTTTAATAACAAATTAAATTTTATAATATCTTTTTATGCAAAATTGAATTTTACAATCCTTTTTTATAACAAATTAAAATTTATAATCCTTTCTCGACATAAAAAATTACATGTTATCTTTATTAGCAAATTTTGATATATATTACCTTTCTCG